>CALNHX010002240.1:0-187329 GCA_940337035.1 Agriotes lineatus | reverse complement strand
CTCTCTTCTCTATTAGAACGTGTGCCTATTGTCTTGACATTTTCTCTATTAAAAACCCATTTTATGTACCAATCGCCTAAAGGAATGTAATTTCTCAGTAAAATTAACACCCCTCTTCATTTTGTTCGACTTCGAATACAGCTTTCATTGTAGGTCTCTTTTTATGGCAAAGTTATAGATCACACTTGGGATTACTTCTTTATATTGATCGACAGATGACCTGGGGTAAGTTTAGAAATTTGTTTTCTTGGAGAAGTAAATTTTCTTCCGCTACTTTGTTAGGCTGCTCTAACAGTATTTAGGCCAACATCGGTTGCTTTAGTCACTCGTTCTTGCAAAACGACTGAGAAAAATTGCAATAGTCGCTTTAGATTCTTTCACGTCCTTGACTACGAATTAGTTTCTTACGGTTACCCATAATGCAGGCAGCTCTATGAATAATTAAAATTTCCTTAAGAGACTACTTTACAAGTCAATATTTTATACTTGCATGTAACTTTGAAAACAGCAGTAGAGATGCACAATTTAGTCCTTGTAAATGGTTGAATAAAGGAACTCCAAAGAAAAAACGCTACAAACTTAACCATATCACGGGCAACGTGTTTTGGTTTCGACGCCGCAGCCAATAATGAGATTTAGGAAGAGCCATGCCACAGGCCTAAACATTTGCAATTACAAGTGCACAAATGTCAGGCTTGACTTTTAAGTTGGTCGACATTTCTATTTGCATCATAACCTCAAAAAGTTGTTTAATGACAATTATTGAAATTAGTTCTAATTGTAAGGGTCGGCATCTCCGATCCTTTTTGGTAATTATAATTAAAATATTATCAAGTGACCTTTGTAATATGTTATTTGGGTTGCCTGCTCCATTCTATCTGTTCGGCGGCCCGAGTATAGTACTAAATCACAATAAGCAGCACCAGCTGATGTTATGCGTTTGGCAGTACTGAAGTGTATTGCTGGTGACACTGTAAGTCCATGTCAAATTCGATCTTCGCAGATTACGTTTGGCGTCAGTTTGTATCAAAACTGACGCAAAACCTAACCTGCTAACCTCAAATTTGACATGGACTTACAGTGTCACAAACAATACATTTCAGTATTGCCAAACGTAAAACGAATCGCCGCTGCTATGCAGAAAAGTGTTGCTAATGCAAAAAGGTACCACACTTCTAAACGATTTTGAATGTAGAAATGTAGTACATTACTAAATGAAATGCGATAAATGTTATTTTCTAATGAGTCAAAGCCAAGTCTACTATTAATCTAATACTCCATCAATGCGAATTAGTTTTTTACTTATCAGGAGATTAACCTGTTTCTTTTTTCTTCTCCATTTGTTCATTACGTCATGAGTTTAATGTAATCGATATCTTATGGTTTTCACTTCCATAAACTGAAGAACGTTTCTTGGACTGTTATTATATATATCATGTAACTCTATTTTCTATGCCACACTTTACACTGATGTCTGCTAAACGAAATTTTAGTCGCCATTTACAGTTTTCTTACTGTGGCAGATAAAAGAAATGTTAGACGTGTTTCTAAATTGTTAAAAAAACTTCGATATTTTAAATAAATCTTGAAATTTTATTATTAAAAATTAAACCAATACCTTTTGTTTAAGTAAGGAAACAAAATCGTAAAGCTATTAATACGAACGAAATTAGTGACCCTGTATATAGTTAGATTATATACAGGGACTCTAAACGAAATTAGAGTCCCTATATATAAAGAGTTGGGACATGTAGGCGACTCACTTTGGATCCACAAATCATGGAGTACCAGACTTTTGTTGAATTTAAATTTTATGCAGATCATGCATACCCATGGGCAAGATTTTGTAACCACATTTTGTGACAGTTGTGACAAATACTAACCAAATATTTTTAATTTGTCAAAACAAAAAATATTCTGCAATGGCTGGTTGTTCAGCAATTAATTGTAAAAATCGAATAGATCTAGAATAACCTTTGCGTCGTTTTCTGAGGGACGAGAAAATAAAATGTGTCTGGGTAAATAATATCAAAATTAAGGATTTTAAGGCAACACGCCGTTTATGCAATGAACATTTTGTGGATGATCAGTGGTTGATTAAACATGGAAAAACGATACGGAAATATTATGCTATTCCAACATTATTCAATTTTTGGCAACCAGATTTATATAAATGCGAACATTCTGAAATAGGAGAAAATGAACTAATCGATAGTGAAAACATCAAACGGCAGATTATTCAGGCCAGTGTTAATCAGTACAAAAAGAAAATTTTCCTCTGGGGAGGTTGAATTACGTCGCCTCAAATTCAACATTATTTGTCGAGCATTAAATTCGTATTCATTCTAGATTTACAGCTGCCACTAAACATCTTATTCCACACCTAAGATTATAAGCAGGGGTTTTTCATAACACAAGATTTAAATACCTGCTTATTTCTAACCGCTGTTCACGTCTTCAGAAACTAACTAAATTTAGCCGGCAAATTTTTAATAGTTTTAATAATTTCACATAAATATTATTTTTCTTGCACGTTGCCTCAGATTTCTAAATGAATGCATTCTGTGATTTGGCATGTCAGTTAATGTCATTTTGTCTGTCTTTCAAATAAAAAAAATATATTATTGCTGAATCATGTGATCCTTGATTTGTGGATCCAATGTCCCAACTCTTTATATATAGGAACTGTTAACCGAAATTAGAGTTCCTATATGTATTAAGAGTTGAGCCATTGGATCCACAAATCAATGACCATGTGATGTGGCAAAGATATATTTCAGTTGTTTTAGTTGAAAGAAGTATGCATAAAGTTTAAAATCGGCAAAAATCAGGTACTCCATGGTTTGTGGATCCAAAACAAGTCACCCTACATGTCCCAACTCTTTCATATACAGGGACTCTAACCGAAATTACCCTAGGGCGACCTCTACTGGAAATGTTTCAGTGCATTGCATTCCTACTTGTTGCCAATATATCTAATACTAATACTGTATTATACATATGTTGTTGCCTAATATATTTTATTGGTAGAAAAAAGAAACATTATTTTAAAACCAATACACAATCGAACATCTATTTCATAAATGTTACCAATAAAAATGTATAAACTGATAATCCTTTGAAATACGTTATCTATAATTGCATATTTGGTATTTTTCAGAATCCTCTGAAGCTGCAAAATATGGTGGATGCTTTTCAGGAGACAATGTGGTCCAAACATCAACTGGGCAGTGGCGTAAGCTCTCTGAATTGGAAATTGGGGAACAAATATTAGCAGTGGATACTTCAACTAATGAACTTGTGTATAGTGAAGTGCTGTTGTTTTTAGACTGGGATCCACTACAGCGAAGAGACTTTTTAAAGTTAGATTTGGAATCTGGCAGGACTTTAACTGTTACGCCATCTCATTTAGTAGTAACAGGAAGTATTAATTCTAGTAAGACAGTTTTTGCTGACACCTTAAACGTAGGAAATACTGTAATAGTGTATAATAGGAACGATAACCAATTTGAAGATACTATAGTGAAAGTGACGCGAGTGTTCAGGACCGGTATTTATGCTCCTTTGACATCAACCGGTACAGTGATTGTTAACGATGTTCTTGTGTCATGTTATGCAGTTGTAGATAGTCATTTATTGGCTCATTGGGTATTTGCTCCCGTGAGATTGACATTCAGTATAAGGGACAGTTTTTACAGACTGTGGAAAACAATAAAACATCCATATATGGATCGATTAATTAGTACTATTCCAAAGTCTGGTTATCCCTCTCGGGGAGTTCATTGGTATGCTAAAATGCTTTATGAAATTTCAAAGAATATCATCCCATGGCAAATACTTTATAATTAATGTAAACATTATGTATGATAACCTAAAAGGCCAGTGAATAATATTTCTCTACTAGTTACAATGTAAATATTTTTAAATGTTCCTTATTATATCGCCTTGTAAATTTTTATATATGTAAACGCGACTCTACAGCTTTATTTTTTTAAATTTGTACTAGAATTAAGAGTATGTTTATTAATTTAATTGAAATTGTATGTCTACAAGTTTTACAGTAAATGTGCTACATTATGTGTAGCGTACTGCATATTTACAAATATGTGTTGTATTGTCTTATTTTTGTAAACAAGTCAAAAATACTGGTAAATTCATAAAACATTTACTTTTAGGGAAAGATGAATGGTAAGTAGTATTTTAATATTTTCTAATTGACTGTGTTCAAGACATTAGTCTAGGCACCAAGTACTGAAATTAGAAAATAACTCCTGGAAAACTGATTTTTTAAATCTCTTTCTTTCGGGTCTTTTATTCACCAGCTGAGTTATCCCACTCGGTTTGCGTTCGCCGCCATTTTGAAAAAAAGGTGCAAAAATAGTTCTTCTTTGCAAGTATCTGTTAATTTTACAGGGAAAATGATTTTTTTAAATGAAATCATACATTTTTTAGTTATTAAAATATTTTTCTTTAAAAGTAATTTTTATTGTAATTTTAATAAGTGTGGATGACATTAAAATAATAGAAGTAAATAATTTCATAGATGACTTTTAAATTTCAAAGCAACCGCGATCCAAAGACTTTTTAATCGTACTATATTTTTGCACAAATGCGCGAGATACGAGTTTTTCTTTCATATTGTTTCCATATTATAATAGGTAGGTATTAATTTATGGTACAATGTGGTAAAGTATACAGCTCGTTTTTTATGTGGTCTTCCCTTTAGACCTAATCCATCGAAGCATCTTCACTACTTTTCAGCTTTTGCAAGTGGAGGGTTGGCAAATGTCTACTATTGTCTTTTTGATTTCAGCTTCCTTATTTCCCGTTGCAGATAAAGAAAATTGCTTTATTACAGCATTTTGCACTTAAAAGCTCCACGTTTTGGATTAAATGAAGGAGTCAATTATGCACCAACATTAGAATCTTAGAGAAAAACGAAAGTGACAACAACAAAATGTATACAATTAGAAAACTTCATACCGAACGGGATCGACGAAATATATATTTTTTTTTTAAATTGAAACTGAGGAAGACATTTCCCAACCCTCAACTTCTAAAAGAAGTTTGAAGATGCTGCGGTGGATTCGGCCTAAAGAGATTAAACAATATTGATACTTAAAACCTACCTTTATACATTGATTAATTAACGGGGAAGAGATATTCGCGAAAAGCCAATATTGGCACCTTTGTTCCAAGATGGAGGAAGACATCGTAAACTGTTAATTATACATTGAAAGCAAAGAGGTTGGAAAATATTCTATGTAGTTTTCTCGGAATTATTTCTGAATTGGTTTCTGGTCTGCATTAGATAACTGTGTTTTTAGGTGAATTAAAACTGTAGGAATTAATTATAAAAGTTTGCTTATATCTGTCATTAACCAGTTTACAAACGTAAAGCTTCTATCAAAAATAAATTAAAAAGTAACTAGTTTCTTCTACAACAACATCAAAGCCGAGAAACTAGAAAACATGTAAATTTTGGTATTTTTAAAAATGTAATTCTTGTTTCACCCTTCTACAAATCATGTATTCAAATGTAGTACATACATTCAACGAATTAATAAAGAATAATTATATAAATGTTAAATTGAATTTAACAAGAGAATGTAATTTTGCATAGTCACAATGAAAATAGAAAAAAGTATTGACACCTATTATAAGTAATGAATATTAAATACTAATTTTAGATTACCTATATTAAGTGAACGCTAGTAATTTTATTTGTGTCAAAAGGTGATATGTGCATACCTTTTAAACCCTAAGAAGAATCTTAATGAAAAGATGATAAAAAACATTCTACTTATAAAGCAAAAAGGTCAGTTGTAGAATACGATATAAGCAAATCTTCGCTTACATAGGAATGAAGCTGAAATATTTTTGAATCAGCACATTTTCTATTTTCTAAGTTATTAAACCTGTAGCAAAATTCTAAGTAGGACTTTGACCAAATGACCACAGCAGTCGGTATCTAAGTTACCTGGTGCTTTGCATACCTAGACCTTATCCATAACAAACAAAAGAAAAACCTGTAGCCCTTCTTTTCCAAAAAAATAAAGTGCATGAAGAATCAAATTATTTCCTAAAATGTTTAGGGTAATCCTTACATGCGTTACGTGAATCACGTGGTTCGTTTTCCCGCTCAATTTTAAATTACTTTAACACAGAACATTACTTTTTTAAGTTAAAAGCATTCTTCGTACTAAAATTAAAAATTATTCCCAATGTGGGTCGTAAATCATTTTCTTCCTATTTTTTTACTTCAGTTTAGTTCATAGTTTTTTTTTCGAAAACATGTGAAATTTAGTTTGTTACTGACAATAAACTCGAAGCTTAATTCAATGAAGAGAAATGACGACAGGCACAAGAGATAGAACAACAGTAGTAGAAGTAAAAATTTCCCCAAAACAATAAATTGCGGTAAAACGGTGAAATAGCTTTTATGAGAATCTATGCAAAAACATGTAGAAGCATGCTATAAGGTTAATGCCATGAATTTCTTAAAACCATGCAGGAGATAACTGACAGCTTCAAAAATTCAACTTTGACTATCAAGGATTAATCCGACAATCTCATAAATAATATTAGCGAAGTAATAAAAGTATGGCAGCAATATCGTTCTTCGTTTTACAAAAATCCACTGCTGACTTCTACACGCATCAATGTTTGAGCGACAACCCACCATAATGCTTGAAGAAATCGACTCGGCAATATCTAAACTTGTCAGTAATAAGGCTGTCGGTATCGATGCTATTTTTGTAGAAGTCATTATACTTCTCAAAGAAAGTGATATACAGCAGATACATTACATCTGTCACCGTATATGAGAAACATGTGCTTGACCAGAGGATTGGGTAACAACCATTATCACACCCTTACATGTAAAAGGCTCTACCAGTGATTGTAATAAGGTAATAACTATAGACGCATTGCCGTAATCAGTCATTTGCTGCAAGGCAATACTCTACATACTATGCTAAGCAACAAGTCACTTTCGTGGCCAATACTCCAAGAACAAAGAGGTTTCGTTAAAGTCGAGGCACACGGGAGTTGATCCTGAACATGAAACAGTTTATAGAGAAAGCTCCAGAATATTTTTTTCCTATATACATCCGCTTTGTTGGTTACACGAAAGGCTTCGATAAGGTAATTTGGCAAAAGTTGTGAACAGTTTTACGTAATATGAGGGTAGCACTGCATCTGGTAGAGATTATTCTTAATTTGTACCTATTGTGAGTGTAAGGCCCATATAAAAATTAATGGTGCTATTTCTGACTCTTGTCCGTTGTCCCTTGTCCCATCCAAAAAGTAGTTCACCAGGGCTGTATACTATCGTCAACTTGGTTCAACGTTTACACTAAATATGAATTATTGTATTGGCGAACTAGGATGGTAGGATCATGGTTCGCTGATAACACTGTCTTGATAGCAAATAATCCAGAAGAACTTCAACCGTTATTGCAACGTGTTGAACAAATTAACTAAAAAATTGGTTTAGCAATAAACTATAACAAAACCAAAATACTTGTTGTTGACAGGAAACATGACAACTATCCTGATATAAAACGTCTAGGGGAGTGTGAGGTTGCGTTTGAAATAATATATCGGGGAGCTCTTATTAACAATAGAGGCAATTGTAAGCAGGACGTCCGACATAGAATTCAACTCGGTAGTACAGCTATGACGAAGCTGACAAAACTTTGGTTCGACTGTAACATCTATTATGACACAAAAATTAGGCTCGTCAAAACACTTTTTTCTCAATTTTCCTGTACGCTTTGGAGACATAAACCATACAGGAAAGCGATAAAAGAATAGCCACCTTGAAAATATTTTGGCGTCTGGCATTCCATGGATTGCGTATAGAATCATTGCGTTGGTTTTAAAAGAAACAACCCAGAAAAACGTCTCTCAAGCGTCGTGTGCACAAAGATACTTCACTTCTTGGGCCATATTGCTAGAAGAACTGACAACCTTGAACAAATTATTGTTTAATAAAAATCACATGACAAAAAAAGAAGAGGTAGATTTTCTAAACGATGGCCTGTTGCCATATAAAGAGGGCAAGATCGACTGCCGTGGAACACTTTTATTAACAAAATGACTGAAATGCTGAATCCATAATGGACCACAACACATCAGCCATAAGCCGACAGGGAGAAAGAACGATGAAGAAAGAGAAATTCCGCCAGAAATGATCAGAATTAAAAAACCAAATGTTATAAGCTAACAGAAATATTTTTACTAGCATGGGAGTAAGCCAGAATACCGAAAGATTAGGAACACTATATAATAATACCAATTCATAAAAAAAATACAGCCGTAGATAGTATGTATGTGGTTATCTTCAGTGTTAGATCTTACAAAAGTACACCAAGGGAAAAAATAGATGGCCCACTCAAAGAAGAACAATATACATACAGAAGAAAAAGTTAGATACAAAATCACTTACATACAATAGAAATGGTGATAGAAGGAACTCTAGAGAAGGGTAAAAAGATCAGGTTAAGATTTATATACGAGGATTGTTCAATAGAAACACGTTTGGAGGCTGTAGCATAATATCTAGTAACTCAATTTAAAAATTCTCTCTTAATATTACGGTAGGAATTTCTTGTTGCTGTTGATGAAACTATTTTCGAATGGCAGTCTGCACTTCCACGTCCGAAGGGAATAGCTCCCACTTTAGTAATTGTTTTAACAAACTTTGTGATAATAGGAGTATGAATAATAAAACGAATACTTTCTATACTGATGCTCATCATTTCAGAAAGTTATGTGGCTTTAATGAATCTATTTGAAGGTAAAGCAGTTTTCAAACGCCTCACATTTTCATCAGAAGTTGCAACTCGAACATACCCTGGATGAGCGAAGACTTTAATCAACTCTCTTCCTTGTCGAAATTTTCTGCACCGCTCGACCACTACTGTGTGAGTCACCATCGGCAGTTTTCATTCTCTCATGGATTTCTAGTGGTTGACGTCCTTCGGCGGTTAAAAATTGAATAACAGTATGCACACTATCTTTGGACGGATTTTCTATAGTAAACGCCATTTTCTAGCTCTATAAAAATGGCCACAAAGAAATTTGGCAGACACTTCACTAATATGCCAATAAATAATTTCAATAACTTCATGCATGTGCCATGATGACCAAGTCGTGCCTACGTGATCCAAAAGTGTTTCTATTGAACTATCCTCGTATGTATACTAAATCTGCACTTAACAGTTACCAAAAGTGTATATGAAAACATTAAAAAACGTCGATGTAAGAATAAACAGAAATATCTAACACATTTAACATAAAGCAAAGAATAAAGCAGCGAGATTCCTTACTTCACTCTTATTAAAAATGATGAACGACGTACTGTAAAATGCAACCTCAGATACAAAATAAAAATTAGGAATACGTCAATGCACATTGTATACCTACAAAACCTTATGTACATGCGGGCGAGGCGTTACTATTGACAACATGAGACATGCAACTACAAAATACAATAAAATGTATCGTGTGAAAAAATAAAAAGGAGTACATTTATTGCACTGAACCACCGTTTTCCTTTATTTACTTTATTATAGAATAACAATTTATTTTATTTATTTAATTACTGAAACTAATACCCTTGAATCTACAATTAATTTTTGGTACCTGACTGCATATAGATTAATTGTTACAGGAATACGTAGCAAATTTTCCATTAGCACAAATTATATGAGACTTTTGTTTTACATACGTAGCAACTCAGGGTTATAAATTTAATGACAACACATAACAACAAACACTTTGTGGGTTCGCAGAAGTAAACAATAGTAAATTATTTGAGAATGGAAAAAAATGTATTACTGATTTTTTCAAATATCCATTTTCCAGCTTAATTATCATCATAGAGCTTAACATTACAATAAAATACACGTATTAAAAATTGAACACTAGCACAGAATATTTGCTAACCGGTTTTCCACTCCACTGTTGACAACTCTCTGAAATTTACAACCGCGCGACGCTGCCTCCTAAACGACTCCAATATGGCTGATGGTAGTGCTGGTTCCTACTCGAACATCAAAAGTTCCCTCGAAGTAATTGTATCATTCACCAAAAAGGAATACATCGAGCACACAATTTAAATCAAAACGCCTTTCACAAATGACTGCTATTTATTTTCAAGTAAGTAAACGTTTCAAAACAAATTACACTGATTCGTCAGGTCAAACACAAAACTTAACCTCTAAAATGACCGACAAAGAAGGCGACGGAACACAACAAACAAAATTCAAGAAGTCTTTGTTTTCTCGGCGCTCTACTATTTTATACCTGCAGAAGAACAAAAGGTGAATGCTTAAATCTACGCTTTTAATTTGCTGAAACTGACGTCGCCTTAAAGCAATTTCAAATGAATTTTTACAGACAAATGCTAATCGCTAATTACCAAAATGCTTATCCTAATTGTACAAAAGCCTTACATCTAAACGCAAAACTAATACATAATTGTCTTTAGCATATTTCAGTGCAGAAGTGTCCCGAATCTCACACAGACCCATGCCGGAAAAAATTTAGTATGAGTCGAGCTTCGTCACACACACAACCCAGATGTGATGTCCTAAATGTGGTTTCACAGCCGTACTGCACGTGTGTGGACGTTATCTAAGGAGAGGGGATAGAATTAATAAAGATCTGGCCACATTGGTCGACGTGATATGTGCATCTTGCAATCTCGCACAAATCCGCGAAGCCCCACAGCTCTGCTAGTGGTTGAAGGTCCCAATATCTCCAACAGCACCTCCTCGAGTATGTACATGCTTTATAAACTGCAGTGACTCATTTGGAGCATGTTTAGTGCAATAAACTGGCTCGTAACAGCTATAATGTCACTGGCACGTATGTTCGTAGCTTTAATCTGCACAATATCCAATTTTCTCTGCTTGCAAGCCCTCAATTTTAAGCACACACAAGCTCTTCAGCCTCAAATCATCCAGTCTCGGCCTTAAATTTGTGCTGCCGGTAGCCCTCAGCTTCCATCTGACCACAGACCAGCTCCGATTATAGCTGCAGCACACACTAACGGCCCAATTTGCTTTGCCAGTGCACCGTTGTGCAGTGTTAGTTATGAATTACATAATTTTATTATTAAATCTCTACTGTACAAACAAATATCACAGCACTATACACGCTGTTATGGAAGTCCACGTAATATATTTAACCATATGGAGATCTCACAAAACTGAACAACTTTTTTATTTACCATTTTTTGGAAACACCCCCAAAACTGAGTTAAAATTTAAAATAGTTTTACTCTAAAAATCTGGTCACTAATGCACCGTATTAATTGAGGTAAGTTATTAACTGCAAGCTTTTTTGCACAAGAACTTTGCAGTTTTAAGCCCCTTTTACGCGTGGATACGGTATACGAGATTTAGTAATCAGGATACAGAATTGCAGTCCTTTCAGACGCGGCGACTGTATCGGATACGCGGGACCTTCAGTCGCTTGCGAGAACAGTCTAGTGCCGTGCCGTTATGCCATTACTGCTTTTTGTTTCTGTCGAAATAGTGCTGTTCCCCAAAGGCAGGGATTGGGTTCTACTAAGCTACTACATTTTTCATTGTCAAATATTGTACGTGATCGTTGCATAGTAACGAACGCACCGCTCATTCGATTTAAATAGAAATTGAAGAATGATAATATCGTGTGTTCTGTCTCGCAAAAGTATACGTGTCTGAACAGCTGCATATCCTCTAATGGAAAATCGGTATCGTAGTGTAGAATTTGTCGCCGGCGGCCGAAAGAGATACCGAAATTCTGTTCCGCCATACTGAATTTCGGTATTCGTAGACATATCTGCGGAATGAGAAAGAACAGGCTAACTACATTAACAACTGAGATAATGGTGAATGGAAAACACGGCAGATGAAGACCACGACGCACGTGAGAAAAGCGCATAGAAAAAATAGTCACAAAGAGAAGGATAGCCATGTCTAAAACAAGGACCCCATCAAGAGATAGAAAGATGTTTAGAAAATAGATCGAAGAAAATTGAAAAAGCCTATTCGACGCCCAAGGGCCTAAGGAATAGCTAAAGAAGAAGCTGAATTAAAAATGAAAAATTGTTCAACTGAAGTAATGCCAGGTTTATAGATAAATACAAATAAAACATACATAAATTAAAAGAAAGTTTAAACATTTTTGTACCTATAATCATGACAATCTTATAGAAATGTTAAGTGGACTAGTGGCGAAATCTGAATATTTTTGCCGGCTAACTATCTATATTGCATCAAAATATTTCGACGCATTCTACTAAGAAACCTGGGATAGCTCAGTTTAAAAAAATACAACCACAAATAAACTTGACTAGTAACTGCTGTTTAAAAGTATTTGGTATACTTATAACTATTAATAAGTCTAGACCTTCGCGTACATAACAAACAAACAAATTAAGTATTTCTTTTATAATTTGATATAAATAATAAACGAAGCTATATCCAATAAAACTCAAATCAAAACATTTGGAGGATTACTTAATTTTTCAAAATGAATGAAAAAAGTTCTTACGCTATAATTGTGAAAATTGAATGAACAGAATAATATGATCCCGTAAAATTAAATTACTCGTGTGTTTACGTTATTTTTGCTGTGCATGTATTTTAGTATGTAATTGAAAAAATGAAAAATGAGTTGAAACGTATACTGGACAGACACGAAAAAAACAAAATTAGTCTGTTACGCCCTCATAACTGAAGACGCAGATAATTTACAAAGGATATTACATACATTTCAAACCAATGCAGAAGAAGTATTACTGACAAAAACTAATTGCCTAGTAGTATCACAAAAGCCGAAAATATGCAAATTAGTCAATAACAATCAAACAAAGGAAAAAGTAAAATCTCAAGCTACAGTAACCTAAAAATGGCAGTTCTAAAATAAACTAGCAAAAAGGCAACTTTTTTTTTTAATTTTCCTTACCAACTACCGTTGCCCCCCGGAACCGCTTACGCATTACTTCAGGGGGCGCGGGCGTCACTTAAACCTAGCCTTAATTAATTGAAAATCTAGACCGCCCGTGCCGGGAGTTGAACTCTCAACGCTCCGGCTCGAGCGCTCCATGATTTTCAATGTGACCTCGGCTGCAACGGCAATCGCCGCTCGCCTACCGAGGTCCCAGCAAAAAGGCAACTGTATCAGGATTAGTGATGGGCTTATTCGAATGAAAAATAACCTATGTAACTCGGTTTTCGTTCCAAGTATTCGAATGAAAAATAACCTCATGCTGATACGTACTACGCTTTGAATATAAAACCTCTATTCAAAGGTACTACGTGCCATATCTCAGCGACCTACGCAGTGCTCAAAATTCTGTAAATATGAATACGTCATAACTCATAAACAAATCAGGTTGTACTGAAACCACCATTTGGTTATCGCGTACCTACCTCCTATCATAAAAAATATCAAATTATTAAATTCTGGGGACCTGCAACCTGAACGCCTAAAAACTGCAAACGCATCAAGCTATAAAACAATTTTTTGTTTGCTTACATCTCCAAAGGTTAAAAACAAGAGGGGGCCTTTAACCCGCCCGATCGATAAAGATAAACGTTTTACAACTGTTTTTATTGCGATAGCAAGCAGTCCCGCATATTTCTTTCTTTCTACACTTCTTAATAAATACCTCTTAATTTCCAATACATACAACATAATGTACGGTCGGCGCCTTAGAAATCGGGCACTACACACTATTATGATATATTTTGCATGTATTTTTTAAGTGTACAAACTGGGTTTTTACAGTTATTATGGTTTTAATTGTTACGTCAGATTGTTTATTGTTTGTCAATTATGAAATGCCATCTCACATTAATGAAGTAACCGGAGCAAGAATACTCCAAAAACTAGAAGAACATATTACGTGTCCCGATTTCTAAGGCGCCGACCGTACATATTATGTTTTGGTTCCTCTGCTATCTGCAAGTTACGATGTCGATGTAGATGACGGTGAACCGATGTCGATGCAGATGACGGTGAACCGATGTCGATGCAGATGACAGTGAACCGCCAACCGGCAAACCGGCTGACTTAATCGAAACGAATCGAGAGCCAAAATTTATTCGAATTATTATTCAAATAATCATTCGGTTATTAATATAATTCGAATGCAAATAATTCGGTTATGAAAATTGTCCGGTTATGCCCATCACTAATCAGGATGCTTAAGAGACGTTATATGGAAAGACTCAATTATGAACCTATAGTCTGTTCACTAAACATAAAAACACAAAGTGGCCTTTGATTTCTAAAATTTCATGAGTGTACTTCCAAAATTCATCTTTTGTCTAGGAATGTACTTACAGAAAGTTACTAAAACAAATAGGTTAAAAGTGTGACATTTAATTAGCATCTGTCATAACTACTTTTAAGGATGTTAAACAAATACTGTGTTGGATACCATTGATGTAGCATTTAATAATAGGTATTTTTATTACATTTTATAAAAGTTCAGGCAAGAATTTCCAGAATAATATGTACTTTGACACTGCAATAAAGACATTTATTAATTGTCATTTATAAATTCAAAGTAGCCTTTATGCAGGTGTAGAAACCTTTGCAAAACAAAATACAGACTCCCTAGCACAAAAATTTTACGTATATGCCAACTTCAAGAAAATTTAAATGTTTTTGTGTTTACTGAATGGCCTATAGACAGTAAGATACGAATATACAAAATATGTGTAAGGCCTGTTATGACATACAAAACTGAAACGAAAGCTGACACAAATGACACCAAACGGCTCCGACGGCCAACAGAGCTGAGAACCCTAAATAGCCTAGCAAAAAACCACAGTCACAGATAGAATACAAAATGATCAGATCAGACTGATAGGTAAATAAAAGACGTTGTTAGATAATCTAGACAAAGAAGTAGAGCGTGCAATGGCCACATTAGCAAAATGGGAAGAAACCGCGAACAGCGCTAGACTTAATATCAGAAGAAGGAAAAAGAAGAAATCATTAATGTTTATAGAAATAACAAATAGATCGAACTATTAAGGGTTGTATCTTCCTCGACAACGAGATTTCTCAATTGCACTAAAATAGTTTAGCTTAATATTTTATCCAATAGCTCTCAATAAACATCCCATAGCTATAGCAATTTTAACAATTGCAATATCAATATTATACTATTACACACAAGTGACTTTTTGATTACTATTTGGTTTATGTAATAAAGTTTAATATCATATATGTTCTGATGTTACCTGACAACCGAAAAAGTTAAAAAGAAACAGGTACTGTGATTTTAAACACAAATTTTGGTTTTGATGCTTTTTATGAGTTTATTGAGTGGTATGGATAAAATGTTGTACGATTAGTGCATATGTAGTGTTACAAGGTATTACCCACACGAGAAAATTATTCCACAAGGCCTACGTTATCGTGAGCCAAACTTTTTCTGTAGTGGGTAATATTCACATAACACTACTTGTATAGTAAATAACTATTAATTGATTAGAATTCTTAGGTCTTCCGTTAACTTACAATTAAATGTAGTTTAGACTGTAAAAATTAGGTGTCAATGCCGCCACGTTTTCTGTTCGATACACAGACGAACAACACGAAAAATTTAGCGCCGGTACAAAAAGACATAGTTGTCATTAACTTTATATCTAAGTTAAAGAAAGGCAATAGTTCGGTTTTCCAGTTTTTCCAGCTGCAGCGGATTATTTTGCATTGTTGTCACTTTTCAAATAATACTTAAATTCCATATTTATAAATGTTCATAAAAGGCAGGAAACTTCACAAATTTTAAGTTTAATTTTCTGAATATGATGGAAAATTTTAAGCTAAGTTATGCAGTGATTCGTAAGCACAGGGAAATCCCAAGTTAGTTGCTGCTTGAAACTCGTTCATTAACAGACTGGGAGCCGTTATTGAGCGATTCCCTAAAATTAAGTTCACACAAATGGCGCTCGAGAATCCTTAGTATTATTTATTATTTTCACTTCTCTCGTCTAAAAAAGACGAAGGACGTATTGTAATCGCGAAAAAATTACCTTTCGAGATTTCTCCAGATCTTCACGTTTCAGGGTCCCTAGACGACGAAAAACAGGTTTTCTCAATGCCGTCTGTCGGTCTGTCTGTTGGCGGTATAACTCAAAAACTATTTGTAGGAGGAAGACAATATTTGCATACCCATTATACAGGGTGTAGAAATGCTTTGAGCACCATAGGGATTTCAATGGTAATATCTTCATATGAAAATATTTGCTTCCCTAATTATTTTAGAGCAAACTTGTATTGAAGTTTTTTGTAGAGAAAAAAATTCTGTATCCATTTATGCCAGCATTTGTCATTTTACATTTGGGAAAACCGAAAATTTAAAGAAATAAAATGCCATTTTTAGACAAATCAGTGGTGCCTTGAAATTACTAAATCATCTCAAAGCATCAACAAATTAGTTTGCTGTTTATTTGTTTGCATCTGTCAAATGTAACGGCAACCAAATAAACAGCAAACTAATTTGTTGGTCTGTCTGTCTGTGTGTCTGTCTGTGTGTCTGTCTGTCTGTGTGTGTGTCTGTCTGTGAACAGAATATCTCAAAAACGAAAAGAGGTATGGCGTTGAAACTTCATATATAAGTTTTGTGTACTATGTAAATGAGACAGCAAGCTTTTGAAGAAAATCGCATAACCGGAAGTAGGTGTTTACTCTTGTGATTTTTCAGTTTTTTTCGATTTTTTCAAAAATGGCTATAACGATTTTTTTTAAATTTTACATTTTTCTTACATTTTTAATGTGTATTGATGTGAGATAAGTGATTTTCCAGTTGAATACTTCTAAAGTGGGTTTCTTTTGTTTTTTTTTCTATTTTTTATTAACTCCTATTTTAAATAAAACACCCGGTATATTATTAGATTTTTGAATTCACCTTAAAATTCTAGAGAAAATTTGTCTCTTCAACTAACACTCGATTTTGTACCGTTTTTGTAGAATTTGTAATTTTTGAAAATTTTTAACAAATGGTTAAAAATTAAAAATGAAATTTTTTACTAATTATAAGATCACTGTAAAAGGAAGTTGTGTGAGTGTATCACACCAGATTTTTTTTCTTTTTGTTTGTAGCATTCCACAGTCCTCCAGAAGAATGGAATAGGGGAATCATATTCATATACCCTCTACATAAGAAAGCTGATCAACTACTCTGCGCAAATTATAGAGGAGTAGCTCTGCTCAACCTAGCATAACAAGATCTTTACTAACATATTTTACGAAAGATTACAACCGTAGGTACGCAGAAAGAATAATAGGCAATTATCAGCGTGGTTTTAGAGCAGGAAAATCCATGATAGATCAAATACCAACACTCAGACAACTGTTAGAAAAAAACATACGAGTACAACATAGAGACACACCATATATTTGTTGACTTTCGAAATGCCTATGGTAGTATATAAAGGGAACAGCTGTCTGCGGCAATGAGGGAATTTAAAATACCAGAACGACTAGTAAGACTAATAGAAGTAACACTGGGAAGGGTGGAATATTAAGTAAGAATTCAAGGAGAGCTATCAGACGCCTTTAGTGCACAGAGAGGACTTCGCCAAGGTGACGCTTTATTTTGTCTCCTTTTCAACTTGGCCTTGGAAAATGTAATAAGAGACAGAGTCTCAATATAATAAGAACAATCTACATAAAATCAATACAACTTTTAGCATACGCCGATCATCTCGACATCATAGGAAGGTCCCTGTTAGGCATTCGTTGCATTAGAAAAAATCTGGTGTGATACACTCACACAACTTCCTTTTACAGTGATCTTATAATTAGTCAAAAATTTCATTTTTAATTTTTAACCATTTGTTAAAAATTTTCAAAAATTACAAATTCTACAAAAACGGTACAAAATCGAGTGTTACTTGAAGAGACAAATTTTCTCTAGAATTTTAAGGTGAATTCAAAAATGTAATAATATACCGGGTGTTTTATTTAAAATAGGAGTTAATAAAAAAAATAGAAAAAAAAACAAAAGAAACCCACTTTAGAAGTATTTAACTGGAAAATCACCTATCTCACATCAATACACATTAAAAATGTAAGAAAAATGTAAAATTTAAAAAAAATCGTTAGAGCCGTTTTTGAAAAGTAAACACCTACTTCCGGTTATGCGATTTTCTTCAAAAGCTTGCTGTCTTATCTACATAGTACACAAAACTTATATATGAAGTTTCAATGCCATACCTCTTTTCGTTTTTGAGATATTCTGTTCACAGACACACACACAGACAGACAGACAGACACACAGACAAATGAAACAAAATATGTTTTTTGGGATCAGGGGACTCTAAAACGTGAAGATCTGTTGAAAACTCAATTTCGAATTTTTGGGGTGAATCCAATACTTCCTTTATAGTAGTAAAAGGAAGTAAAAACTGCAGAAAAAATGGGTCTACAAGCGAATGAAACAAAGACAAAGTACATGTTGTGTATAAATCGAGAAGGATGCCGACCACGAATAAGACAGATACAACATCGAATCAGTACAAGAATTCACATAACTGGGGACCTTAATAAATAAGAGAAACAACGTGGAAAGTGAAATCCATAGAAGAGTAATACTCGCTAATAGAAGCTATTACGGGCTCCAGAAAAGCATTAACTCTCACAATATATCACGCACAACGAAGGTTAAGATATACAGTGTGTACATAAAGTAAGGAATAAATTCATTATCTAGAAAAGGAAATGCTTTTCGGAAAAATCCTCGGACACGTCAACCTTTGTTTTAAGATGCGCATCTTTTTACGTTCTAGTCGCATTGGTGACATCATTACTGTTCCAGATATGACGTCATCGAAATTTTTTTCAAATGGCAACCTCTATTTTTGGCAGAGGCATTTGAAAGAGCATATTTTTCTGCATACAGGACATCAAAATCTTTGTCATGTTACATAGGGAAATTTTCGAGAAAATTAATGTTATAGCGATTTAATTAATTGTAATTAATTTATTTTATTCAGTTAATTGAACAAACTAATTAATTAAGTGTTGAAACTGAAGTCGTTCCTAGCTTTGTAAAGGTTTCTTTCTAAGTCCTAAAACCACTCTTTTTATTATAGCAAAATAGTATATTAAAGTATGAGTGGATAACAAGGTCTTTAAAACACGCGCGAGTTTTCGAGCTCGACGGCGTAGCCGGAGTGCTCGAAATAAAGCAACTGTTTTAAAGACCAGTTATCCACGAATACTTTACGCTATTTTTTATTATACCTCCAATACTGGAAATAACTTACGCACTAAAAACTTAGAAATAATTTTTGTCGTAATAAATCGAGAGGGCATAATAATATTGCTACTATAGTTACGAGAATTATTTACGTTTTTGTCGCGTCCATGTCCGTTGTTGCATTCAGTCGTTTCCTTGACAACCTTTAAAACTTGGCGAGCTTTAATCGCCTGCTTTCGCACGCTCAGGCGTGCTTTAAACGGCGATTCTGATGCAGGTACAATAAAAAAGACATTCTATCCACACTTATGAACCGTCTAAAGTACCAGTTTATTAATTAGTTTGTTCAATTAACTGAATAAAATAAATTAATTTTAAATCACTATAACATTAATTTTATCGAAAATTTCCTTATGTAACATAACAAAACTTTTGATGTGTTGTGTGCAGAAAAATATGCTCTTTCAAATGGCGCTGTCAAAAATAGAGGTTGCTATTTGAAAAAAATGTCGATGACGTTATATCCGGAACAGTAATGATGTCACCAATGCGACTAGAACGTCAAAAGATGCGCATCTTAAAACAAAGGTTGAGGTGTCTGAGGATTTTTCCTAAAAGCTTTCCCTTTTCTATATAATGAATTTATTCCTTACTTTATGTACACACTGTATAAAACACTTATAAGGCCAGTGCTCCTATACGGCTCAGAAACCTGGACGTTAAATAAAAAAGAGGAAAACCTACTAGGCTGTTTCGAAAGAAAAATATTAAGAAAAATTTACGGTCCTATTAATGAAAACAACATGTGGAGGAGAAGAAGACACAATTATGAACTGTATGAGTTGTTTAAAGATATAAACATCGTTAGCGGTCGATAAGGCACATTGCAAGACTAGAAGAAAACGATCCACTAAAGAAAATAACACTCAGCCAACCTGAAGGGAAAAAAAGCCGGCCATCCACGAACTCGATACCTTGATGCTCTGGGCAAAGATCTCAAGATCTTGGGAATACGCCATTGGAAAGTGACAGCGCAGAATCGACCAGAATGGGGAGTTAACCGAGGCCTGTGATGAGCTGTAGCGCTATTTGATGATGACTCCACAGTCAGCGCTACTAAAATACACTAATTCTGAATTGTAACAAAACCTGAAAGTTATACAACTTATAGTACTTAGAAGAAATACAGGTTGCATAATCTTCACCTTCTAGTATTTAATAGAGGGCTAATTTGGACTTTTTCAAATTAAAATAAAAGAGAAAACCATTTCCTGTTTTGGAATAAAAACAAATTTGGTCTTGATAACGTCCAGCGACGAATAAGTTAGGAGTTCTTTCTCAGCTCAAAGGATATATGAATTTGAGACCTCCAATCTGTAAGATTATAATTAATCTATTCTACTATATTGTAATGGTTTTCAGGCAAATAGATTTAATTCATTGGGCATACTAATTTATCCTAACGGAAGTGTCTTTAGTTTAGCTTTTTATTTCACCTGCAATTCTTCATTGCCTTTAAACACTAAACGCAATGATTCGGTTGGATAAGGTCAAACGGAATCTCGGCGAAACCTTTTGGAGTGCCTAATTTGAAGTAGACGATAATATTAGACCAACACTAAATATCGTTAGGAAATCCTTACCCCCAAATCCGCTTCTTTAGTCTGGCGTTAAAAATGTTTCCTGTTAACCGGTAATTCAACTCGATAAGCAAGATAGCAATTCCTGGCTGCATAAGATTGACTTCTCCTTATTAGATAGTCCTAAACCGCAGAGAATTGCATGAAACACTTCAGTTAAGTAACAACCAGAGATATGTCAAAATTAAAAGTTTAAGTGAACATATGAACTCTACCGTAAATAGCTTCCTAAGAATGTAATAAGGAAAAATTGATTACCTTTTCAGTAGAAATGTTAAAAGAAACCAAATAAATAACCACAGGCTAGATTTTATAAATGTTAAGTAAGGTTTAATGTTATACTGCATACAGTGCGAGTGTAAAGTCTGGAACTATCGAAATAGAACTTTTATCAAATGTTTTTGAAAGAAATCTTCGAACACGTCAATTTTTATTTTAAAAAATACATATTTTACTGTAATTGTCACTTTTAGATTGTCTTTTGTTTTTGAGTTATGACGTTTGCGATCATTTTTTTAAATGGAAGCCTCAAATTTTTATGATGAATTTGGACACAGCATAAAATTCTAAGACCAAATACTCTAAAAAAAGTATGATACTGTATTTTGAAATTTTCGAGAAAATCGTACGGTTACCAGATCCCCTCACTACTAAAATTTCAATTGGTCCTTTTTCACTCAAATATTGTATCATTATTTATTTAATTAGGAGCATACAACAAAAACAGATAAACATGAAGAACTGTCATAATTTTAGGGCTAACTCATTGTTTCATGGCTACTTGATTTTTATTCGATTTTTGTTTTAATACTTTAATAGCGATTTTCTCGAAAATTTCAAAATATAGTATCATACTTTTTTAGCGTATTTGGTCTTAGAATTTCATGCTCTGTCCAAATTTATCATAAAAATTTGAGGCTTCCATTTAAAAAAATGATCGCGAACGTCATAACTCAAAAACAAAAGACAATCTAAAAGTGACAATTACAGTAAAATATGTATTTTTTAAAATAAAAATTGAAGTGTTCGAGGATTTCTTTCAAAAACGTTTGATAAAAGTTCTATTTCGATAGTTCCAGACTTTACACTCGCACTGTATATGTGTCAAATAACGGGCATTTCTTATAATTTAGAAATGTGAATTGAGTTTTCCGCTAAAACATTTAACAACCAGCATTCGGGAACAGAAATAGGTTAAGAGTGTATAGAACGCTCTTTAAATTTATCTTACCTGTATGCGCAGAATTTCAGAAAAAGAAATAAAACCCTTTTATAAACTCTAATTCGATATTTCAGTATAAAGTGTGATTATGAACTGTCATAGTAAATAAACCTTTTTTTTATTAAACTCATAATTAATTAAATAACTGAACCCATAAATTACAAGATGGGATATGTATATGTTATACTCGTAGAAATATTACAATTTAATTAAAGTTGTTGGCGCCCAATACTTCTTTCTTAGTGTGAACCCACATTTATCATACCCGTATCGCAGTCAAGAAATGAGCTAGTCCGAGTTATGTAAGGCTTCTAAGGTAGGTTGCTTATGTTGATACATGTTGTTGGTATGCAGTTGACATTTAGCCTAAATTTAAACCATTAGCCAGCTGTCGTAAATAAAAACGCTGTGTCTCACTCTTTCTCTATATTTTTTCAGTTCTGCTGGTACTATGTCTTATATGGAAATATATACCTACAGTGGTGGGAAAAGTGTGGAAATAGCTGTATATCTCCTATACTCTTGAAAATATTTTTTTGTACTCATGACTTCAAAGTTCATATTTCCCGGTCATTCCCGATGCGCAGAAACTTACTTTTCCCGCACTGGGGTGCCTTTTACTTTCCAACAAAAACTAGGGCAATTGTGTGTTCTTTTTAAATTTTCATAATTGCCGTTCGTTGGTTAATTGCGCTTCCAAACATCAGAGGCGCTTTAAACGTTGACAAAAGCTAACAGGTGCGTATGATACGTATAAAAGTTTAGTAATTTACGCTGTCAACTCAGTAAAGTAGTAAAACACTAAACAATAATTTTTTTTAAATTATCAGTTATTCGTTACAAAAAACATTGTATGTACCTAACTTTTTCGGGAAGAATTTTCCCTAATTCGGTGCTGCAAACAAAGTGCTCATTCGGGAAAATTACCTTCCCAAATTTGTTAGGTGAATAACTATTATAGAATTTAAGATAAGTATATTTAGTATCTGTTACTGTAAATAAAATGGGAATGACGAAAAGTAGTAGTTTCATTTCATGAAAAAAAAATGCAGATAAACATAGGTCCTATAATATCTTCTTTGTTCAGAAGTTATAAAGTTTTTATATTAAAAAAAACGTAGCGTGCATAAGTTAACATGACAAAAGCTACTAACCATCAGTTCCGTGAAAACTTACAAACAATGTTTTTTTACAGGTTTTCACATAAATTTCTATCATGATTTGTAGAAAATAGGTGGTACCAAATTTTAGGCAAACTTTAGCAGCGAATTTCAATCTTTTGGTGCAGATTTTTCGAAAAATACAGCTTTCAGCGATTCTAAACAAGAGTACCTTTTGTATGTAAAAAAGTCTAATCTTTTCTATTATCTAACCAGAATTGACTATTTTTTACTGCAAAAATTTAAGTCAGAAAACATTCTCCCACCCTTGTAGAAACTACCCCTTTTGAACCTGAAACCAACTTTTTTTTACTGTAATCTAATTCAGAATAGAAGATTACGTAGATATACCGAATTACACAAAATTTGCTTTATCTGTGCAATTTTCCTTATGACACATTTCCGGACCTTCGTTTCTATGAAATTCTTGTTGAGTTAATTTTCTTCCTCCACTCTTTTCTATCCTGGGCTAGCTCGTTCATCTCTTTTCACTGGATCCTTCTTCTTCTGTTCCACTTTTCACTTCTTCTTGCCAGGTTTTCCTTAGTCTACCCCTTCTGTTCTTTCCCGGTACTTTCGCCTCGTACACTCTTCGTGTGAGTCTCTCTTCCGTCATTCTATTTATATGCCCAAGCCTCCCTAGTTGTCTTTCTTGGATTTTTATTGTGGCTGACTTTATGTTTAATCGTTCTTTGAAGACTTCATTTGTAATTCTGTCTCTCCTTGTCTTTCTCTGTATTTTTCTTAGGAACCTCATTTTCGCTGCGTTTATTCGGCTTTTGTTTCTATTTGTGAGTGTCCATGTTTCCTCACTGTTTATCAATGCTAGTGTCACTACTTTTTGTACCACTTGTGTTTTAACTTTCTTGGATACTTCGCTTTTACCAAAGAATGTTATTTTTAGTGCATTGCATAATTTGCCAACTTTTCTTATTTTATCGTTCACTTCACTATCTTGTTTGCCGTTTGCTTCTATTACAGTTTATAAGTACTTGAAGTTTTTCACTTGTTCAATACTGCGGCCGTCTAGAATGGTGTGGTGTGTTTTATCTGATGTTATTATCATAGTTTTTGTTTTCTGTACGTTTATTTTCATGTTAATTTTCTTCATTTCCTCTTTTAGTATGTTCATATTATGCTGTAGGTTCTTTTCTGAATCTGCTATTACTGCCATATAATCTGCAAATTATAATAGTTCTGTTAGTTTGATTTGTTTCAGGCCTTCTGTGGTTTAAAATTTTCGGGATTCCTCGTTCTGTATTCTTACGACGTTATATGTTTTTTCATACATTGCTTTTATTATGTCTATTGTTGCTTTGTCTATTTCTTTTATTTCTATGCTTTCTCAGACATCTTTCCTTTTAATTCTATCGAAAGCCTTTTCTAGGTCTACAAATCCAATATGCATTTCTTTGTTTTTGTTTATGGCTTTCTCTATCGCTTGCCGTAATATAAAGATTGGGTCCTGTGTGCTCATTCCTTTTCTGAATCCATACTGCGTCTCCTCCAATGCAGGGCCGTAGCTACAGGCTTGGGGGCCCTGGGGGTAACAAATAATTATGGGGCCCCCACGTTATCTTCCCCTTTACCTCTACACCACTTTCATTTAGTAAGCCTTTTTTAATAGGGTTGCTATTTGGTGTTTTTTCTGTTACGATAGAAGAATAGGCATTTAAAACAGACAAAACACATATTTACTTGTCACATTCAGTTTAATATAAAAAGCGTTAGTCTTATACTGCAGAGGTCCCGGTTATTATTACTAATTTAGTGGTAGTCGTTAGATCACACAGAATGCGCCAAAACTTGAGCCATGTTACGAAGGCGATCCATGTAAACAAAGATTCTGACAGTTCTCAGTGCTGCTTAAACCAGTTTCACACGGTGCGCATTTTACGTAAACGTCCGTTGCATGTTGCCGTAAAAGAAATTACCGCACAACAAAACAACGTTCATTCCTCCTTTAGTGTAAAGGCGCGTATAGGCGGTGTTCAACTATCTCTTCGAAACGGCCAACTACAGAACGCCTTTCTATCACGTGATATTTACCGACCACGTGCGTTTGTTTACCTGGCTCGCCTTCCTAACTTGGCTGAAGTTTATCGCGATGTAAAAACTTCTGCACCAGGTGGAGTACCACGCGTTATATGACATGCAATAAGCACATAAAACTTACAAAGTTACGATATCCTAAGTTTACACAGGTTAAGTTTTAACTGAAAACTGGGTCACATTAAATTCTGTTTCCTAACTTTTTTACAAGCAGTCATTGATTACTTTATCAAAGTTAATTAATCATTTTCAATTGAAAGCAAAGCTAGATTGCTGAGCCTTTCCTATCCCATAGTGATTCATATTATGTAATTCTCGATCAATTTCGGCCTTAGCTACGGTCACAGGAACTGTCAAGTATATAATACATGCTGTCGACACATCGGGATAAGTTGGCGAAAATGAGCTGTGATCACTTATTAACAGATGTGCAAATTCCTAAACGCTGCTCATTTTCTCAAGTTTGGCAGTTTGGTTCAATAATTTTTTAAGAAAATTGTACGACACTCATTAATTACAAATAGAAAAATTAGTTCACGAGCCGTAACCAAGACAACAACAAAATTCCTTGGAAATTTTTTGTAGGTAGACATTACTTCTTTTTAGGGTTTGTGTCGTTACGATTTTCTTACCGAATCTGCATTCGAGCATTAATTCATATCCAGAAATTATTTTTCGTGTATTCCAACAACGTCCTAATTTGCCCTCGCATCCCGCTCGGGCAAATTAATACGACGTTGTTGGATCGCACTCAAAAAATTTCCAGAAAGAATTAATGCTCTTATGAGATTATATGTGACAATTTCGTAAAAAAACTTCTTCTTTCGGGGGCCCCCTATATTCGGGGGCCCTGGGACGCTGCCCCGGCTGCCCCGGTGGTAGCTACGGCCCTGATCTAATGTATCCTCTATTTTTCCTTTTATTCTTTTTTTTAAATATCCGAGTTAATATTTTGGCTGGTACGCTCATCAGTGATATCCCTCTATAGTTTGTGCATTTTCTTTTATCTCCCTTTTTAGACAGTGGTAGTAAAGGCTGTCTAATTTGAGGTTGGATTTGAATTCGTTAATAAAACGCGTACCTAAATAATGTGAAAATATAAGATATTTTAATGAGAACTTAAAGCATATACATAACGATTAAACATATTAAAGATAATATTAGATAAATGCCCTCCTCGGCTCGTCTGGCATGAAACCAATCTTGTTTTCAAATCTTCAACGACATTTAAATATAAACGTAATTTTGGCGTTTAGATCTGCAATTGTCTGTAGACTATTCGCATAGACTTTGCTTTTCATATAACCCCAGAGGAAAAAATTTCAAGGCGTCAATTCGCAAGATCTTGACGGCCAATTGATGTCACCATATTGAGAGATAAGTCTACCTCTCAACTTTGATTGCAGTAAAGTTAATGTTTCGCGAGCTGTATGACATGTGGCACCATATTGTTGAAACCACGTGTCACGCAAGTCCATAGCGCGAACATTTCTTGCAGTTTCTGCAAAACTTCCCCCATATCTGTAATGGGTTTTTACAATAAATATGCGTTGCTGAACCGTGAACCTCTCCATGACTTGAATAACTTAAGTGACAATGTGTCAAAATGACAACTATAAAATATTAGCGTTGTATGTTTGACAGAAAGCAAATGCCGCGAAATTCAAAATCCAAGCTGAAATTTGGACACCCTTTATAACGCCTATCTTCCATTTTCTTGGTACTTTCCTTTCCCTAATTACGATTTTGAGTAATCTTAGGGCCACTTTCCCTGATTCTTTCACTGCTTCCTTTACTTCCCGTCTCTTTTCTTTATATTTGTCATAGTCTTCTAACGGTTTTGTGCTGAAGTATCTTCTCCATCTCTCTTTTCTCTCTCTTACTCTTGTTTGTAGCTCCTTACTCCACCATTCTGTTCTCTTTATATTTGCATTTGATATTTTCGCTGTTCCGCAGCTTTCTTCTGCTGCTGTTAATACATTTTCTTTTAATTCTTTAAATTTTTTTTCTAGATTCGTTTCTTCTTCTATCTGAAATTTGTTGTTGAGTCTATCTTGGTACTCATTTTTGTATGTATCGTTCTGTAGCTTATAACTTTTTATTTTTTATTTTATTTTATTTTCCTTTTGGTCTGGTTTTTCTAATATGTTCATTTCTATAGTCATTTTTACTAGACAGTGGTCACTGCCTATCTCGTCTTGTTTTGTCACTTTTACGTTTTCCATTTTTGCTTACTTACTAAAAATTAGTCTATTACTGACCTTTCTTGTCTGCTACGTTCCTCCCTGGAGTACTTGTGTATATCTTTGTGTTTAAATTTTGTGTTAGAAATTATTAATTCATTCTCCGTACACATTTCTATAATTCTCTTTCCGTTGTTGTTTCTAACTATTTTCCCTCTCTCTTGTGGCTAATTAAGAATATGATTATTTAATTTATTCTTTACTTTAATAAAGGCAACATCTTCTATATTTTATTCATTTGCAACTTATCAAAACTTTTTGCGCGGGCTAGCAATTGAGACTTTTATTTACAGTATTAGGTTGCTACACTTTAAATAAATTTAATTATTGCATGGCAAATGCTCGATTCTAACGAATGACAGATAACCTCAAAATATTAACTCCAAACAAAACTGTTCTAAACACAGAAAATTCAGCCTATTTTGAACACAAATTAACCAACAATCGATCAGTTCATCTCAGGTAAATTTAACAATGAATTTCTAACAATCAAGTACGTTTGGCTCACCTGGAATTTGTTTTTCAAGTGCAAAATGACGCCAGCTTGCATTTGTTATCCTCAAATGCACGTCAATCTTGCTTCCGGTCTCCGCAAAAAGACGTCAAGCTTCTATTTTCTTTCTTGAACGGTTTTAGCTGAGCCTGCCTGTCTCTGGAGTACGAACCAAGTCTCCTCCAGGTCTTACGGCTTGTTGTCCGCTTCTCGTAGCTCCCAGTCCTACCGAATCTGGCTAGAAAGACGACCTTGCACAGGCCACGGTTGGAAAGGATGCCAAGCTTGTATCTGCTTCCTGGCGATATTTCAGCGGTTGCTACCTGCTTCTGGACTACGAACCAAGACTTTTCTAGGCCCTGTACCTTGCTGTCTGCTTCTCTCAACTCCAAAACTTGTCGAATCTTAGCTTCAAAGACGATCACATAAAGGCGAAGCTTCAGGTCCAATTTACTCTGGAACTGCACACCGGAATACTGCCAATTTAACCATAGCTGACCTCCGCACAACGGCAGTTAAAAAAACGCAACTACTGAGTACAAATTATATACCCTTTTATCAAGAAAATGTATCAAAATCGGGGAGCCAAACAACACACAAGCTTTCGGCTTGGTTTCCCCAGCAAAACAGCAACAAACGATACTCTAGGTTACCTTAGCAACCAGATTTCCAATTGTTTTCTGTAAGTATACATTCTTTGATCTTAATTTATAATTGTTTTTGTAAATGTCATTCAGGAAACTCGAACCTCTCAACTGGTTGCAGTTTTTTACTTTTAGTTAACAAACACTGATTCACACCACTAGCATATTGTTGTAGTCTTCATTCATTTTCAGGTTGTTTCTTATATTTATGCGCTTTGCATGTCTGTGCCTTTTTGCACTCTTTTATGATTCCCTTAGCTGCGTCATCGATTGTACTCTGTAACGCTTCGAAACACCGTTGTACTAAAGCGACTTCATTATCGTGTCCTGACGTTACACAATTAATCTGTCACTCATCATAAACTTAGCTACATTTGCCATATTGGGCACAAATTTGAATACAAGCTGATCGCTCAGGGTTGCGATATTGTTATATTCAATTACCAACCTCTGTTAATAACGGGTGTTCATAAACAGCCGTCATCTCAGTTGCTTTGAAAAACAAAATGTTATGTCTTTGATTAATTCGTGCAACACAATGAAACGTCATTGAGTACTGTCATAGCGCATTTTTTCTCAATTTTAATAGACATACGTTTCTGAAGTCAAAACCTACTGGGATGACGACTGTTTATGAACACCCGTTAAATTAGTTATTGCTAATCCTGTTTTATGTAATTATCAATGTTTAAAAGTGACTCTTATTGTTGCAATAAATACAATACCAACTCTAGGTCTATTTGAATCTTTCTTTATCATTCGTGAGTTAGTTATGCAACTAGAATTGCTGTAAGCATCATACCATTACAGTATATACACTAAATTTCACAGGAATTCCTTGAAGATTATAGAAGATATATAGGTGTTTCCATACTTTTGCCAACCACTGTATATAACGAGTGGTAAAGAAAATCTCTCGAAGTATGCCTTAAAGTTTGAACGTGTGTCCTCACATTATAACCTCAACTTGTATTCTTGACAAAAGCTTGATAATATTATTGAAAGCATTTTGAAGTTTGTTTGACGTTCAGTATTTTCTGAATTTCTGAATTGTTTGTTTTACAAAAATCACAGGTCAGTTGAGGAGAAATTTCAATCGCTCCATATTATGTGGAAAAAGAAACAAAACAATTGGTTTTTACACTATTTATTTCTCAAGCTCTACTTTACTTCCTCAAGAGAAAGACTAAATTTCCACTTTTTCTCTCAAGGGAGAAAAAGTAATATTAAACAGTTTTCACCGTGGTAACAAAGCACATTGCAAAATCAGATTTATTTCGAAATCTGTCACCCGGGAAAGCGAAAAATAGCGTATACCAGGAGGCATTTAAAAAATTACCTTTTCTTAAAAAACCCGTTTAGCAAACTTTATATGTGGATGAAGGATTTGTTATTGATAAAATTAATGAAATAGCTATTATTATAGATTACTATAATCAATTAGAACAGAAAAATATAAATTTGGCAACACTATCGTATTTTATTTAAGCTGTACATTCCAAAAACATTTAAAAAATCAAAGTTAATAGCACTTCTAGTGAAATCGGAATTCGATCATGTTAACTATATCCATCGGTCAATGAGAAATTACATCTAGTATCCCCATATCAAATTTCATCCAAATGCCAAATCGATTCATAAATAAAGGAGATATAAGCATGGCCATGGTCTCATTGTCACCCGGTATACCTCGGAACTAAGATGCCATTTAACTTCACGTGTGATTATTACACTTCACCTGGAGACTAAATGGTACACTTTGACACTTTAGTCCTTTCGTATATAGTGTAGTATCAAAGAGCATATAATGCTCTTTGGTAGTATTGTATCAACTAGCGTAACAACTTCAACAATTGAGTAGTTAGTATAGGCAGCCCATTATACATTATAAAGAGAGGCTAAAAATTAAACGGATCAAAAGTGCATTGACTATAATTTTGTTTAAATATGTACGAGTAGCACGTTGCACTCGAAGCTCCTAAGTTTACCTCCAGTTTGTTGTTTTTATTGTAAGATTAGTTCAACAATATACATTATTAATATTATTATTCACGGTTGTGATATTTAACACTAAAACAAATAATAGCTATTTTTGCACTTGCGGGACTAAAGTTGGCACTTTAGTCACTTATTTCAGAAACTAAAGTAGCTCATTTTATCTCTAGGGACAGAAGTAATTACTTTAGCCCCTAGGGACTAAAGTAAAAAATGTTACCGTATCTATGGTAATCTATGGTAAATTCGGGGTTAACAGGTTAGGTTTTGCGTCAGTTTTGACATAAACTGACGCAAAACCTCATCTATTAACCTCGAATTTGACATAATTGTGAGCTCTTGTCATAATGACTTACAGTGCCACCAACTTTAAAATTTAGCAAAGGCTACTAATTTTAAAATAATTGTAACTAAAATGTCAATAAATGACGTTTAAAAAAAACGGGTTTTCGTTTTAAATCTTCCTGCAACGTGAAAAAAATAGTATATGCAACTCGGAGAGAATGCTATTTTGCTTCAGTGCAATTTCTGACTCTCGGGCTTCGCCCTCGAGTCAGAAATTGTACCTCAGCAAAATAACGCATTTCTCTCCCTCATTGCATAATCTACTATTATGGTACAAGTGTGTCATATTACAAATAACCACGTTGCCTTTTAACGAATATGTGCAGTAAATGATCAATAACTTTCTAGAATAATTTTGATAAGGTAGGGAGTAAGCTGATAGGATGATGGATTGCAACTTCGGCGTTTTTCCTTATTTAGAGAACATCAGTATATGAGTAGGTATGTTTTCACTTTTCGGGAAAGTGACAAATTCGCAGACAAGCATTGTATAGGGTGACAGGATACGCTACAGTTCTTTTTGGTAGGTTTTTTAATATGACGTCGAGTTCAAGTTGTACCATGGAGCTTTCTTTGTAGATAATGATTTGATGTGGGATGTAAGTTCTTGGGAAGTTGGCGGAAAATCAAATTCGTTGTTGACTGGGTAGTGCGTCTCGTGGTCTCGTAATAAAGAATTACCGAATTAAAGAAATGCCTGTTCTCATCGAAAATTGTAGGCATAAAGGTTTTTTCTAAAAAGCGTAAATTTATCGTTGTCTGTTGAATAACTGCGGTTATTGGCTATTAATGTTGGTATGATTGTCTGTTGTCTTGTAATACGCTTGGTAGTCTTCCACATACCAGAGGGTCGTTCGGTTCGAACGTTTATATGCTTTTTATAACTATAATAACTATTAATTCTGTAATGATCTAGTTTTTTTACAGGATATTTCACTTGAGGGACTCTGTTGCTTTGCCACTCTCTTCGTAGTCTACTTTCCTCTCTAATAAGATCTAAAATATATACCAGAGGAATACTAAAATTTGTTTTTCCTTTGACTAATTGGGAAATAATAATAGGTTTTGATATGTTCCAGAATTGGATTTATAAATTGCATGATAATTTGACCTAAATTGTCAATGAGGAAAGATGAATGCGTTAACATTATATGACGCTGCTTGAGAAAAAGTTTTACTTGCTTGATACAATGATTGGTTTGTTACTTGGCTTGATCTAATAAGCGACGATCTTTATAATCTTTATTATCTATATAACGAGCTGGATAGTCTCCATTACAGTTGACACATATTAGACGATCTTCTACACATTTTGTGCATTGTCTGGTGCGATGCTGGGGTTTACTACACTTCGTACAAGGAAATTTGTCTGCGCAGTAATTTTTGGTATGACCATACTATTGACAGTTGTGACATTGCGGTACATGCCGTGGCTTTTTTCTTATTTAGACACTTACTTTAGAACTTGCTAGATATTCCAGTTTGATTATTTTGCTAGCTGTTAGAATAATTGCGCATACTGGTATTGGCTGTTTTTCGCTGTTCAGAAGACATGTCACTCGGAAGTTTAATTATTTAACCCCTTTTTATGTATTTCTCGCTAAGATATTGGAATGCGTTTAATGACTATCAAATGTAGTTTATCATTAAAGTTTTGGAATAAAAACAAAGGTATATTCTTTTCTTTATAAAACTTTCCAAATACACAATAGTCTTCTTGTGAACTCTGATAAACTTTAAGATAAGTAACCGTTTTTTGGTTCAGTAGTAAAGTCGTCCTTAATTTTCTCTTTTATGTCTCTTGTTATTTTCTTGTGATTTATTTATTGTGTGATTGATTGATAGCAGTAGGATTATTTAAGAAATTAGGTGGTATTTGTACTTTTATGCAAATTTCAGTTTTGTCTTGGCAATTATCGGAGCTGGTAGTACGTGATATTTAAGGAGGGAGATAATTCATCCAACTTTCTTTTAGATGCGTTTGCCATTGGAAGTACTGTACCTAGTTCCTGGATAGGATCAGGTGTCACAAACAATTTTTAATAACTAGCAGTAAATTTTTATCCTTTTTATGAACGAAATATTTAAAAACACACCAAGGTAACAAACCCGCGCGCGATAGCAAGTTCAAAGGTTAGAACTGTGACAGACCTGAAATCGTCTCTGAATTCAACTTTCCTCCAATTCGTGATTAACAGCCGTATTCATAGTCGTTCGCCAGCGGCTCGCCGGCGAGTCGCCGGAGTTTCGTTATGAATAGTATGTTGGCGGCACTGTACGTCTATGTCAAATTCGAGGTTAGCAGGTTAGATTTTGTGTCAATTTCTGTCAAAACTGACGGAAAACCTAACCTGATTACCTCGAATTTGACATAGACGTACAGTGCCGCCAACATACTATTCATAACGAAACTCCGGCGACTCGCCGGCGAGCCGCTGGCGAACGACTATGAATACGGGTGTAAGTGTCATAAGTGTCACAATACTTTAATTATTGTGAGGTTGTGTTTATTACTTACCGTACCACCTCAGCTACATGTGACATTAGGCAACACATGTGCTAGATATGTACAGTCGCGGCCAAAAAAACCGGGACAGTTTCTTAGACCTAATTTTCAAAATGCGAAAAGAAGTGCTGACACTGACAATTCTAATTAATAAATGTCTTCAAAAGTCATTGTTTATTCTGAATAATAACTTTTGATGACATTTATTAATTAGAATTGTCAGAGTCAGCACTTCTTTTCGCATTTTAAAAATGTCAAAAAAACTGTCCCGGTTGTTATGGGCGCGACTGTAGATGCAAAATTAAGTAGTTCAAATGTTTCAAATGCAAGCTGCGACATACGTGCTTTTGTTTAAAGTGACTGATGAATATTTTGTTTGAATCACGTGTTATCCTATAACATAAAATCGTTGCTCTCTTTCTTTCGTTCTATATTTGTTCGCTATCTCCTCCGAAGATACTGGACCGATTAAATTGTATGATGTCTTAAAAGTTTGCTCATTTTTATTTAGACTTAGATTGTAGGCCGGTTTTTATTTTCAAAAAAAGTACAAAAAATTTTTTATTTAATTAAATTCTCTAAGCAGCGAGTGTAGCGTCTGTCTCCGTGGGCTACGGTGTAACAGCTGCTGTGGTCGTGTGGTATTAGCTCGGGTGGCTCACTATATTCATATATCATTATAACAGCGTCTTATTCCACCAAGCCACCTTGGTCTAGGGGTAGAATGCTCGCCTGCCACGCAGGCGGTCCGGGTTCGATTCCCGGCTGAAGTATTTGTTTTTTTAAATTTATATTAATAAATCTCTCTTAAATTAGCCAACCGAAGCGTAGTTCGGGTGACCCACTAGTAACTAAATAACTATGTTCAGGGTAAAGCTTGTAGTGGACTGTATGTTTTTAGTTTGGACAATTACAGGATAAGTCTTAGAGGTGCAGGAATGTAAAAGGATGCAAACCAACAGTATTGTGTAGTCTCACATAAGAAAGGTAGTAAAGACTTGGTTCCGTTGGTTGAGGATGGAATGCCAGAACGCCTTGTGCGGTCTCACACAAGGAATGTAATAAAGACTTGGACCCGTTCGGCAGAGGTTCGTGAACACAAAGATATCTAGCTGCAGTAGTTCAATAACTAGAGTGTTCTTATATAAAACTATGACGTACCTAAATTACAAAGATTGAGTACATTGTCCCAGTTTAAATTGAATTGCTACTGGCTTGTTACATTTCATAACAAACGGTAACATCAGCCATTCAGCATAATTGCAGTTTATTTACCAAGTCAGTCAAGAAGTGCTGACGGCTTGTCATGCATTTCTATCTGCAACCGTTGGTTACGAAATATAAGCACAAGTAATTATAAAAGTTCAAAATCATGTTTTGGTTTCTAAACATTCTGCTGAGCGACAATGGGCCGGGATGGTGTGGTTGATGCTATCTCTGTAACTATCTCGTCTACTGGCTTTGATTTTTAACGGAAGCTTTCCGAAGGGTCTGAAGTTGGCCGTGGATTCGGATTCCTGTTCTTTCTTCGGTATTTTCATAACGTCCAGATGACACAATCTGATACTATAATACAGATTGTAGTACCGGTGTTCATCATGATGGTATGTTGATGGTGCCAAAATGTATAGCCCAGGTGTAACTGCAACCCATTTTCTTCTTCTTGTAGGCGTTGAAAATGATCGGACGACAGCAACACAGGTTCCTTCATTTGTAGTTGGAAGTGGGTTGCCTTTCTCGACAAGTACGAAGAGAATCTAGCCACACTAGAAGAAATATCACAGCAGCCAGCAGGATCAAGAGAGGACACCACATAATGTTAAAGACAAATAATAATAATAAAATATTACATCAGTACATACATTCAACGAAAAATATATATTTAGAAAAAAGGATCAACGTTTAACTGAATTGAATTTTTAATCATTATACTACTTCCAGTTTCTTTTAATCTTGTTAATAGCAAGTCCGGCAAAGAAATATCATTTTCATCTGCCCATTGTGCGCATAGAGAAAATGCTTTCATGGTATCTGCGTGTTTTATTTTAGATATATTTGTCACAATCTCTTCAACTATTACATTTGCTACACAAGGGAATTTATTCGCACGTAAAAGAAAAAAAATCATATATACTTCACAGCAGGGTGGCCCAGGAATTGTCTAGTCGTGTAGCAAACGTTTGCCAAGCTAGTTCCTGAGCAGGGGGGGGGGGTTGTCCAGAAGCGCCACTGGTTCGAGACGGTCCAAACTAGAAAACCTACAGGTGGCCGTGTAAGTTCCTAAACCCACTCAGCTGTTACATAAAAATAATAAACGACAGAAAACAACATAACTTGAAATTACCCAATTGTTTATTTGCACATACAATTCTGCACCATGCTTAAAAAAAAGAAGGCGACATAAATCTGCAATAAATATTTGGTTCGTAAATGGAATAGATGTAATCTTAGTTTATGTAATAAAAAAATGTACAAGATTTTAAGTTAATAAAATTTGAAATCCAAAATAAACTCTTAAGATCTTAGCTTACAATTCCGTTCGAGTGCATGTAGCTCAACTGTAGTGACGGTAGTGACTAAACATTTACAGTGATAGCGGAATACGGGAGATCTTAATACATCGTATCAAAGCTCAAATCATTTACCTACTCGCGATTCATCCGAAGTGGTACCATTTCGTGGTGATATTACACTAAAAGTTGTGTATATTTCAGCGCAGAGTGTTAAATGCAAAATTCAAACTCCCGGAAACCCTCGCGGAAGAGATCTGTTAAATTTCAGAACGTTGAGTTACTTACTTGAACGCAACTAAACTGCAAAGGCACTATTGCCAATCGCAAAAAATTATTAAATGTACAAAATGAAATTAACCTATTCCGCATACACATTTGCACGAGGTGACCGTCGCCGATAGCTACATAGAGTTTTCTAAATGTTATGGAGATCACCATCAAACAAGGTAAGCGCAGTGCACAAGCTATCACAAAACTAGTCCGAACGATATTTCTAGTTTAAGCAATGGGGTGAATAAACGCTAGGAGGTAAATACCTGGGTTTGTTCAGTGGCGCAGCGGCGTCGACAGAACAGCCATGCAGAGGTTTGCTCCACGGAGATGTCCTCTAGTTGCAAATAACTCCAAGAGCAACAGGTTCTTGCACCGGGGGAAAAACCTCGTAGTTGTCACACTGGGGAGAAGCCTTGCGTTCAAAGGCTACCACTTGGATTGAGGGTGCCCAGACCGCGTGGGGGTCCTTCAGGTGCGTGACAAGCAACAATTGAGCTCCAAAAGGTCGTAGACGAAACAGGAGACTAACGTACTAATTAGGGGGCTACGACAGAAGCCAGAGCTTAGGGGCACGAAAGAAAAAGCCTGAAAATTACACAATCTCTGAATTCGACGTCCAACGGAAGCACAAAATAGCATACCAGAGCTGTTGGATGGCCTGTAAGTGGATTGCAGAAATACCTAATCATCCCAATATATATATATATATGGGTTTATACAGCAGCTTGCTGTCTTCCCGTTTCTAAACGCCATCTCATTTTGTCCAAAGCATGCTCTTCCTGTAGGTTTCGTTTTTCCATTGCTTCTCTGACCCCGTCATTCCAGGATCTTCTGGGTCTACCTTTTTTTCGTTTTCCGGGCGGGTTCCATCTATAGATTCTTTGGGGCCATCTATTTTCCTGCATTCGTATGAGGTGTCCGTACCATTTCAAGCTTCTTTTTTCAATCCTATCTACCACCGTGTCCTTGGCTTCCATTCGTCGACGAATTTCATCATTTGTTATTTTGTCCACCCTCGATACTCCTGCGCTTCTTCTCAGGTAGTCCATTTCTACTGCATTTATTCTTCTTTTCAGTTCAACATTCATTGTCCATACTTCACTTCCATACATTAAGACTGACTCGACTAACGATTTTCCTATATGTTTTTTTACTTTTTGCGAAATATGTTTATTCCACCATATGGAGTTTAGGCATCCTATTACTTTGCGGCTCTGTTCAATTCTGTGTTTTATTTCTGTCGATCCCAATCCATCTGTTGTTATAATTGAGCCAAGGTATTTATATCGTTTTACTTGCTTAATTTGTTCATTATCTGTTATCCACATAGGAAATAATACTTCTGAATTTATTACCAAATATTCCGTTTTATTTATATTGACGTCTAGTCCACTTTCTCTATACGCCTGGTGTAATCTCTTCAACATGAATTCCAGATCATATGCATCTTGTGCAATGATGATTTGGTCATCCGCAAAGTTTAATGTGAATATAGTATTTTCTCCTACCGGAATACCCATGCCTGCTACTCCCCTTTTCCATTTTCTTAATACATATTCTAGATAAATGTTGAACAACAAAGGAGACACCGAACATCCGTCTTAGTCCCTACGAAGGGTATATTACTTTCGAGAGTTGATTTTGATACTTAACGTAAGCTTTGTTGTCTGTATATAGCTCTTTAATACTGTTAATTAGTTTAGCGTCTATCTCAAAGAATACGAGTGTCTCCCATAACTTACTTCGCGGCACTGAATCATATGCTTTCGCTATATCAATAAATGCAAGATGCGTTTCCTCCCCTTTAGCTGTCCTTTTCTCTGCAAGTTGTTGAATAATAAACAGGTTATCTACGCATGATCGCTCTGCCATAAATCCGCTTTGTTCTTCACTTATTACGTGTTTCGTCGCTTCTTTTATTTTCTCATTTATTAATTTCCCGTACAATCTACTGAATGTACTAGTGATACTTATACCTCTATAATTGTTCGGATCTGTCTTCTTCCCTTTTTTGTATATCGAAACGATATGGGAGGTTTTCCATTCTTGAGGTATTTTTTCCTGCTCCCCACATCTGTTTATTAACTCAGTTATCCTTATTTTCATTTTCATACTTGCATTTTTTATTAATTCTGGAGGGATATTTCCTGGACCTGCGGCTCTATTATTTTTCATTGCTTTAATGGCTTTATTTATTTCTTCTATTGTAAAGCTCACACTATTATTGTTATGATTTTCACCATTGCTACCTGGTCGTATTGATCTGTCCTTTTCTCGGAATTCCTTTCTATTTTCTGTCAAAAGCTTTTCATAATGTTCTGTCCAGTCTTTTATTTTTATATTATCACTGTTTGTAGTGGCAGAACAGTTATTTGTATTCATGTTTTTTAGTATCCTCCACACTTCCGTGGATTGAGCTCCTCCTATACAGGAATCGATCTTTCTACATGTTTGTTCCCATGTGTCATTCTTTGCTTTATTTACCCTTCTTTTTGTTTCTGCATTTTGTCTTTTGTATTCTTGCCAATTTTCTTCGTTTTGTTGTGTTAACCATTTATTGTAAGCCACTCTCTTTTCCTTTACTGCTTTTTCTATTTCATTCGACCACCATATCTGATTTTTTTTATTAGTTTGTTTTTGTTTTTCTCCCAATGCTTCCTTTGCCGCCTGATGTATAACCCGTTTCAAGTTTTCAAATTCTTTCTCTATATTCATGTTTTGAGCCATATCCTCCAGTTTTTGATCCAACCTTCTTCGATATAGATCGCTTATACTTCCTTCTCTTAATAAATGTAAATTATATTGTATATCTCTATCGTCCTTTACCATACTTGTTTCTGTTGTTCGGTTTTTTTACTATTATGTACACAGTAACCAGGAAATAATATTTTTGCGGCCACCAAATAATGATCCGAACCACAATTTGCTCCACGCTTAACCCTTGCGTCCTGTACTATACATTTAGCTCTTTGTTTTAAAACAATGTAGTCAATAATAGATTTTTGGTTAAGAGTTGGCCTTTCCCAGGTATACTTATGTATAACTATGGTCAAAAAATGTATTCCATATTTTCAAATTGTATTGTTTACATAGCTCTATTAACCGGTCACCATTGTCATTACTAACTTGCTCTCCGTACTGGCCAACTACTTCATCCTTTCGTCTAATTCCTACCCTTGCATTTAAGTCACCCGCAAGGATAATTTCCTGTTGGTTAGTAATTTTATCCAATTGTTCACTAACTGTTAAGTAATATTCGTCTTTAGTTATTGCTGGAGAGTCATCTGTTGGAGCATATGTTGACACTATTATTGTATCTGTATTGTGTATCTTCAATCTTATACTTAAGCATCGTTCTGATATATATTGTACTTCCTTGATATACTGTCGATATTTTTTCTTTATCATTATCGCCACTCCTGCTTTGGCTCTTGTAGATTTATGAACACCTGACCAAAATAGTACGTACTCATCTATATTCTCATGTCCTTGACCCTTCTTTTTTGATTCCGTTAAACATACTATATCTATATTTTGTTCTCTACATGCGTTTAAGATCTCCGGTATTTTATTCGTTATACCTTGGACATTCCATGTACCCACAATCAACGTCCGTTTTCTTTGCTTTGTTCGTCTACTGTTATGACCAAGGCAGTGATTTTATGCAAATGCATGTTCTAAACTAATAATATGTCAAATCTGAGCTTTTGGATCTGCACTTATCAACGTAAATGGAGTGTAATTAAGTCAATTAATTTTTGCATATTTTGCATATTTCAGGACTCTTGTGCATAAAATTTGATCAAGAGCATATTCAAGCATATTTGCTCCAAAATAAAAAATGCATTTCAGTTTAAGAAGATTGTGCGATATTTGTGCATACATTTTTACATCGATAATTTTTATTTTGCTTTTATTTTCCCTAAAATACAAATTTTTAACCTTAAACAAATGTGTACAAGCAAATTCTAAGAAGCTTTAAATTCCCTTTTGTTTGAAATTGTAAGCAGTTAAGGTGGGTCTAAGCTTCTAAAGAATTTCTTAAATGACATTTTACATGAATAGGTTTAAATCAGGATGGATCACTTATTAATAATTTTCCAGGAAAAGACTAATACGTTTGATATATTCCAATATATTCTTGTGAGAACTCTGAAGGGCAGATCTTCTTGTTATGTGTTGCTGCAATTAGATTAACTTTTGAGTTTCACGAAGCAGTTACGTAGTCCAATTTTCCTTGGAGGTGAACTTCATTGTCAACACTGAACAGTGACTTAAGCGTTCAACTAATTTTAAATTCAATGACCACTACCAAAAAATGACATTCAGAGAACAGATTATGCATATTTGGTGCATATTTTGACTATTTTTAATGCATATATATGTGCATATTTCTACATGTTCAAGAGCATATTATTCCTTGCCTTGGTTATGACTATCTATTTTCCGAGGCATTGCATTTAGAAGTTTTGCCGTTTATACAAAATTTTTATGACAACTGAAGGGCAGGTCCAATCATCAACCCCCAACTTGGAGGACCAATATAACTGGCTTTATTTCAGCAATATAGCACCATATTTCCTAGGGCTGACCAAAAAATCTACCGATAATTTTTGGAAATTACTTGATCCACTTAAGTGAAGTATCCCAAAATCACAATGCAGCCCCAAAAGGAAATAATATCACGAAATCAGTCTCATAAAAATGGCCGCCGGAAATCGTACTAACAATGTATTTTGAAAATTGTATTATAATCCCCTAGAATTTTCAAGGTTTTCCAAAATCATCCAAAAATGCAAAAGTGAGTATGCAACCAAATCTACACCTAGGAACTACAGGTCAATCTAAATCATCCAAAAATGCAAAAGTGAGTATGCAACCAAATCTACACCTAGGAACTACAGGTCAATCTAACTACATCTGAATGTATTTATGCAAAAATCATACATAACAATTCTTGACTGCACCTAAATGTAAAATTACAGGTAACACAACATTATCATCAGATTCATCGTTTTTATTTATATCATTAGTTGCCTCTTCAATTAAATCTTGTTCATTAAAGTCCTCAATGTCATAGTTTTTGCCCAATGCTCACTCAGTTATTTGTTCATCAGTTAATTTATTTGACGCAATGATTTTTTTATTTCTTTCATATCAGCATATACAGAATCTAACTCCAAATTTTTTTAAGTTCACTGAGTGGTATTGTGTCTTCGACATCCCACTTCATTTTTGGCCATAGGGCTGACTAACTTCTCTGTATATTTTTCTACTTATCGACGGCTATGCTTGATCCCAGAAAATGGTTTTAGATTAAAGTTTTGCAGGCGTTTTGAAATATCCTCGTCTTCTTGTGAGATGATGTATATCAGCAAATGTTTTCTGTAGGAAACTTTGATGCTTTGAATCAAATTTTGATCCAAGAGCTGTAAAAGCGTTGTACTATTGCGGAAAAAATATTTTGCACAGTTTGTTTGCCTTGTGTGTGTATGGTTTTATCAGCGTACATCTTAGAACAGAAAATAGACAGGAAGGCGCATTTCTATTAACTTGGCTGTAATATCTAGGCGACGGAAGCTGCCATTTTTAAAACCCAAGTATGACTAATCAGATGTGATACCTGTTTGACAGTTGTTTGACTATGGTTAGTTGTGCAGCTTGTGGCTGCTCTCAGACCCCAAATAATAGGAGTTTGGGCATTACATTCCATCAGTAAGTATTAATATTACTTTTTAATTCAAATAGAGAAATAATTTCTCTGAACCTGTCACTTGTCATACTACGTATTTCTACACAACAACAGTCATGGGCGTAGAAGGGAACGTATAATAGGGTCATAACATAGATCCCGAGTGGTGTAGCTTGAACAAGCATCCACGTTCGATCAGCAGAGTTAAGCAACGCTGTCTCTGGTCAGAACTTGGATGGGAGTTCCACGGCTGCATCTCTCGGCGCCTCGTGGTACGGCTATCACGGAAAAAAGTTGGTCCCGGCGGTCATACAACATCATGACAGTCGTTAGTGGGGTTGGAAGTTCTCATAACTGCACAGCGACGCCTGTAATTGGCCTAACGGCTGTTGGCTGAGTGCAAATTAAATAAATAAATAAATAAATAAATAAATAAATTTAATACAGAGTGATCCATAGAGTGCGCATCATAGAGGAAACTTTTTTATTATCGATTTTTCGTAAAAATATAATTCTGATAGAATCAAAAATTATAAAATATTTACTAATTCTAGATACGTTAGAATGACAATAGTTCCAAAAATTCATTATTTTTTAATAAAAAATGTTTCGTAGCTTATTTTGCAGGGAGATTTTAAATTTTTGTTTTGTTTAATTTATTTTACACTTGGATTTCTTGAAGCTTAGCAGTATGGGGCTGTTACAAATAATTTGAAAATTTCGTTCTAGCTTTCCAAAGGATGAAGGAAGGAAATTAAGTTGGATGAAAATTGTAAAGCGAACAAATTGGACTGCAACACATGCTAGTGTTCTGTGTTCACAGCATTTTAGTGAAGATAGCTTTGATCGATCATCCTCATTGAAAATCAGATTGCGTCCTTCAGTTGTGCCTACCATTGAAGTGACAAGATTAAAATATGTAAGTATTGAATAATATGCTTCGTAATATCACTTCAGGGTTCTTCCTGTACAGAGCTTGGACACACGTATTATTTAGTTGTTAGCAAAGGACAAAACACACACTCTATAGAATTCGACGGAAAAGTGCCCTCGGAAGCTAAAAATTGACCCACGTGGAAATTTTCATCAAGGATATTATTTTACAAAACATACGGGTGGTACATTTTTGCTGTGCCACCTGTATTATAGTACATATATATTGCCGTTGCTGCCACTAGAGAAATACCTTCATTTCTTATTTCAGGTAAGGACCTTCAATCCGATTATTAAAAGACCTGCTGAAAATATTGAACAGCCTGGGCCATCCAAAATTCAACACATTTCACACTCTGAGAATGTTGAGTTATCGACGTCAACTCGTACGCCTTCACCTACCCTTCACAGCAGGATACACCTCGCAAAAAGCAGCTGAAGAGAAGGATCCAGGAACTGCACATGAAGCAGGGTCTTCTAACCCGCAAAATACGAAATTTGCAGAAGTTATCCTGGCGCCAAAAGAGAAGAATTTCTTCACTAAAGGAATTGACACATGAGTTGAAGAAAAATAATTTCATATTAGAAGAGCATAAGGATATGCTTTTAAATAATTTTCAGTCAAACAAGGATATTATTGAAAGACTTTTTCAGAAAACCCAGAAGAGGAGTGTAAACAGAAAGTATGAACAATCAGTGAGGGCATTTGCTGTAACGCTTCATTTTTTTTCGCCCAGAGCCTATTGTTATGTTAGGGAAAAATTCCAGAATTGTCTACCACATCCAAAAACTTTGGCAAGATGGTATTCTTCAGTAAATGCTCAGCCTGGTTTTACATCAGAGTCCTTCGAATTCCTAAAGTCAAAGATAACAAACACTGAAAAATCTAATTTAGTGTGCTCTTTGGTTTTTGATGAAATGGCTGTTCGTCAACACATAGAGTATGATGGGAAAAAGTATTACGGTTATGTTGACTTTGGAAATGGGATACACGATAATTGTATGCAACTGACCAAAGAAGCATTGGTGTTTATGATAGTTTGCATCAACGAAGCATGGAAATTACCAGTAGGTTATTTTTTCATCTCAAGCATCAACAGCGAACAGAAGGCTTCATTAACCAAACAGTGCCTCAGATTATTGAAAGATGTTGGAATTGTAGTAACCAACATTACTTTTGATGGATGCCCCACTAACTTCAGCATGTGCAGTTTGTTAGGCTGCAGGCTGAACAATTTCGATCTGAAAACAGATTTTTTGTGTGATGGTCAAAAATACTTCGTAATGCCTGATCCTGCACACATGATAAAATTAGTAAGGAATTGTTTTGCTGAAAAAAAAACTCTAATGGTTGTTAATAATAGTGACACGATTAATTTTGATTATCTCATAAAATTGAATGAGTTACAGGTAAAAGAAGGACTGCACTTAGGTAACAAACTTAGGAAACAACATATTGCCTTTTTTAAACAAAAGATGAAAGTCAAATTGGCAACGCAACTGTTAAGTCGTTCAATCGCAGAAGCTCTGTTGTATTGCAAGGATAAATTAGATTTAACACAATTCCATGGTTGTGGCCCCACGGCTAAATTTATGTTATTAATTAATGATGCCTTTGATATTCTGAATTCACGGAAACTGAGCGCTTTTGATTATAAACAAGCAGCATGTGCTCGAAATATTAAAGGTCTCAAAGTATTCTTTAGCAACTTCAGCGAATACATGAATAATCTCAAACTTACCGATGGGACGCCAATCTTACATTCTAATCGGAAAACAGGTTTTATTGGTCTGTTGGCAGGCCTAAAGACTTTGATTGGGATCTGTGACCAAGCTGTTATAACGAATGGTATTTTGAAATTTCTTCCTGCTTATAAATTTAGCCAAGATCACCGGGAATTATTTTTTGGAACCATTAGATCCCAGGGGGGAAATAATAATAACCCCACTTGCAGGCAATTCACTGCAGCGTATAAAAAAATATTAATTCATGCGGAAGTTAGGGAAGGTGGAGCAGGAAATTGTGTCCCAATAGAACAAATTAACATCTTGAATGTTAATTCAAAAAATAAACCACCAGAGCAGATCATAAATGAATCAGTTCCAGACCCTGACAATGTTAATTTTGATGATAAAGACTTTAACAATAAGGCCACTGCAGATTTTGTAAAGGACCATGATTACTTTTTTCACCCCGATTCTTTGTCCTCGTATAGTTTGGAGGTGATAACTTACATTTCAGGATTTGTAAGTTTCAAACTAGGTAAAAAAATTAAATGTGAACATTGCATTTCCGAACTCTACGGGGAGAAGGAAAATTTTCTCAATTCCTTCATATATCACAAATCCAAAGGAGGATTGAGCTATCCAAGTGAGAGTGTGGTAGTTGTTTGCATTCAGTGCGAGAAATTTCTTAGAAGTGAACAGTTAAAAAATAAACCTATTAACAAAAATGTTATCTCCTTAAAGGTTCTGTACTATTTCCAACATAAAATATTGTTTCCACATATGGTGATGCATGATGTTACGCCCCTCGAAAATCATAAACTATTGCTAATTAAAAGCATCTGTAACGCATATGTGGAGACAAGGATACATTTTATTTGTAAAAGTGCTGTCACTACTGATACAGTGAGAAATATGTACACAAAGTTGATAATATTTAAAGGACAATAATAAATCTACCTACTGCAAACACATTCTGGTTTTTCAATTAGTAATTTAATTCAATTTTTTAATTTTATATCTTGTTTGGATATGTAAATTTAAAAAATTAACATCTAATGGGATGAGCTTTTGGATAGAATCCTAAAAATTTATTTTTAATATTTTTTTTGCATGAGGTGTGGTTCGTGTCCACTGCAGTGCATATTTAGTACAATTGGAATTGATAATGTTTATAATTATTTGTAATCACACAATCTGAAGCAGCAATTTAAATTACAGGCAGTGACTGAAGTCACACAAACTCACATGTAGTCATAAATCACATAGCGTAAAGTGCACTTAATAAAACTGTTGAAATTGTTTGCTGCACATGCACCCTCTCGATATGGTACGCCACTGGCAAAAGGAAACAACCATCCGCCATTTTGAAAACCCATCGCGGTCGCAGGGATTTCTTATAAATGCGGCTTCCTGTCTATTTTCTGTTCTAAGTGTCGGAAGCAGAAATAGCTATTTAAGTAACAAGAAATGTAAGGACCTATTAACATTTGAGGTAGGCAAGTACAAGCCAAGACGATGTCGCGGCTTGTTGCCTGCCGAAAATATTAATAGACGATACATTCCGAGTTATATTATTATATTTTTTAAGCTGCTTATCGAAATTTTCCTAGAATTTTGAAAAAATCGTTTGGTTTGTCAGGAATAGTTTTCGTGAGGCGTGTTACCTGTGAGTGTCACAATTTATAAACAAAACGTCTAAATCTGCATTTTGCTTTGCTAATTTTATTATCCTAGGAACTTAATAATAATATTAAGTTCCGTTGTCAAGCAAAAGCAGCAAACAAATATAATCACCGACTTACACGTTTTGTTACTAAGGCTGTATCACTGACTTACATGATCAGCAGCGGAAAAAACAATTTACTGTAATTGCTAACAATGCTTCCAACTTTAACAAAAACAATCTTGATAGACAACATCTCATCTACAGTAATAAAAAACATTAGCCAGCAACTGATAAAACCACTATGTATCTTAAGTAACCGAGTACTGGAGAAAGGTTTCTTTCCCAGGGCTTTTAAACAATCAATGATTACCCCCATGCCTAAAGGTGACGACAAAATGAATCAAAATAATTACAGGCCCATATCAGTTAACTCTCATTTCTCCAAAATACTAGAAAAATGCATAAAGTATAGACTTTGCAAGTTTTTTTAACTTAAACAAAATATTAACTGAGAAGCAATTTGGATTTACAGAAAAAAACCTCTACTGAAACTGCCTTATTTCACCTAAGAAATAAATTATATACTGGCTTAGAAAAAGGTAACAAATTGGTATTTTTCTAGATCTCACAAAGACCTTTGATACCGTGGCACACGATATATTACTTTCAAAATTGCAATGCTATGGTATCAGGGGAACTGCTTACAATGTGCTATCAAGTTATCTGCAAAATAGAACACAGCGTGATAAAATCAACAATGTACTCAGCGATTCGAAAAACGTAACCTGTGGCGTTCCTCAAGACACCGTGCTGGGCCCTATACTCTTTCTGATTTACATGAACGATATAGTAACTACTAAACTAAATGGCGAAATAATACTCTTTACCGACGACACAGCCTTGTTGTTTGAGGGTGACAACTGGAAACAAGCCCAACACAAAGCTGAACTGGGAATAAGAAATATTAAAAATTGTTTAGATAAGAACTTACTAACCTTAAACTACAGCAAAACGAAATTCATAACTTTTTCAGCAACTGAATCTACCCTCCAAAATCTAAACCTTTTAAACAACAAGAGATGTTACAAAATACGGTGCAACTGTCCTACCATAGATAATGTTCAAAAATCAAATATCTAAGTATAATCCTAGATGCAAACTTGAGATGGCGTCAACATATAGCTTACCTTGCCCTAAAAATTCGGAAGTGCTTATACATTTTCTATAGACTCCGTTACTCCCCACAGCCGGGTCTCAAAACTCTTTATCATCACTTCTCAGCTATGGTATAATAATTTGGGGTGGCACCTTCACTTCAACGGTACTTCCTATTTTTACTGCTCAAAAAAATATTTTAAAAACTATGTTAAATAAACACCGCATGCACCCCTCTAGCAATCTCTTCTGTGAAGCAAACGTTCTTTCGGTTCAGTTGTTGTACATTAAATCTTGTTTATTGTTCATATACGGTAAGCCTTATATGAAAACTCAAATTACCCACCAGAAGGTTACGAGGCAAAAAAGTAAATTTAATGTAATTTTCCCCAAAATTAACTTATTAACACTTTCACAAAAATACATCACTTATGTAGGACCGAAGTTTTACAAATTACTTTCAATTTCCTTTAATACATTAAATAATGTAAACCTATATTCTAGCAAAATCGCAAAATTTATTCAAGCAAACCCAATACTTCTTCAAAAGCATTGGATTTACATATAATGTTGTCCATGTATATTAGTTACTTCTGCTTGTTTCACAATACCTGACGTTTAAAATTAAAAAAAAGCTAGTTATACGAAAAAGATTATATACATGGTAAAATAAACACCTTTCATGTTGAAAACAATTTGACTTCCTATGAATATTTCTGAATAATTCCTATCAATCTGGCGACCACGGTATATACATCATTTTAGACTACCAACCAGATGACGTCCGGCGGTGTTGCCATGTCTTATGCTGTAATTTCCTATAAAAGTTTGACGCATTTATCATAATGGTCTGTCCGCAAGTTTGCAAGCGTGCAAAACCGTGCAACTATAGTGAAGGGTGACCGCCTGTGTTGATGTTTTATTTTGAATACATGCACATCAAGTGGAAACCATCCCTGTTTAGTACGCCGTACGATATGAACAAGTAAAGTACGTTTTTTTCATATAATAACTGTCAAAGTGTTACAATGTTGGTAGCTATGTGATTAAAACGCTAGGAACTTTTTATACCTCGTGTTGGTAGAACTTTTGCAAAATTATGGTTATGTGTCAATTTTGAATGTCAAAGTTTCTTAATTTGAACTCTTGACAAATTTCTTTTTTTAACATGGAATCATCATCATCATCAATAAAATCGGATAAAAAAAGAAAACCAGGAAATATTTTAAATGTAAAAATACAGCAAGCGATATTAAATTATGACATATCTGTCAAACTGACAATCATTTTTTTAGTGGAAGAAAAGAACTAAAAATCTATCTACCAACATTATTAAAACTAGGGACCTTGCAGGAATGCAACTTATCTCCTAGAAAGTTGACCTTGAAAAGTATTATAGAAAAAAAATTTACTTTATATTAGTTAAATCTTGCATTATATTCGCTAAGCATTAATAGAAATGAATAAAACATGGGAACTATTTGCTTGCTTTTTGTTTTCTATAAACCCTTTTTTTTACTTATGAATGATCTCAGGGTTTGTATAAATTCAAAAGTGGACACCCTAAAGCGGTTACAATGATGTTATCAACACCGAGTGGTACACAAAGAATTTAAATCTGAATATGATGATAAATTTACAAAATATTTGAGGATGGGCTAAAGAGTGTTTATAAAACTTTTAAATATAGTCACAAATACAATTTCAAAAACCGACACACTGAGCAGAATCGCGTCAAACAGTTGCACAGAAATTAGAGATGTTTGATAAACAGTATTTGTGACCTCAAATATGTCATCATTGATGTTTTCTACCTCGTTTTTTATATCAATTCTAAACCAAAAATCTAAAGTTTTTCTTAGTACTTTTATTTTCCTTTTTGGTAATATGTGTAATACTATTAAAACATGAAAATCGTTCCCAAAATTCATAAATAGAGTAAAATTGTATACAATATAAAATGAACCATATTTCATGGTTTAGTTTTAGTATATGCATTCTGTACAAAAACCATTATTTTCAGCAATGCTGTGTTTTTTAGATTTACAGGATATTTAGCAATCAATTAATCGCATTCTCTCCTTTTAGGTGGAATTTTCATTTTGACGTGCTCTCTAAAAATTTTTTGCATTACCTTTGTCTGCTCTTTTGTCCAGGGCGCAAGATTATTTTTTTTCTTTCTCATTTCATATTCTGTTATTGTAGCATTTCCATCAGATACACTAGGTTGACTGTTACATTTCTTCATTTATCTCTTTTATTTGGTCCTTGTTGTCCAAGGGTTCTTTAATTCTTCTAAATTTAAGTCTACTTCATCAAATGGCAGATGATGTTCTTATTCCCATGAGCAATAACACTTTGATTTCTTTCTGTCATATTAAATATTTTTTTTCTCTACCTCGTTGATGTAACTGCCTCAGGGTTTTTGCACCTGAGGCTTTGGCATACTTTTCCAATGTTTAATAACCACATATTGGGTTATTCGCAAGGAGTTTTGCCTTACCTTAAGTAATAATTGAATGCGATTTTGCACAGCACCACTAAAAAGGACAGGCACTCCTCACCCACGTTTACCCCTTATCACAATTCTTTTAAATGTTTTCATTCAGATATGGCATCTGAAGAATTTTTTTTTAAAATGTTCAGCTAACATGTATACATAGATATTCGTTAACAAACATTTTTTTATACCAAAAAGACAGTGTAATAATTTAATATTGTTATACCATATAATTCTAATTTGGAGGATAATATTTTGGACATAGTGTATGTAATATGTATTGTAATGGTTTTCTGCCCACAGCAATTCTGATTGCTCAATTAACACAAGAATGAGTAAGTTCAAAAATGAGCACAGAATTAACTATTTTATTTATTGCAAGTCAGTAATTTTACACTTGATATGAGCAGTAGCAATCATAATTTGCGTAAGACAGCTTGGCATGAGATAAGATAGAAATCAGAAGGGTTACGTGCAGAGTTTCACTCATAATTAATGTTCGGAATGGAAATTGCAGCTTGAATTATGTAGCTGACAGGGTTGAGGTGCATAACGTCAAACAATGATATGAATTTTAAAATAATACAAGATGTTTTGTGAAGTACAGAAATTGTATGAGCGTTATAAGTATTATAAATTGTTTATAAGCCACAAACGGCAAGGTGACGGAAAGGTGAAGCAAAGCCGTACGAGGAAGTAAAGATTGCATAGAACAATAAGGCAACCTACCGGAAGACAGACAGTGATACAGTGCTAAATGCACTCATGTGAATAAGTGCAATTAAAACCAAGTGAATTACAAGCAGAGCAAAGTGCTACGTGAACAATTTCAAAGAAAAAGACATGTTAGTAATTAAACAAGAACATTCCCTCAAAACTATAGTCCATAAGTAAACATGCAAATCAAACCTTATTTCTTATAAACAAATGTAGATCGTTATCGCTTGGAAACGAGAATGTCAATTGTTTAACAAAAGAGATCAAATAGAAGCTTGTAACATTTCGGCTGTGTGCCAGTTGAGCTCGCATCAGAATTATTAATAAAGAACGTTATTTGTTGAGCCAAAATTGTGTTTATCATAGTCACGATTGTGTAGTTCATTTGTGGCTGATATTCCCAGTGATAAAAGTTCCCAATAAAGTGCAATTAGCCCAGAAAGAATTCACCTGGTGCTTCGTAGAGCGAGGCCAGACTTCGGACGAGATATCGGGGAGTTAGGGACATCGGCAATCCAGAACCTTGTGTGCTACAGTTGGAGTTGACCTTCAGGAGTGCCTGGGTGAAGAAATTTGGAGGAGAAAGTCGTCACCAAGCGTGTGGTAGCCGTTGCGTCTCACAGCAAGCAGGTGGAGCAGCCCCGTAGACATTTCCTGAGGGGTTGAACGTGATTACAGCGGCCCAGATCTGTCCAGATTTGATTAATCGAGATAGCGTCCCTTAGATTTCCGGTTTGGAGCCGATTTTGCAGTTTTTCCGGAAATTAAACAAATGCATGTTTTAGCGTCACCTACGTCATCTGAAACAAAACAAGTTAGCCGGAAGCCACGTGTCACATATTTAGCAGCATTTTCGTGATGTGGTCTTGCCTTTTTCGTTTTTTTTTAATTCAATTTACGCTGAATCTCGATGACGAGCAAATTACTTTGTACACTAAAATTTGAGGTTATAGACCGGTCAAATACAAAGCCGCGCATCTGCCATACTGGTTAATTTATAGAGCAAAGCATTTATAATAGAAAGTTAATCATCCTACTCCCCTGAGAAAAGAGTTTTTGTATTATTTCATGCTTTACCGGAGCTAAGCCCTATTTAATTGCAAATAAATAAAATACAGACAGCAATAAACCATTTATTGAAATATAATTAATACATCTTTTCATTACCCTGAGTTTGACATAAAATTCAAATATTAAAACCATTTAATTCATTTGATTTAGAAATTGTGGTAATTTGCCCCGAATTATTTAATTTTCATATAAAGCCTTTATTGAGTAATAAGGGGGGCGTCATTACTGTATGTGTGGTTAGTTACTTTTCGAGTGTATGGTGGCGGGCGATAGTTTTATCTTCGTAACCATGTTTATTATTAGAAATATTAAAAATTTCGTTCCGGACTTAATGCACGAGTTTTGGCTTTACTCAGGCAAGCGCTATGTCTGCTCGAAAAATAAAGTTTGCAATTAAGTATTAGGTTACTTGAGTAATAGTTTATAACTTTAACAATGTTTTTAAGTTACTCAACGATTCAATTAACCGGCACGTTAATTCTAATTGAGTTTAATTGTGTTTTACGGCACAATTCTTTGTTAGTAAGCAGATTCGACTCTTTGTATGAATTCGCAAAGAGTAACCTTTCCTCAAAATTCAAATGGGTGAACCCTTTTCTGTCGTTTCAGGTTGCTGCTTGTTAATACTTGTTATTTATCGTTATAAATTTGTTTATGTGCATTTTGTTGGCTGAATTGGGTATAAAATATGGCCATATTATTCTTTTTCAGCTTTTATATTAGGTTACAACTATTTTTGTTTTTCCAAATATGTTTACCTTGTGTAATGTGATGTTATCGTATCACTGTATCAACATTTCATAAATATTAATTTCAGCATACGATTAAATAAATAATTACTTTTGTTTTAATACTCAACAGTAAGCTTCTACTAATGATTTACGTATACAAAATTGTTATTGTCTGGAGAAATTTAAATATTATTAACTTTCCTATTTTTGATTTTTTAAATATGTTAAGAATAAAATACCTATATAAGCAGCACAAAATATTCTAGAATTGGTGTTAACTTACATTTATTATTTTCATTTGACGCACTGGCTCAAATAATTTTTTGACAGGAGGATGTTAACACATCTTATAGGTGTAAACAATTTTGAGATTTAGATATGTTGGCAATAGATTTTTGATCGTAGAAAATATTCCCTATTTTACTCACTGTCGGTTCCAGAACAGATTCCGAAGGCTGCTACATTTTCAAATTAAACGCCAAAATATTCAGTTCTCAATAAAATTGAAAACGGAAAATAAAAACGGAAAACAGAAGTAGATTAATTACAAAGAGGAGTTAGCGGGGGGGTATTGCAATGGTTAATAATTTTGATGTTCTTCAACGTCACCTTTTGAACTTTTTAACCGATACGTACCTGACAATTAACTTAGGATTACTTGATGGTTTATATACATTTCTACGAAGAGGCCATAGAAATAAACAAATTTGGCATAAATATAATCTTAAAAATAAAAAACCAGATTTGGATGGTCAAACTATAACTAATATAATGATTACGTGCCAGAAATCTTGTAGTTAATATTGATTGTTAAAGATTACGTTGAGATTAATATTACCTTAACTTAATATTAATATGGGCAATTTTAAAATGAAGTGTTTCATTTCCCTCAGAAAAAAGCAAAATCTCAAACTAGTCAACATTGACCTCAATTTTTAGGTACACCCTAGAGTGAAATTTGTACTCTTGAGCGAGCAATATTTTGTGAATTTATAAATTTTTTTTATTTGGGTTCCTTCGTGGAACATCATTGTATAAATTGTCATTGATACTTCCTGTTGTTGCTTTCATGCAGTAAAAACCTTCTGAAATTCGCATGAAATAACAAACAAATTCTTTTTCTACAACCGTAAAAAAGTTGACGTTTACGCATTAATTTCTGTGTCTGGAGCACGCTGTTTTTTAATTAGTTTGTTTTAAATTAGGACGCGAAATACAAGAGGTCCACAGGAGCGAGAAGTTTTGAAAACGGCATAATTAAGGTAAAAAGGTATAGGTTCAAGGTAATTTCAATTCCCCCAACTGAGAACGGGCTCCTAGAGGGACCTTGCGTCCCTCTTCAGCCAAGAATGAGAAATAAGGGGTGGAGAATGGAATAAAGTCCAGCAAAGGTGGAGAAGTACTACCCCAGCAATTGCCTCAGTGAAGCTAATCTATTGACTCAGGCCGCGGGAATCAAACCCATGACCTCCCGACGACATAATTCTGAAAGCAATTTAATTTAACTGAAACAAAGTATACCAGTAGTAAGGTTCCATTTATATAATTTTTTAAAACTTTGTCCTCTAAGTAATAATAATAATGTCTTTATTTGCACAAAGGCCTCCGACTTCTCTGTATGCACTGTTGAAGCTGGTCGTTAAAATTCTGTATAACATGACCCAACCTATCCAACGGAACTCTAGGCAATTGCTCCATTATTTTCTTTTTTAGCTTGCGATACTTCTTGGTTTATCAATAAAAGCAAAAAAATCGAACTGAACGTTTTTGAATGCGCTCTATAGGTGCTATAACATGACTATTGTTAACACTTTTGTTTAGCCATAATGTTTGACATTTTTAGCTGAGCCTGTTTCTTCAAATTTACTAACTCACCCCTTTATGACACGGGCAGAGGGAACTCTCCCATGACGACACACCTGGAAATTAATTCCGCACAATTATTTTCCTACTATGATTTAATCAGAAAATTACTTTGTTCGCCGGACCACTATTCCATGGTTAGTTAATGGCGTATAATGACAGACAATTTAACATAAAAAATCTAGAACCAATTGTGCAGAGTTATCAATAACAACATTTTCAAAACTCTCCGCTCCCCTGGACCACCTTTTACTTTCTCATTTAATACTCCGATATATCCCTTTCAATACCAGCATAGTATATTATTTTGGTGGTTACATCTTACCAACGGTACTTCCAAGTGCCACCTTATGCTATTTTTGCTATTGATCCTTTAAAGTACCATCTTAGTTCAAATTGTATGTTGTTGGCAGACCTTATATTAGAGGGAAATTCCTAAAAATAACCAATGTTGACCACTTACTGAGTGCATGTCATAGCTGACAATTGTGTTGGATTATTTTAATAAATTCACGCTTAATTAATAAGCTTCTGCGATTGTTTACTTCGTCTTGTGTAGGTCAAAGTAAGTATTACTTATGGTATAAAACAGTTCGCATTAACTTTGACAAAAGATTTTTTTATTAATATTTGTACAGTCCTTAAAAGTACCATTGGAGTTACAATAACGTCTTTTGTTTAGAGAACGGCATGCCATCAGGAAACCGCAAAAACAGACAATTTGAAAGAAAGAGGCCTCTAACAGATCAATAATTCTACAGCAAATAATTGAAGATAATGATTTTGATGAATTTTTATTTGATCTTGACAAAAATCAAGATACGGATGTTGAATCAAATTCATAACATCTAATGAAATAAAAGTGCAACGAGCAGTGAGACTTGTGGAGCAAAAAGCATCTACCGTAACTAACCTAATGGAAGAAGACGATTCTCGACAAACTGCAGAAGATGTTGAAGAACAACCGAATAGAAAATGGGAGCAGAAGCAAAAAGTTAGGGTAATACCAAACAATCACCCTCAATCAGAAGGAGGACATGTTTAGCACCTGTGCAACACCAGTAGATATATTTGTGAAATTATTTGACACGGCTTCAGACAATATTGTATTTCAGTGAAATTTGTATGCAGTACAAAAAGGGAAAACTAATTTTAGCTCACTAAGTGAGAGTTATTAAACTTTATTGGCATACATTTTCTAATGGGCTACCATACAGTTCCAAACATTAATATATGCTATTGGTCAAGACTTGAGACTTGAATGTACCAATAGTTTCTGAAAGTATGTCCCGAAACAGATTTCGGGAAATCACATAGTATCTTCAGCCTTTTCCCAGTCAAGAAAATTTTCCTGTGTATGTAACTACACAAGCCGTGGCAAGGACCCTCTTTATAGAATACCGATGCATTTCTACGAGACCATCAGCAAGGAGTACGGGCACGAAGCAGCCTTCTACCTAAAAACGTGGCAGAACTCGAGCAAGAAATTAGCAGCAGCGCAAAACAGAAGGTTCTATCTAACCAAATGCTGACAACAAGGAATAACACCAATCCACCTAAGGGGCTACACGAAAGCAACTGAAAACCTGTTCTGCAGAACTCGAAACAACACTCAGATAAGTGGACAACCCCAAAAAAGGTTACTACACAATATTTTAAAAATAGAAATTAATGACATTAATGATACCATTAGATATCTACATAAAAATTTATATATATCTGAAAAGAAATGTAAACGTTTACTACCTCGAGAGTTCTTCAATTCCTTCAATATAAAACGGATTAATTTTTACCAATTTATATATATATTATATATAAATATCTTGCTCAAATTGAGGACATTATCATTACTTTGGGTAATCAGGAAAGGAACAATTATCGTTCCTTAGTAGCTTTCCACCTTACAGATTTTTTAAAATCCTCTATCTTCCATAGAGAAGACATGTAATAGCTTTCTTAAAAATAACCCTAATGCATTGATTTTACCTTCAGACAAAGGCAATGTTATTGTAGCCTTAGCAAGATGAATACATCTCCAAAATACAGTGCCTTTTGCAAGATACCCAGGTTTATTAACCATTAAAAAAATAACCCACAACGTCTAGTGAGACTAAGCATAATAAATTACCTAATTAAAGATTTACATAGTCATAATTACATAGATACCCCCACTTACAAACGATTAATTTGTCACAATTCTGCCTCCCCTAAACTGTATGGTTTACCTAAAATACACAAACCTGACACACCCTGTCGACATATAGTGTCTTCAACACAATTTCCAGATAAAAAAATCTCCAAATATTCTGGCTGAGGTTTTAGGGCAAGCTTCAGTGAATATAATAGCTTTCGTATCAAAGCTAGTTTCGCCTTCAGCGAAATAATTAACAATTTTCAGTTGCCACCCAATTATGAGGTATTTCGCTAGATTTGTGTCACTTTTCACTATATACCCGTGGATTAGTTATACAGGTTGTTGAAGCCAATTGAAATCGTATAGAACCACTAACTAGTATACCTAATCCACAATTTATTAATCTTCTTAAATTCATCTTTGATTCAACATATTTTTCATTTAATAATACTTTTTTAAGCAGATTTTCGGATCCCCAATGGGCTCAACCCTATCCCCCATCCAGACCAAAATCATAGTCAATACTAGCATAAAGGAAAGTGCCCCCAAGTTAGCTTTTCATTTTCCGTTTCTTTACCAGTATGACATAGTCTGTGCAGTACCGGTCGACGACGTTGATAATGTTCTGAGTGTTTTCAATGGTTTCAACCCCCACATCCAATTTACAGTGGAACGGAAAAAGGATAGGTCGGTTTCCTTTTTGGACACTCTGGCCATCACAACGATTTCCAACACCATCAAACTAGACTGGTATGTTAAACTAACCAGTTCGGACCGTTTCCTGAACTTCCATTCTATACACAACATTCGATAAGTTGAATGTCGTGAAAGGGCTCAAACAAAGAATCTTAACGATCCCACATCCTGATTTTCACACGACTAACCTCAATAAATTAATTAATACTCTTAAATTAAATAATTATCGAATTTCTTTATTAAATTCCATTTTATTCTCCACCACCAGTGGTAGGATCAATCCTCCAGAAATGTCTGCCAATAAAGACGATAAACCTCCTTTGTACAGAAGTCTCATCTACATTCAGGGACTCTCTCATATAATTAAACGGGTTTTCCCGCAAGTTCGATCGCATTATCATTGCTGATAAGCACCATCATGTCATAAAAGACGGTTTTTCAAACTTAAAGAATCAAACTTCAAATTTATTAACCCCTAATGTCGTTTATCAGATAAACTGTAGTGGTTGCACATCTACGTACATTGGTCAAATTTCTCAAAGGTTGAAATCTAGAATTACTCAACATAGAAGCGACTCTTGTCTTAAACCCAAAGCCTGCGCCCCTAGCTGGACATGTCAACAACACTGGTTATTGTATGGATTTTGAAATGCAAAAATTATTACCATTGAATCCAATTTGAATCGTCGTACTTTCATCGAAATGTGCCACAGTTTTGGTACTAATAACACCTTAAATTCAAACACAGGCATTGGCCATCTGAGTGTCTCCTACCACCTTCTGATAGCCATGTCTCTAACAGTTTCTCTTTAGAATTTCTCCAACCCGGATAAACTTTGTAGGTAGATACTTACAACCTATCATATTTTCCTTTTGCCCATACAATTCTCTTTAGATTTACATTTTCATTGCATCTTCCCATTTTAATATTTATTTCAAGATTGTTTTTCCTCCGGAAAACTTAGCTTTTTGTTAGTCCCTCGGTAGACTATTTATATCACATATAATTATAACAACCCTTTCTGTAGCCATAGAAATTGGGTATAATTTTACACATGGTTGATACTGTCAATTTTCAGGTTTTTAAATTTTTAAGATTTTCTATACAATTTGTTATGTTATCTCGACCTCGTTTGTTTTACCTAAATTTTACTAAATACAACCCTGTGCCTGGAGCTTATAATCAAATTTATCTGGGCAAACTTAAAAAAATTCTCGCGTTGTATGGAATTTCCCCGCAAGCACTTTCTGCAGTGCACGAATTGCTTATTTGTTTCGACATCCGGGCGTCAGCACCTAAAAATTCTTGGAATATATGCGTGTTACCTTGTGAAATATTAGGCAGGGAAATAAATTTCGAGCAAGCTCTTTGTCTTAAGCAATAACGAAACTAGGCCTTAAAGCCCAATGTTTTCTTTCAATAACTTAGCGTCTAAAGTTCTTAAGAATTGTCCTTGCAACTTGTGGGTTTCTTGGTATTCTTATCGGTCAAGACATTTAAGCCTTCTGGAATTTCTTTGCGTGGTAGCTTTCGTTTATTTTGGAACTTTCCTATACGCCTCACTGTTTAAGCGGGGTTTCCCCGAATTTTAGCCCGATTTTTCCGACTCAGTCATTGCACTTACGCATTTGCCCCAAGCTTTGACGAAGGGAAGAAAGGTTTGATAATCCTTTTGGTCACCGTGTGTATGGAATTATTAATTTCAGAACCTAAACCTTCCTTCCGTTGGACTGTTCTCAAGTCCTGTGCATTTAGAATTTTAATTGGTAGCTAGTGATGGAGGACAACAGACGTGCCTGTTTTTGCTGCTCCCGGGCCGCCTTGTTCGCGGTCCGGGGAGATTTTCGTGAACACAGTATAGTTTCGTTTTCAATTTAAGTTGAGTGCTTTTGTTAAAATTGTTGGTTTTGACTGGAGTTCGGCTCAAGTTCGGATAACAGCTAGTTGGTCGCAACTCAAAGTATTCGGTAGCGCGGATTAGGGTCGATGTATTAGCCGGCTCAAATTATAGGCGAGGCACCTTTTGTCGACTTTTGCCCTCCCGTGAGGGGTGGAAAGCAGGTTGCATCCATTGCACATTTACTCAAGGTGTCCTCATAAGCCTACAGTGTTTCTCGTATTAGTGGGAAAAGTTTTTGCATTCTTGCAAATCCTATGAAGTCGTGCTTAATTGAAGCAACTTGTCGTCCGCCGCTGTCTGCCGCTTTTATTCGTGGGGTACAATCACCCTTTATGGCGTCCCGTTGCCGAACGAGTTCTGCACAACCCTTACGCTGGGAAAGCGTGCATTCCGCCTCAGCCGTCACTAGGAGCTCTGCCCCAAGCAATCACCAGGCCGGCCCCGTCATCCCCCGACAACCATGATTGGGCTACCCAAGGTAAATATCCAACTTATTATTAGATTGCGCAATTTTGTGCTTCGCGGAAGTGCCGTATCTGTTTTTGGTGTGCGCCGATTCCCTTCGTTAAAGGGCCGTATTAAGCAACTATGGGAAAAGTTTTCAATCTTTTTCCTTTCGTTTTACATGTGAAATTTTTGTGGTATTGTTTAGCAATTAAGATAACTTTTGCAGGGATCCCCTATAATTTTCAGCTAGGGTGTACCGCTTATATATTTAACTTGAAACTCTTTGTGTGTTTGATTCATTAAATACAAATTTTGTTAAAGCCAGCCTATTTCTTAGTAGCATTTTAGAAACCTTTGGGGTCTTCCATCCGTCATTGGCCAAGGCCGCTTGTACTGAAGTGTAAAGCCTAAACATGGTTTTTTTGTATTGATCAAGCCCTAAAAATACCGGCTTGAATTAAGCTTATCTTTCAGTAGAGCGGCCTCGCAGGTGACTTATTTTGAAGGCCGCTCTGTGTGCTTCGGCAGACCTGGTGGAGCTTGGTGAGCGACGGTGAAGAGGCGGCTCGCAGCGAATCCAGTACGTTTCTGGCATAGCGACCGTGAACTTTCTTGCTTTAGTCACGGAAGCAATTCCCTTAAAAGCAAGTGGCGCTTTGGGTAATACGATTTTGAGTAGAGTTATAGGGTAAGTGCCGTCGGTTTTTAACTGAGCTTTCGAACTACCCCTTCACGACTGAGCTAAGCCGAGGGTAACAGGAACGCCTCCGACTGTTCCGACACCTTTTAAGATCTGTGTTATCGTAAAAATCGGCGAACCCTTTACTCTTTTTCCCCGATTTAATAGCTAGTGCAGTCAATGTCAATTAAAGTAAATTATCATGTAACAAATTCTTTCCTATTTAAATTTAAATATATATTTTCATTGGTTTATCTACGCCTCAATATTAATTTAAGACGGTTTCTCCTTGAATACTTTGTTGATATTCTCAATCTACCATTTCCTACCTAGAATTTTCTTCCCCTTTTTGCCATATAATTCCATTTATACATATTTAATAAATTAAATCTAATCGGTTTCTAAACTCCGCCATAATTAATTCAGGTTTGCATTCCTCTGAATAAACCTACAATTCTAGAGGGTTCCCGTAGATCAACTGTAGCTCATAATCTTTTCGAACCCTTAGACATACCCTTGTCTTCAATTTTTGACTAGTCTCTTAATAGATTTGCAATGTACAAGCTAATTGGCCATTTCCATTTTGAACGAACCTCGTATGCGATGGACGCCGTGCGCAAGGCGCATCTTAACAGTTTCACACACATGTTGCTTTCTATCTGGCATTTTGCAATTATTTCCAATAAACCAGGAATTTATCAAATTGACGGCCATGTTGGCCAAAAACTAATAAATACTATTGTTAATTAAATTTTAAACGTGTTAGTGAACTTTTAATTTGTAACCTGATGGTGTACAGGATCGATTATATTCATATTATGTGTAGTTTATTCTATACTGTAAATTGCTTTCTGCTGATCAATTTGTTCATAATTAAATATCGTCACGTTTTCAAACACATGTACTTAGTTTTCACAAGTTGTTAGGTAAGACCTCACTTATAATTATTTATTTATTTATTTCGCACTTAGCCAACAGCCGTTAGGCCAATTATAGGCGTCGCTGTGCAGTTGAGGACTTCCAACCCCACTAACGACCGTCATTATGTTGTTATGAACGCCGGGACCAACTTTTTTCCGTGATAGCCGTACCACGAGGCGCCGAGAGATGCAGCCGTGGAACTCCCATCCAAGTTCTGACCAGAGAGAGCGTTGCTTAACTCTGCTGATCGGACGTGGACGCTTGTTCAAGCTACACCACCCAGGACCTTATTATAAAAACAGTGCTTATTTGTAATTCATCTAGAGGTCTTCGAAAAAAATTTAAAATAAAAATTGAAGCGTCAGGCCATTACATACAAGTGCTTTTATTTCAATCTAACCATTAAAGCTTGGTAATTGTGCGGAGTACTGAGATCGGAGTTCTTCCAACACCTTTCCAGTCAAGAAAATTTTCCTGTGTGTATATATATAATTAAGTCCAACGGTCGTTTAGTCTAACAGTTATCTAATCACTAGCCGACCAACTAATATTTATGGAAGGTAGAAGTACACTTTACACATTGCTTATCTCTAAGACATTGGTTCAATAACATCCATAACATAATAATAGTCTTGTTTATCTGTAATTTCGATATATAAGTTACTGTAAAGCCGGCAGATTATTCTCATCACTGAACGTGGAACGTCTACACTTTGTCATTCTTTAATAACGAATTCTTTATAGTGTCTGACTTAATTGGCGGTGCGAACAGGATACCCAAACAGCTCTACTGTAGTATTGGTGCTTGTTAAATCTTTATTGAGTATCTCGAAACCATTTTTACATCCGAAGAAGTTTTGGTGCAAGATTCATTGGGCAAACTGCTGAGGGACTTCAACTTCCAACGGCCTTTGCATTTGTACAACGCTTAGAATCTACATCAGCATATATCATGATCAACCCACGTCTTCGAGAAGATATTACCTACTGCTGGACTTCACTTCACACCTGGACACGCTAGGCATCTACAGAATGTTATTAGCAACCTTATTTTTCTAACTAATTTTAATCTATCCTATTTTTGTACAATATACACTTACTACATTTTATGAGTTCTTTTCGTGAAAGATCGCCTTTCTGAAAATACTCAAATCCTTCAAATCAAACCAATTCATTTACAATGGCTAATTACACAGAAATCGATTTTGCTAAGCAAATGATTCCTCAATACGATGGAGGCAGTCGAAACTTATCATATTTCATTCAACAGTGTGAGAAATTTATTACGACGTATAAAAATACAACCTCCGGTCAAGAACATTGTACTTTGAATGTATTGCTTTTTGAAATTTGTTGCTCCAAATTAACTGGTACTGTTAGGGTCACACTAGTAATTTCTGATTGTAATACTTGGGATAAAGTTAAAATTGCTCTCTTGAATCGTTTCGGAGATCCGATAAACGAACATGTTTTAGAAAATGATCTGGTAACTTTTTTTCCAGAAACTCATGAATCATACGATCAGTATTACGAGAAAATTAAAAGTAAACTTCAATATTTATTAGAACATGTATCGACCTATGAAACCGATAATAATCTTAAAACCTACAAAACAACTCTTCATACCGAAAAGGCATTGGATACATTCAAAGCAGGTTGATTGGAACCATATCGATCATTCATTTCATATAAAACTGTTAAAACAGAATGAATTTTTCAAGTTACATACTTGGTAATGACATTGGTAATGACAATGTTGATTAACGCTTAACGCTAATGGGATATTTTCATTTATAACCTATATAAACCAAATTTGCAATTTTCCTAGTTGCTTGCAACCATTCTTCATAACCATGCAGATGGACATGGATGTGATCAAATCTAACAAAGGTGGTAAAAAGTTATGTGTTGATGGTTATATGTATGTAGTACATAAACAGTGTTTGATGGCGGGGTGCTAAATATAGTTCGCTCAAGGTGAGTAAAGTATTAAGTGCTATTATTAATTGTTTCGACAACCGTCAAGAAAAGGGGACATTCGCGCATCGCCATCAATGCGTGAAGTTTGCCATTTTTTAACGTGTTAAAAAATGGGATATTTGTTTGTTACCATTGACGACGTGAAAAAATGCATTTCGCGCACTAAAGAGCCAAAATTTTTCGCGCAATACGTCGCGAAATAATATTGTTATTCATGTTTGACGGTTGTAGAAAAAATATTGTTCATCCGCAAACGTCACAAAAGTGACAACTTATGTGTCTTTATTGACAAGGTAAAAGTGTCACTTTATCTGCCTAAGCAGATAAAATAGCGACTTTTGCGTACTTTATCTGCCTAAGCACACAAAATCGTTGCTCTCTTTCTTTCTTTCTATGTTTGTTCGCTATCTCCTCCGAAGATACTGGACCGATTAAATTGTATGATGGCTTAAAATTTTGCTAATTTTTAGACTTAGATCGCAGGTTGGTTTTTATTTTCAAAAAGAGTACGAAAAAGTTTTAATTTAAATAAACCTTTAAGCAGCGGATCGGAGCATCTGTCGCCGTGAGTTATGCTGTGACAGCTGCTGTGGCCGTGTGCTATTAGCTCGGGTGATTCAGTATATTCATATATCATTACAGAGGTTGGCGCAGGGGTACAGTGCTCGCCTGCCACGCGGTTGGCCTGGGTTCGATTCCCGACCGATGCATCTTTTTTTAAAAATTTATATTAATGAAATTTACCTGAATACGTTTGCGGATAAAATAGTATATATTATTCGGAGTAAAAGTGACTTTATATGGCTTAGCTGAATTATTTGCCTCACTCACGTTCGGCTAAATAAACTTCAGCTTCGTCACATAAAGTATCACTTTTACTCCTAATAACATAATCTACTATTGTATTACGTGCGCGCAGTGTTTTTGTGCGTTCACAAAAACACTCACTTCGCGCACTTAATACAAAAATTACTATTACTTTCCGCTACTACGAAGTAGTAAGGAAGGTATTGTGATCGAAAAACATTTTTCATCTGTCTGTATGTCTGTTAGTCCGTGGCAAAAATTTGGTGGCACGATAGCGTCTAAAAGGCTGGACGGATTGCGACCAAATTTGCAGCAAAAATTCTTTCCAGCAAAACATAATTCCGAACTTTTATTTAAATCATTATTTGATCAGACCTTTAAACGCAGCAAATTAAAATCTTTTACTTTCCGCTACAACACCTAAAATTTACGACGATTCATCCGTAGCGGAAAGTCGTGTTCTGCCGGCAATTTAGAACACAAATTTAAAATGGAAATTTTAAAAGTCGAGTTAGATATAAAAAAGTGATTATGGAGAATATAAATAAATAAGTATCGTCTCATCAAAATTCGTTTATTTATATGATTTCATTTACATTTGTGAGTCTTCAGAGAGGGCCTTGATTAGTTTTTCTGAGTGTAGATACTAACTTCTTTACGAAAGTGATCAATGTTAAGATGTTCACTAAAGCAGTATCACCTAGTGATAGAAAATATATCCAGCTATTTAAATCCACGACGTACACCACAAGTACTTGGCTTTACGTTTCTATATAAGACATTTTTATTTCATTAAACTTACTTCCAAGTACCAATAAATAGGCACCAATAATTTGATTTCAAGTCATGTTAATCCTACTTTCTGGAAGTCGAGTCGTGTACATTTCTGTGCAATAAAATTAAGTACACAAAAAATGTTATAGTTCAAAGCGGACATGATGAGTTTCCTAGTTACAATAGTATATTACAGCCCGAGATGGGAAGTGTTTCATTACTGTCGAGAGATTAGTTAGCTGATTGAGACGCGAAGCGTCGAAGTCAGGTATTATCTCGAGACTAAGGAAACTTCCTGTCGAGGTTTGTATACTATTTTATGCGCAACCACTTTATTCTAAACAATAATTGGAAAAATTATTATATTATGATACGACAGGTTGTGACGCGCATGAATGGATCAACGACATTCCCAGTGTCCCTACCTACTCAGCGGTCGGGAATGTACTTCCCGCACTTGAGCGAGAAGTGAGTGCGGGAAGTAGTGGGCTGAAATGTACGACTTTCCCCACTCAAATGAGGTCAGGAATGTTAACATTACATATATGGTTGCGAATAAAAATATTTAAATGTGTCAATTTCCTTAAAGACCAAATGTGGCGTCATTTAGAGTATTTAGACAACAATAAAAAAAATCGGTTGATGAACATCAGTAAAGACACTGTCTTCAGAGTTAAGAAACGCTGGGAGCAGGAAAGAAGTGTTAGAAGAAAAGCAGGATCTGCACGTCCCAGAGCTTCCGGTAAAGATGAGGACGCAGCTCTTATAGAATATTTAAGGCAAAACCCTTTTAAATCTGCAAGAGCCGCTAAGCATGTAATAGATTTTCCTGGTTCTCTATCAACAGTGTGTAGGAGAGTTAAATCGTCAGATTTGCAAAATAGAGTAGAAGCTAAGAAACCAATACTAACGGAAGAAAATAAACAGGTTCGTGTAATATTTCCATTAAATTACGCTTACAGAGATCTAGCATTTTGGGAACGGGTAATATTTACACATGAAAAAGTATTCAAATCGACCAACGACGGTCACATTCGTGTTTATAGACCGCAAAATTCAAGGTTCCAGGAAAGATGCGTGAGCGCAGTCTGAAAATCTGGGAGATTCAGTATCAATGTGTGGGTATGGAGTAGCTATAACGGAATGGGAGTTTCTTGGAAAGTTGATGGACGATTTAATGCAGACAATTACTTACGAATTTTAGAAAATGTTATGATGCCTTCTGTGGAACATTTATACCCTAACAACAGTTTCATCTTCCAGCAAGACAATTGCCTGGTCCATACTGCTAATATCGTCAGAAACTGGTTTCAAAATAACAATGTTGAAATATTACCATGAGTTGCAAATAGTCCAGACATCAACCCAATTGAAAAGGTATGGGGCAGAATAATAAACATTTTTTATAAAAGAAATTTTCACCTTCAGAACTCAGAATTATGGGAGGCAGTGCAAAATACCAGGGAAGAACTGGCGGGCGTTCAAAATTATCCAATGACCCGTTATTAGAAGAAAAATAGTATATTACATACCGAGGTGGAAAGTGTTTCATTCCTGTCGAGAGATTAAGTAGTTAACCGAGACGCGTAGCGTCGAGGTCAACTTTATCTCGAGACAGGAATGAAACTTTTCACTGTGGTATGTATACTATTTTATTCGCAACCACTTTATTCCAAACCATAATTTGAAAAATTATTATATTATGATAAGACAGGTTGTGACGCGCATGAATGGATGAACGAGATTCCAAGTGTCCCTACCAACATAGAGGTCGGGAATGGATCGCGCGTGAATGGATGGACGAGATTCCCAGTGTCCCTACCTACACAGCGGTCGGGAATGGATTAATTTCCAACCGCTGCGACGGCAATCACTTTTCCGACCAGTTGGAAAGTTACAAGTTGGGAATAGCTCATTTTCCAACTTTTTAAAAGTCAGTAATGATCTTATTACATACAGTGTGTTTCACTTTACATGGAAGCACCCCTGTATTTTCTTTGATTTTGTATGAATCGATTTGAATTTTTTATCGGTTGTACAACTCACCAAGAGGCACCTATTCATGTCCTTGAGCGCAAAAGACGTTATTAGCCTGGCCTACTACGATCAAGAACATGGGTGACATTGTCAATATTTTGCATTGCGTTAGGGTTACAGCAAAAAGTTATTAAGAAAAGTTGTTTAGAATCAAAAGAATACCCCAGATACTGATTTTCGTTTAATAATTGAGGATCTGAGAATGATAACTCGGTAAAAACCATTTTAGCGAAATTTGGTTTTTATCGGGTTTCAATTCTGTACCATTCAACGCATTGTTTAATATGAAAACTAGGTTTATCCGGTACCTAGTTTCGCTGCTAGATGTCGTTAATGTATATCCTCAATATTACTGAGAATGAAAACTAGGTATATCCTGGATATACCTACTTTTCATTCTCAACGAATTTGTTAATTTGTTAATGTGTGAGAAATATGGCACTAAATAATTCCGGTATTGATGATGTTCTAAGTGAAGAAATTGATGATAGTGACGCCGATCCTGATTATTGTGAGTTTGAAGATGTAGTTGTGAATAAAAAACACAGATTTTTAAAAACTTTGAAATGTAAAAACAACTTTCAACGTAAACATAACCTTCAATCAGAAGTAGGTAGTACAAGTTTTACTTGTAACAGTGAGTTCCAAATTATTCCTTCTGAACGCAGCAGTGAAAATGATAGTGATACTGAAACTTTACAACCCAAATCAAAGAAGCGGAAGAAAAATAAATTTACCTGGAAACAAGAAATACGAAAATCAAATCGAAATAGCGGTAAGCCATACATTTCATCCAGTGGCAAGAATGTCCCAGCGCGATTAAATTATGATTGCAAGTGTAAAAATAAGTGTACACAGAAATTGCCAGAAACTGTTAAGTTAAGCATATTAGAGAAATTCAATGACCTGGGGTCTAAGAATGTGCAAGACGCCTATATTTTTGGGCTCATATCAATCTCTAAGGTTGAAAGGTAGGAAATACTTTTCTTTTTGTAGTGAGGTACGTAATGACGGTATCTTTTTTGTTTGTAGGAGACGACCTGATTTAATGAAAAAGAGGTTGATGGACAAAGGTGAAAATCAAAACGCTTGTGATGCTGACCTAATTGCACAATCGAAAAGAAACACAAGTTTACACTATAAAGTAGGATTAATTTTATTACTTTATATTTTATTTTCTACAATATTTTGTTTGTTTTAGGTTGTAATAGACGGACAAGATCACTCTGTCTGTAAAATGGCTTTTTCTGGACTCCACGGTATAAAATTTGGACGAGTCGACCGTATAGCAAATGCAAAGAAAATAAATTCTACCCCTCCCTTAGATAAAAGGGGTACTTCGCAAAACTCGAGATCAAGAAAACTTCCTAACCATTTGGTAGAGCAAATAAAAACCCATATCAATTCATTTCCGGTCCGGATTTCCCATTATACAAGAAAGAAAAGTACAAAAAAATACCTATCTCCCGACTTAAGTATACGTAAAATGCACCAACTTTATGTAGAAAGATATGAACCTGAAATGTTTGCTTGTTTTAAAGAAGATAACAACACCAAGTTCAAAGTATCATATGAGTTTTATGCCAAAATTTTCAACACGAATTTTAATTTATCCTTTGGTAAACCTAAAACAGACGTTTGTAACATTTGTGATAAGTACAAAAACCAGATAGAAGCCAGCCAGGGAGAAGAAAAAGTTAAATTGAAAACATCTCATCAACTTCATTTGACAAAAGCTAATAAGTTTTATGAAGACTTGAAAAATGTATGCCAGAATGCTAAAACTGACGGACATATTGACGTGGTTATTTTCGATTATCAGCAGAACTTACCTGTGCCCATCTTGCCCATAGGAGAAGTATTCTACAAACGTCAGTTGTGGGTATATAATCAATGTTTTTATTCTGGGAAAAGTGGTCTATCGTCGATGTATATGTATGATGAGACTATCGGAAAGAAAGGAGCCAATGAAACTGTTTCATTTCTGAAACACTACATCGATAATAATATCGACCCTTCAGTCACAACATTGTATATCTTTACTGACAACTGTGTTGGACAAAACAAAAATTTGGTGATGGTTGAATTTTTGTCCATGTTAACAGCAACAGGAGAGTTTACCAAAATCATTCACAGGTTTCCAGAAAGAGGTCACTCTTTTCTACCTTGTGATCGTAAATTCGGTCTCATCGAGAAGGAAAAGAAAAAAATAACATATCTATACTTACCAGAAGAATGGATGTCCAAAGTTTTGCAGACTTCCAAAACATTCAAAGTGATCAACGTTCTACCAAAAATGATAAAAGATTACAGATCATATTTGCAAACATTTTTCAAGAAAACCTTCAAAAATTTTACCATAACGAAGTATAAAAGTTTTTCCTATGAGAAGAAAAGTTTAACAGTTTCTATGCACCACAATATTGAAAACGACCCGACAGTTCACTCTTTGTTTAAAGAGTCTGCCTCGTTGGAGACATTAAACTGGGAGAACGTCAAGCACCTGTATCAAAGTAAGCTTCCAATAAATCCTAAAAAACTGAAAAATCTGCAAGAACTTTCTGAATATGTACCCCAAGCATATCATGAATGGTACCGGTCTCTGGAGGAAAACAACGCGGAAGCAAGCGAAACAGAAGCAGAATCCGATGACGAAGACTAATAAATTTATTTTTTTCTGTCATGTTACCAATATATTATCTTTGTAGTTAAAAATTTGAATTAATAAAAAATAAAGATTATTTCATATTCTTTAAGTTTGTTGTCAAGATCTAACCCGAAATCTACATAACATCAAAAAAAAAACTTAATTTTTTAGTTTGGTATGAAAACTAGGTAAATCCATTTTTTCAAATCGGTTTTTTTTTTAACAAGAAGATATATATTACTGCCATTTGAATTAAAATAGTGGTAGAAGTACCAATTTAAATCAAAAAATAAACGAAAAGTCCCGAGTGACAAACTAAATAGAAAATAATAAGTTTTTTTGCTCTCCTGAAAAATTTGGTTTTTGGTTTTTACCTAGTTATCATTCTCAGATCCTCAATTAGAATTTGTATCTATAAATTTGTCAAAGTCCCAAATTTTCTCTTTTAATTTGGTAACAAATGGTGTCATGGAGAAACAACATTTTTATTATTGTTGAAAACGTCATTAGCTTCTAATAATGGCCGAATTACGTTTAACTGTTGCTGAAAAAGTAGAAATAATTAGAATTACTGGTCAAAATGCAAGATCCAATAGAGAAGTAGCTATAATATTAAAAAAAATCAATATTAGCGTGATAAGCCGCCAAAATCATTTCGTTCAAGGGGTGCTCTCGAACTATTCTTCTAATTATTTCTAGAAGCTAATGACGTTTGCAACAATAATAAAAATGTTGTTTCTCCATGTTTAGGAACCATAACATAATTTTAACTTTAAAATTAAATATGCATACATTTTCTTAAGCAAACTGTTGCATGCGGAAATTACAACAAAAGCTGTCAGCGTTTATTATGAGCACTGGTCTAATGACCGGTCGACAAACTGCAATTTTGCAAACTTGCTATCTATTTGTTATGAAATTGAATACGCAAGTGCATATGAGAGCTGGAACTGAGGCAAAATGACATGAACCTTGTAATTTACGTCATAGTTAATGTATATAAATAGAAAATATGCTAGTCAATAAACAATACAGTTTTAACATCTGTCTGTATTCGCACACCTCTGCCCAGGGCCGTTCCTACCGGTGGGGTGTTGCGTGTCCATCACGCAGGCGGCCGCTCGAAACCGATTTTATACAAATTTAAATTTAAAAAAATAAGTAATTTGAGAATAAAATATCTCTGAAAAATGCAAACCACGAACAAAAAACAAACACCACTTTACTGTTAGTCGAAATCCCAATTTTTGTTTTTTTTGCGTTTATTACAGATATTTTAACACAAAATCAATAATAAATTTGAAACTATTACCAATAATTTGTGTTTTCATTTTTCCCTTTAAAATAATTAGCACCCTCTATCAACCAATGTCCAAAATACGACAAAAAACTAAGATAGGAATCTGTAAAATCATATCAAATCTTTCTTGTGAAGTCCCGAATTGGTTCGTACTAATTCAAGTAAATCCCCGGGTGACGTATTTTACCGAGGGTATAAATATCACCCGACGAAAAAATGCGTTCATTTGTGAATGGTGGAAGCAATATGTAGGTGTAAAATACTGAGACCCATTGTTATTTTTGTGCCCTTATATGGAAATAAAATATTGTGGTACTGATTAAAGATCTATATTAATCAGTTACTTCTATCATACTTCATCATAATAAAACGTGTGTTGTAGAGCCTGGTTATTAAAGGTAAGCTATTGATATACGTTTTTTTAATTTATATGATTTTCACGTAATAGCTGCTTTGATAGTCTATTAAGACTGTAATCTAGAAATAAATTAAAACAAAACTTTTTTAAATTTATTCAGATGTCAAGCTCGGAACGACGACGAACTAAAAGACTCTCTGGAGCCGCTTACAGAAAACGACAACTGTCTAAAGAAACTGAAAAAGAGAAGTTGCGGGGCTCTATAGAACAATTTTTGAAAACTCCTGGAGCAGAGGAAGAAAGTGGAAGCACGGCTGGAGATCCTTTTGTTTCAACGCCTGACAGTCAGCAAGTCGTCCCCATAGAGCCACAGATTCCATCGACTTCGGCAGAGTCTTGTACTCCAGAAGAACCAGAGGACATTGAAAGTGGGAGTTTAGAAGATCCAGCTTCATGGCCTAAATCACTTGATAATTCAACAATTGAAGTATTAGTAAAAATGGGACCTACACAAGTAAAAAATTTCCTTTAACAGAACAAGGGCGCTTTTCGGTTCATCATTATACACGAACATTAGCAAATGGTGAAAAAATACCTCGTATGTGGCTAATTTATTCCATTAAGTTAAATTGCGTTTTTTGCTTTTGTTGCAAAATTTTTGGGACCAAAAATATTCAGTTAACAGATGCTGGTTTTTCAGATTGGAAACATCTTTCTAATAATTTATCCAGACACGAACGATCAACTGATCATATTCAAAATTATAAATTATGGACTGAATTAGAAAAAAGATTGAGTACTTACACAACAATCGATCACCAAGGACAACGTATTTTTAATTTGAAACAACAATATTAGTGTAATGATTTAGAACGTATTGTTGCAATTATATTATTATTGGCAGGACAGTGTTTAGCATTTCGTGGGTCATCCAATAAATTATTCGAATCAAACAATGGAAAATTTTTGAAGACGGTTGAAACATTTGCAAAATTTGATGCAGTTCTTTCGGAACATCTAAAAAATATTCAAATCAGTAAAATTTCACATAAACGTATGCCTCATTATTTAGGAAATAGATTACAAAATGAATTGATCTCACTTACAGCAAATAAAATCAGAGAACAAATTAGGGAGTTATTGTCAAAAGCAAAATATTATTCAATTATTCTAGATTCAACCCCAGGCTCAAGTCATACCGAACAAATTTCATTCGTTGTTCGATTTGTTATAATATATGATAATAAACAAATTAAAATTTGTGAACATTTTCTCGGATTTTTTCCTATTATTGATGTGACTGGTGAGGGTTTATACGATTTTGTAATAAAACTTTTGAAAGATTTTAATATGGATATCTACAATATGCGTGGACAGGGTTATGATAATGGTGCAAATATGCGCGGAAAACATGTAGGATTGCAACGCCGAATTTTAAATATCAATACTCGAGCAATGTTTGTACCTTGTGCTGCTCATACCCTAAATCTAGTGGTTAATGATTCTGCCAATGTTACCTTGCAAACATCGGAGTTCTTTAATCTTATACAAGAATTATATACATATTTTTCTTCTTCGCCATATAGATGGAATGTACTTAAAACTAATGTACCAAATTTCACATAAAAAGCTGTTAGCTCAACTAGGGGGGAAAGTAGAATTAAAGCTATTACACCTCTACGATATCAATTAGGGAAAATTTATGATAGTCTAGAAGAACTTGTAAATGACAAATCACGCGACATTAACAGCAAACAACAAGCACAAGCATTGGCCTTAAAAATTAAGTTTTAAATTCGTTTGTTCTGTAATTATTTGGCATGATGTTCTGTCTAAAATTAATTCCGTCAGTAAGATGCTTCAAGGTGTGAATACAAATCTAAAAGATTGGTCAAATGCGTTAAAAAAATTAGTAGATTATTTGGAACAGAAAAGAATGACCACAGTTATGAAGCGTTTATAGAAGAGGCGAAAATACTTGCTACAGAAGAACTTGATATAGCAACGGAATTTCCCCCAACTAATATAATTCGTCCACGTCGAAAAAAAAAGACAATTTGATTATGAAACCCCAAAGTTGAATTGTAAGAATAATTTTTATTTTACTATTTTGGATACCGCCAAAGTATCTATACAGGAACGTTTTGAACAATTACAACGTTACAGTGACAATTTCAAAGTGATTTATGAATTTCCTATTATGGACGATAATTCAATGAAAAAACACTGTACAGATTTATCCTTAAAATTAGAAGACACTGTCAGAAAAGAGGCTGATGTAAACGCCGTAGAATTAAGTGATGAATTAAAACATTTAAAATTACATTTCCAATCTGTTGAAACACCATCTAAAATTCTCAACTACATTGTTACAAATAATTTACTTGCGACTTTCCCAAATACAGCAATTGCCTTAAGACTTCTACTGACTTCACCTGTCTCAGTTGCGTCAGCAGAAAGGTCTTTTTCAAAATTAAAAATAATTAAAAACTTTTTACGCTCGGCCATGAAGCAAGAAAGATTGTCAGACCTTTCTATTATATCTATAGAGAGAGACTTGGCAGAAGCAATTGATGTCAAGAACCTTGTGACCACTTTTGCGTCTGTGAAAGCTAGAAAAGCTAAATTCTAAGATATTAAACTTTGTATTTGTTTTTTTTTGTATTTGTACAATTTTATTTTATAGGAGTATTTCTTTTTATTTTATTTTATAAAATTGTTATTAATAATTTTTTTTAACGTAAATATATTTTTTAATTGCTTGGAGGGAGGGGCGGCTATTTTATTTTTCACGCAGGCGGCCAAGAAGCTAGGAACGGCCCTGCCTCTGCCCAACGGAAATTAAGTCTTATTAAGTTCATCTCGCGTGAGACTACATGAGACCGTTGGTTCACAACCCTTTTTAATTCCTGCACCCCTAAGACGTATCCTGCAACTGTCCAAATTAAAATCATACAGTCCACTATAACCTCCACCCTGAACACTCCATGACACCATTTGATACCAAATTAAAATTTGAAATTTGGGACTTTGACAAATTTATAGATAAAAATTCTAAATTATTAAATGAAAATCATACAAAAACAAAGGAAATACAGGGGTGCTTCCATGTAAAGTGAAACACACTGTGTAAGGTTGCGAATAAAATATGTTTTCGGCTTTGCTGTATTTATTATTAGCGTTTTTTTTTTCAAGGTCTTAGTTTTGGTCTTTTAATAAAGGTGTTATTTTCAAGTTATGGTGTTTTATCAATTATTGAAACTGCTGCTAGGCAATTAAAATAGACCTGAATTATACAACTAGAATATTGTGAAAAATAGTCATGAAACTTGTGCTTAATTTCGTTGCACAGAAGTGTACACAGTATATTTAAATTTATTACCACATTATTGTTTAAATTTCTGTTCAATAGAAGTAACATATTAGTCGACATAGTCAAGATAAAATTTGTTCTCTGAATCATTTTTTTTTGGCAGTGGTCTATTATAATATGTTTTTAGGACTTTTTCCACTGTCTAGGGTGTAAATCACACAACGTTTCGGGAGTTTTGATCTACTCCCGTCTTCAGGTGTTCCTGGTTAGTCCTGAGAAGGACTGATATACGTTTTTCAACGTAAATTTGTGCCTTCCCCGGGGTTTGAACCCGGGACTGCTGATCGCTGTGATTACTACTCTGCCACTCTAACCACTAGGCCACCAGGCCGATTATATATTTTAGTTGTAAACTTATATATATCTTACCGCTGTATGCGCAGTAGACTATTTTTGTAATTCTCTGCGCAGTAGTGGCATCCAAATGGGCTTTAGTTCTGCGCTAGCCTGGCTAATTGGTTCTACTGCCAGCGCTATGTATGTAGCTTCTTTCAGCTTACTACGGAATATGTTTTCATCTCGACATCTAAATGATGGACCACGTTTTTATAATTAGTCTCGTAAAGGAAAATTATTGAATAGGCTTCTTCTTCTTCTTTGCGAGCCTATCCATTACTGGATGTTGGCGATCATTCTGGCGATCATTACTTTGTTGGCAGCCGCTCGGAACAGCGCTGTTGTTGATGTGGAAAACCATGTCCTTAGATTTTTAAACCAAGAGATTCTTCTCCGTCCGGGTTCTCTCCTTCCGTAGACCTTTCCCTGTAGTATAAGTTGGACAGTCTATAGCGGTCCCTGTTCCTCATTATGTGCCCCAGGTATTCCAGCTTTCTCCGTTTTACGGTGTTAATAATTTCTAATCCTTGGCCCATTTGTTGCAGTACTCTTTCATTCGTGATATGGTCTGTCCATGAAATTCGTAATATCCGGCGGTACAGCCACATTTCAAACGCTTGTAGTCTTCTTATCGAGGCATCGGTCAGGGTCCAGGATTCCACCCCATATAGAAGTACAGAGAACACATAGCATCTAAGAAGTCGGATCTTCGTTTTTTTGTTCAATTTGCGGCATTTGAATAATTTTGACATTTTGATAAAAGTTGTTCTCGCCTTTTCAATTCTGCATTTGATCTCAAGCGAATGGTCCCATTGGTTGTTCACTGTGCTTCCTAGATAGTTGAAAGTGGTGGCTTTTTCAATAATTTTCTGTCCTATCATAAGCTGGCCTTGTGGTGGTTGTCCCTTGGTAATTACCATGTATTTTGTTTTTTTGCTATTAATATCTATTCCGAACGTTTGACTTACTTGTGTTGAATAGGCTAACCTTGATAAAATTAGTTTGTTCAACAAAGATATTTTGTAATTAACACCCAAAGTGGAACCTTAGTAGCTTTATCGGATATTTATCTAAATGACCATTGTACTGCAAACATTTAGGGTTTGCTGGTTGCTGTTGATAGGATAGCAAAGAATAAAACAGGAAGTCGTATTATACTGCAGTGATATATTACCTTAAGCATGTGCATAAATTAATATAGGGCCGCTTTGCAATAAGATTTTGTGCTGAGAAGATAAGTTAAGTTTTGTTTGTGCTTTATTAACTTCTAGATTATTTTCAACAGACAGGTAGGTACGGTAAAATTGCAATGGATAATGTGAACTATTATTTATTGTGCCCATATTTTCTCGTAGTTACGGCAATGTCTCAAAAAAAGCAGAAAACGGTTGCTGCATTTTTATCTTTTACCAAACAATCAAAAACTCCTGATGATGGTGCACAACCGTCATGTTCGAACTTGACAAGTGCCCAGGATTCAGTTCAAAACAGTTCTGTGTCAGAAAATTCTGATTCTAGTTCAGATGTTGCACTTACCCCCCAAAAAAAGAAGAGGGAGAAGGGAATTAACAATCGATGAACGGCAAAAGAAAACAAAAAGCAACTATTTTCATCCAACTGGCTCAAGGAAAAGCAGTTCCATGGTTGGTTAGAAGTAAACGAAAATAAAAATAAAGCAAAATGTAAGGCATGTAATGTTTTACTAGGTACTAAAAAGTCTGATCTTTTAAAGCACGCACAAACCAAAAGACATAATCTTAATGTAGCTAGTGTTTCGAATGTTAAAAAAATTACAGATGTATATACTTTATCTTCTACAAAAGAGCATGACTTAAATATTATTCGCAGTAACATAAGATATGCACCTTTAGTAGCAAGTCATAATTTAAGTTTTAATGTAGTTGGTCATATAGTGGATTTATCTAAATTACTTTTTAGAGATTCGGAACTGGCAGGTTCTTTACAACAAAAACGAACCAAGTGTACAAAAATTGTCTCAAATGTGTTAGCGCCAGTAATTCAAGATAAAGTAATTTTTGAGTTAAAAGATAAACCGTTTTCTGTGTTAAATGATGGAAACGCAGATAGTTCTAATACAAAATTGTTGTGTATTTTGGTTCGCTATATTCACAATTCCAGACTTAAGACAGAGCTTCTGGATATTTTAAAGGCTGATACAGATCACGGAAATGCAAAAGGGTTGTACTTTTTGTTTAAACGGTGTATTGCATTACATAATATTAATATAAATAATATCGTTGGCTATTGTTCTGACAACGAAAATGTTATGGTGAATCATTTAAGACCTATTTATTAAAAGATAATCCCAATGTAATTCCTGGATGTATTTGTCACGCTGCACATTTAGTAGCTTGCCATGCTGCAGACAGCATTCCCAGTAATGTTGAAATGCTTTTACAGAATTTGTACTTATACTTTTCGCGAAACCCTAAGAGACAATGTGTACTTGAAGAATTTCAAACCTATTTTAAAAAATCGAAATTAAAAATGCTAAATCCAAGTAAAACACGTTGGCTTGCATTACCAAACTGTGTTGAACGTGTTTTAGATCAGTGGGATGTGTTAGTTGCATTATTCAGACATGCCGCGTTTGAAGATAAAAATCCCGTTGGCAATATAATCTATAGCGAACTACAAAATCCTTATACAAAAGCATATCTTGCGTTCTTTAAATATATACTGCCAACGTTTAACGCATTTAATGCTATTTTTCAATCAAACAAGGTTTTGATAAATGTTGTTGCTATAGAAAGCGCGAGATTTGTAAGAACCCTTTGCAGCAATTTTATACCATATGCATGTTACAGCGACGAAAATTTGTATAGTTTAGATGTTTATAATCCTCATATGTTATTTCCGGTTGAAGATATTATAGTTGGACCAAATACCATGACAATTTAAAAAAAATGTAATAAGTCGAATAATGAACAGTTTAAATTGAAATGCTTATCATTTTATCAAAAAGCTGTAAAGAATGCACTAACCAGATTTCCAGTAAGGGACAAGATTTTCTGTAATTTGGATTTTTTAAATCCTGAAAACTATTTAACTTCTCGACCAACTGAAGACTTAAATTTTTGTTTTAGGAAGTTTTCTGGCGTAGTGAAGACAGATCTTGCTTTATAGGAACTTTTAAAAATATCTACTTCTTTCACAATACAAAAAAAAGAGATATTTTTGCAAAACGACTGTATACAATTTTGGTACGAATTACAGTCGTTAAAAATTTTTAATGACGATTTAATATTCCCAAATATTTCTAAGTCAACCCTCACAATTTTAACATTACCTCACGGCAATGCAGATGTCGAAAGAGTCTTTAGCTTAATGGGAGATATAAAAACTAAAAAATAAATAGGTTAAGTCCAGAAACATTAAGTTGTTTGTTAAGAATAAAGATAGATTTAATAGAGAGCAATAAATGCTGTTTAACCTACGATATTATTGAAGAACACCTTAATAAGTATAAATCAGATGATAAGGATGGTCACTCAGATTCAGAGTAATTTGTTTTTATGTTCATATTTTACTTGTAGGTAGACGTCATAATTATGTATACTTATTATCTTACTTAACTGTTATCGTTTGTTTGTTGGAGATAAACAATAATTATATCACTATACAGTATACTTTTTGCTTTATTTTTTTTATAACCAAACTTGTAAAGCAATCAACCTTGTGTTGTTGGCGCGTAGCGGAAAATGGCCACATTTGCCTAAAATATTGGCGACTTTGCTTGCTTGTGTACTGGCAACACTGGATAAGCGTGTTACACTTGAAAATCCGGAAATTCTTCCTTCCAGGAGGTTGAACTTATTCCTATGACGAATTACATGTTTGCCTTCGTAAGTTAGGAATTTTAGTGGAGGAAATTTCTGCTCTCGAGCATCTTGTTAGTAGAATCAATGATTATAAGCGTATTCAGAGACTACTGTTGCATGTGTCAAAACGTCTTAAACTGTTGAGCCCTAAGGGGTCTTAAAATGTATGGAAGAATAAATTGTATAATCGCTGCCTAGGAGCGATGGATGATCTCGAATCAATTAGCCCATAGTAGTGAAATACGGACACCTACTGTTTCGCGCACGTGTCAGGTCGAGGATCAAAGTTTGAATGGTGCGTCCGACCATCCTCAGGGTGAATTTAGAATTCCCTCTGAGATTCCCTCGTAAGTTCGATATAAAGTACCGTTTTGACCATTTCAACCGCCTCTTGGCATTAATAGCACCCAAGCTTTTGGCTCCCCGTCCCATTGTAATAATCATTTGCCAATAAATAAATGAAACCTTCCTTTTAATCAGACTTCCCAGTTTCTTGGAGCGAATCGAAGAGTTACCTGTCGCTCGTGGTGTACTGATCATGCTCTGATTTGGTACTGTTGTGTTAAAGTTACACTGCATTATTGGGATGCGTTAGTGAAGGCGTTGCGTGTAGCATTTCTCCTTTGAAATTATGAGGCTGGTTTATGGGATGAGATACGTAATCGAACTCAAGGTGCCGACGAACCCGTCACTGTGTTCGTGGTCGTTATGGAGAATTTATTTCGCCGCCTGTCTTCTGTACCTTCGGCAGTCACTCGGCTTAGCCGTATCGGTAGAAATTTATTACCCCATTTCCATACGCAGTTGGTTCTGGAAACTATCTCGTCTATTCCGAATCTGCTTCGAGCTTGTAAGTCAGTTGAAGATGCAGACCTACATGCACAATGGTTTCGTAGAGCGTATGCGTATGTTAGAGCCCGACCTGTCTTATCAAAAGCCTAGAGCCAGCCCTCGGATTCATACTGTTTCTGTTTCTTATAATGAAGATTGCGCTACCTCTTGAGACAATTCTGCGAGATCGTTCAACCATGTTGGGACTTCTGCTTTGAGATGCTGGAATTGCGACCAGCCAAGTTATCGTTCAATTGATTGTCATTCGCCTACACGTCACTGCTATCGCTGCGGGAAACCCGACTCCACTTCTAGAACATGTCCTTGTTCGGGAATTGGGATTCAGCGTCGTTAGGAGACCGACTAGCCCGCTCGCATGAAAACCCTTCGGTCAATTATTCCGATGTTAATGTTACGTGCTCCAAAGCTGTTTCGCTTTTATTTTGAGTCATCCTGGTCCTGATGAAAGACTCTATCTACACATTTCTATTTTTGGAAACAAAGTCCTCGGGTTACTGGACTGCGTCTCGCACAATACTTGGTAGAAAGGTCATTGGTTTGCATATCGTTGGTGATTCGGCAAAAGTAGTGAACAAGTGTACGCGCTACAATTAATTGTAATTAGTTGCTGCTCTAGTTAATGTAAGTACATAACTCTACTTTTATAGGATTATTAATTAAGCAAAGTCTATTAAACACAAACACTGGCTTTAGATTCAGCAAATGGTGTCTTAAAACTGAATCGGGTATGCATGACGAATTTTCTTAACTCAATACCCAAACTTGAGTCATTTACTATCGTTCAAGTACATTTAAACTCTACGTTGAACCAATTTATCAAAATAAAATGGACGTTTATCGTGTCTATAAAATCTATTGCCAGTAAAAAGGTTTTAAGTCAGTGATACCATCAAGATTTAAGAAAGAGATGAAAAACCTCAACATTGCGATTAATTCACCCAAAAATGATCAGTGTGATGTATGCGTTCACACTGGACTGGTTCAGACCGGAAAGGTAGACGACGAAGAATATCAGTCTCACATTCAACGAAAGATGGATGCCAGAGATGCAAAAGCTGAAGACAAGAATTTGGCTATAGAGAATCCAGAAGAAATCGCAGTACTGACTATGGATGTTCATGTACAAGCTGCCAAACTGGCACCCTTTTTGCAAGCTTCAGCAATTTACTTCAAGACAAAGCTGTGCGTTCATAACTTTAATATTTTTGACTTAGTGACTAAAGAATGTCACTGCTATTTATGGCACGAAGCCGAATGAGGCTTAGAAGCAAAATTTTTTTCTACTATTATGTTTAAAATTACTTAAAGCCCCACCCTCGAACAAAACGAATTATTTTATATAGCGATGGTTGCGGCTATCAAAATCGAAATAACTGCTTGGCCAAAACTCTCTTGCATCTTGCTAATATTAAAAACATTATTATTGAACAAAGGACATACACTAATAGAAGTGGATGCAGCTCACAGTTTGATAGAGATAAAATTAAAAAATCTAATTATTTACCTTCCATCTGACTATATTAAACTTTGTAAATTGACCAGACCGAGTCAACCATTCACAGTTCATTACTTGAGCCATGACTACTTTTCAGATGTCACATACTACAACACAATCAGACCTGGCATAAGACTGGATCCTTTAATCACCGATACAGGTTGCCTTAAATATGAAAACACTTAAATAAGTTTTAAACTCAATTACAAGGATGATTACAAGTCATTACTCAACAGATCGAAGAAAAATAGCAAGGAAATTACACTTTATAAGGAAATGCAAAAATCAAAAAAGAAAAGTGAATACAACTCCAAGCCTTCAAGTCGCTTTTACTAAAAGATGCACACTATTTCTACGATTCATTAAAATATCAGAACTAATATTTTGCTACCTAAATATTTTATGTTAATAAATGTATTTATGGAATAAAATGTTTCTTTTTTATTTTGCGTTTCATTATTACTAAACTTAAAGTAACAAGTTGGTTTGACACACTTTACATACTACGTACATGTTAGCAAAATCACGTATCTGTACAAAATTAAAAAGGAAAACCAATTTTCTGACACAGTCAATAAAATATAAAACTTTTTGCGATAAGTAGTATAAAAAATGTGTCACAATTAGATTTTTTAATTATACAGAGTGAGTTGGGAGGAACGAATCAAACTCCAGGAGTGTATTATACACGTGAATATAATGTAAAAAAACTGAAATGTCGTTATCCGATTTTCTTTTGTTTTCAATTTATAGCATCATAAAAAATCCCCATACGCATTATTTTCATTTTAGCCTTTGTAATACATGGTGCGTTTCTAGAAAGTTTGCAAATTATTACGTCTTCAATTAAGAAAAATATCAATTTTTTACAAAAACCCAGTTAAGTTCTCCATAAAAAGGGTTTTTTTATGATGCTATAACTTGAAAACAAATAAAAATCGGATAACAACATTTGAATTTTTTACATTATTTTTACGTGTATAATAAATACACTTCTGAAGTTTGGTCCGTTCCTCCCGACTCACCCTGTACATGTGAAAACCTAACATATGTGTTTAAGATTTTTTATTTTACACAGTTTTATTGCTCTTCTGTAAAATTTGGTCAAAGTCAGATACGTGCTTTTGCCGAATCACCAACGATATGACCCCTGCCACGGGCCATCGGCCGTGTAGTTGGTGCCGAATTGGAGTCTTACGTATTCGCTTACCTCGTATTCCTCCTGTTTCGGGTTCTGAGGTGCGCCGTGTGATCGGTATGGCGTCATGGTATCGTCGGTTTGTGCCAAACTTTGCGTCTCTTATAGACCCTCTGACTTCTCTTTTCCGTAAGAACGCTAAATTTGTGAGCGCGACAAATGTGAACAAGCCTTTCGTACTACCAAAGAACACTTGATTTCGGATCCAATTTTAACTTGCCGATGGTACGAAATTGATCTGCTCTTTTAGCCGTTCGCTAGCAAAGACTAAACGAAATTTGAATATGACCGAGCATGAGTGTTTTGCTGCCCTGTTTGGAATAGAAAAACTTAAGACCTTACATTGTGGGGACAACATTTGCCGTTGTAACAGATCACTATACTTTGAAGTCGCTTAACGACATCAAAGATCTTGTTGGTCGTATTGTTCGTTGGGCTGTCCGCCTTCAACAGTACGATTTCGATATTTTTCATCGTACGGGCAAAGAACATGTCGTGCCAGACACCTTGTCTCGCGCCGCTCCACTCATTAACGTTGATGATGTTTCACTTGACCCTATTCGTGACCCTTGGTACAAACGCATACGCATGTATCATAGGGTAGCCACCAATCGTCCTAGATTTCCTCAATGGAGAATTAGTGATCGTCAGCTATATACATATGTTCGATCCGATTAGCCTGACTTAGTGGATTGAAAGTTCGTGGTTCTAAGCCTCAACGCCGAGAAATCATTTTAGGCAAAATCACGATAGCCCTAACGCTGGTCATGCGGGCGTTAACAAATTTTCCATCGTACCGCTCATAAATATAACTGGCCCAAATTACGTTATGACGTTGCCGCTTATGTCCGCCGTTGCGAAACGTGTCAACGGATTAAACCCGAGAGCTCCTGAAGCTACATGGGAGCTCATTCCCTTATTTCGAAACCTTGGGAGGTAATCTGTTGTGACATTGTAAGGCTTCCGCCTCGTTCGTCGCAAGGGTATGCCCATATCCTGGTTGTGGCTGCGTCTGGAAATTTGGTCTCGCATCAATTTGAGGAAGACATTTTCTTGATGTTTGGTGCACCGAAGTGCATCATTTGTGATAATGGTGTTCAATTTCATAGCCGTGAATTTCAGTTCCAAGCTACGGTTGTAAGATCTCGTTTACGGCCAACTATCATCCTCAAGCCAATCCTACAGGACGGATACCTTGAAAACCGTGTTAACGGAATATGTGTCTGACCATAATCAGGATTGACAAAAAACTTTCCCGTGTAGCTTGCGCGATACGAACTTCTGTTAATGAGGTCACAGGGAAGGCCCCATATTTTATTAACTTTGGTAGGGAGGTTTCTTTAAAGCATGAACCTGCTCCAGATAATGGGAATTCACAACTTCAGTTCGATCGCAGTAGAGACTTAGATACTTGTTCAGCCTTTCTTAGCAAACTGTATACCGATGTTAAACAACGGTTAGGTAAAACTTCTGAAAAATCTAAGACTCGTATAATCTTCGCCGAAGTCCGCTGTAGTATGTCCCTGATCAGGCCGTGTTACGAGATGCTGCTTGTCAATTCACGTCTAAGGGCACCGCAAAGACTTTGGGCTGGAACTCCTTTACGAGGGGTTGTTACGGGACTGCTCACCGGCGTAGCATCAAGATCCAGTAGCGACGAGCAGTCTCGATCCCTGTCGTGGGGATAGTCTAGCCGACGAATCGAATCCTGTATAGCTCACTCATACTTATCCTTGAAAACAGTCTTGTATTAAAACATTTCGCACTATATTATTACCACCTTGTTGGTAGGTTGGAGTACATAGTTATGAATACTGCCCATTATAACTGCTGCCATCCTGTGGTTGTTCTCGCTCTCTCATACCACAGGCAATGTTATGTAGTACTGCAGTTGCTACAATAACTGCTTCAACCCTGTCAAATTTTAAACGAATCCCATATGCAAGTATTGGAAATCGTCGTTTCCATATGCAGGAAGACCTTTCAACCTCCTGTTTCGGGTTCTGAGGTGCGCCGTGTGATCGGTATGGCGTCATGGTATCGTCGGTTTGTGCCAAACTTTGCGTCTCTTATAGACCCTCTGACTTCTCTTTTCCGTAAGAACGCTAAATTTGTGAGCGCGACAAATGTGAACAAGCCTTTCGTACTACCAAAGAACACTTGATTTCGGATCCAATTTTAACTTGCCGATGGTACGAAATTGATCTGCTCTTTTAGCCGTTCGCTAGCAAAGACTAAACGAAATTTGAATATGACCGAGCATGAGTGTTTTGCTGCCCTGTTTGGAATAGAAAAACTTAAGACCTTACATTGTGGGGACAACATTTGCCGTTGTAACAGATCACTATACTTTGAAGTCGCTTAACGACATCAAAGATCTTGTTGGTCGTATTGTTCGTTGGGCTGTCCGCCTTCAACAGTACGATTTCGATATTTTTCATCGTACGGGCAAAGAACATGTCGTGCCAGACACCTTGTCTCGCGCCGCTCCACTCATTAACGTTGATGATGTTTCACTTGACCCTATTCGTGACCCTTGGTACAAACGCATACGCATGTATCATAGGGTAGCCACCAATCGTCCTAGATTTCCTCAATGGAGAATTAGTGATCGTCAGCTATATACATATGTTCGATCCGATTAGCCTGACTTAGTGGATTGAAAGTTCGTGGTTCTAAGCCTCAACGCCGAGAAATCATTTTAGGCAAAATCACGATAGCCCTAACGCTGGTCATGCGGGCGTTAACAAATTTTCCATCGTACCGCTCATAAATATAACTGGCCCAAATTACGTTATGACGTTGCCGCTTATGTCCGCCGTTGCGAAACGTGTCAACGGATTAAACCCGAGAGCTCCTGAAGCTACATGGGAGCTCATTCCCTTATTTCGAAACCTTGGGAGGTAATCTGTTGTGACATTGTAAGGCTTCCGCCTCGTTCGTCGCAAGGGTATGCCCATATCCTGGTTGTGGCTGCGTCTGGAAATTTGGTCTCGCATCAATTTGAGGAAGACATTTTCTTGATGTTTGGTGCACCGAAGTGCATCATTTGTGATAATGGTGTTCAATTTCATAGCCGTGAATTTCAGTTCCAAGCTACGGTTGTAAGATCTCGTTTACGGCCAACTATCATCCTCAAGCCAATCCTACAGGACGGATACCTTGAAAACCGTGTTAACGGAATATGTGTCTGACCATAATCAGGATTGACAAAAAACTTTCCCGTGTAGCTTGCGCGATACGAACTTCTGTTAATGAGGTCACAGGGAAGGCCCCATATTTTATTAACTTTGGTAGGGAGGTTTCTTTAAAGCATGAACCTGCTCCAGATAATGGGAATTCACAACTTCAGTTCGATCGCAGTAGAGACTTAGATACTTGTTCAGCCTTTCTTAGCAAACTGTATACCGATGTTAAACAACGGTTAGGTAAAACTTCTGAAAAATCTAAGACTCGTATAATCTTCGCCGAAGTCCGCTGTAGTATGTCCCTGATCAGGCCGTGTTACGAGATGCTGCTTGTCAATTCACGTCTAAGGGCACCGCAAAGACTTTGGGCTGGAACTCCTTTACGAGGGGTTGTTACGGGACTGCTCACCGGCGTAGCATCAAGATCCAGTAGCGACGAGCAGTCTCGATCCCTGTCGTGGGGATAGTCTAGCCGACGAATCGAATCCTGTATAGCTCACTCATACTTATCCTTGAAAACAGTCTTGTATTAAAACATTTCGCACTATATTATTACCACCTTGTTGGTAGGTTGGAGTACATAGTTATGAATACTGCCCATTATAACTGCTGCCATCCTGTGGTTGTTCTCGCTCTCTCATACCACAGGCAATGTTATGTAGTACTGCAGTTGCTACAATAACTGCTTCAACCCTGTCAAATTTTAAACGAATCCCATATGCAAGTATTGGAAATCGTCGTTTCCATATGCAGGAAGACCTTTCAACTGAGTTGCTCGTCCTAATAATGAGATGGAAATTTAGGTAAAAACCTTTATTAACATAACAGAGTTAGGTATCTTCTGATTATACACAAATTCGTTTTGAAGAGAAAGCTTTAATATGAGCTTAACTTATTTTTACCTATTTTTGACCTTTTGTTAATCTCTTTTCGCCATATGGGTCAGATCGGTATTTTGCATTTTAAAACAAAAAAATAAATTTTGAAGCTGCAGAGTCATAGAGGCCTGTTGGTCCATCAAAGGAACATACGTTTATGTCAGTTTGCATCCTGGCAGCGCCACCTATGATTAGCAAGTGTATAATACAATTTCAATGGCCGCTACTTGTGACAGCGGGTTAAATGTCTGCGTTTGCAGTGTGAAATCTAACAAAATCGTAAGTAAATATACCTAATAAAATTATAAACTAGCTTCTGGCCGTTTTCAGTATAAGTATATCGAACGTAATATCAATAAAAAAAAACATTAGAAATTTGTCTTAGAATGCTAAAAAATGCTTTGTTCCTGTTTAGGAACAGTAGTCATTTTCATGATTTTGTTTTGTTCCTGATTAGGAACATTAGGCAATACTTTAAAATTAGATAAATTTAGTTCTAATTAATGTTTCTCGGTTTGGAATGGCACCTAGTCTTCGTAGGCGTATTCCACTTCCCCCCATTGAGACTGAAGACGAAAATTTCAGCGATACAGATAATGACCCTGATTACGTAAAAGATTCAGGAACTGACAGTGGAGAAAATAATGGATATCAGGAATCATCACAAGATGAACCTCTGGCCTCTTCTAGTAAAAAAACAACTCAAAAAACAAATAAAAAGAAAAGTTGTGAATATGTATGGAAGAAGGTATGTCCTTCAAGCCCGCCTTTAGTAATTCCTAACTTCGTCGAGGAAGAAATTGACGAAGTACCTGAAATAGGTAGACCTTACCATTATTTCAAGTTATACTTTGATCAGGACATTCTTCAGCATATTGTTTTCGAAAGTAACAGATATGCATTGCAAAAAAACTCAAATAAACCCATTAGACGTTGATGAGTTCGAATTGTTTTTGGGTGTAATATTCTATATGTCTATCATCCACTTACCACGAACCCAGATGTACTGGGCCAGCGATACAAGAATACCACAAGTTACAGATAAAATGTCTCGTGATAGAGTGGAAGCAATCAAAGCAAACTTGCATTTCAATAACAATGAAAACGAAGTCAGAGGTGATCACCGGGATAAACTGTATAAAATTAGACCTCTTGGGACACACTTTTGTAGGAAATATAAAGAACACGTTCCCATCCCTCAGATGATGTGTGTGGATGAGCAAGTGGTTTCATACAAAAGTCGTTCTACGCTGAAGACTTATAATCCAAACAAGCCAAATAAATGGAGGTACATGGTATTTGTACTGTGTGATGTACGAGGTGTTAGTTATGACTTCGCAATTTACACAGGAAAGATATTACCAGTTCATGGAAGGCCAGATTTGGGATCTAGTAGTAATATAGTGCTAAGAATGGCAGAAATAATTCCTGAAAACATGAATCATCTGCTATACTACGACAACTGGTCTTCGTTACCTCTTATGTCTACATTACAGAAACGTGGAATAGGTTCCCTAGGCACAACACGAAGTAACAGAATTCCGGGTCTTACACTTACTAGTGACAAAGATTTGAAAAAAACTTGGAAGAGGTACATATGAAGAATTTTGTGCTACAGTCGATGGTTCTGAGATACGCGTAGTTAAATGGGTTGACAACAAGGCCGTAACCCTACCATTTAAATGTAAATAATTATTAATTAATAATTAATTTAATTTTTTTTTATTAGACTATTGAACATCTACGGAAAGATATAAGGTCACTAAATCACGTTAGCTACGCTAATACAGGTAGGGAAACACCATTTGACAAGTTCATAAAACGAGTTTGTCAATGTCAAATTTAACATAGGCGCTACTAGTAAGGGCATAAATAATTTTTCTTATTATTAATGTATTCTTCGAATGCGATGCCACAATCCTTTCTCTAGGTTGTAAGTTAGGCAGATGATTGTTTTTAACCGCAATTTAAAATGTTTTTCGTCAACTACTGACCCTGAAACTTGAAGATCTGAAGAAATATCAAAGGTATTTTTTCACGTTTACAAATCATTTGCCTAAATTATGACCTAAAGAGATGATTGTGATCTCGGATTCCCTAGTTCTCCCGACAAATTTTGTCAAAACGTATTTATATTTAATAGCATTATGGTTTTCATTTACTGCGTTAAAGGTTGCCTGAACAACAGCATAAAAAGATACACGCTGTTTCAAGTTCTTGAAGCTGAAGGTAATTTAAACTGCAATATTTAGCAATACTTTTTAATGAATTACTTTTTGCAAATTAAGGACCAGAAAATAGCATGAAACGGCAGAAGTGATTGAAAGAAATAAATAGACCACTAGACGACATGCATCATTTACGTGTATGTGAGGTGCCGAAGTATTGGAATGCGGCGAGCGGTACACAATATTCGCTAAAGCTTTATACATATTTGTGAAAATTAATGTTTTTAAGCTGGAAAACGTTTACAAATAATTTGTTACGTAATATTTATTTATTGCGTTCACATTACACAAACTTAAATTTATTTCTATTATAACCTATAAACTGATTGGGTACGCCACTGACAAAAACGAGTTTGGTTTGACATAAATAACTTCGAGTTTCCCTACCTGTGTTAGCGTAGCTAACGTGATTTAGTGACCTTAGAAAGATATACGAGAAAGAGCCATCTGCACTGAAAAAATATTAGTTATAAAATCAATGAATCCCGTTCATTAACTGGAAATTTATTGACACAATGAAATATTTCATATAATGGGTCCAGCAACAGGTATGACCCATTTTGAGTAGTTTGCTGTGGAAAACAAAATGTTTTGTTGGTTGTCAAATTGGCATAAGTGTTTACGTCAATAGATACAGTTTTCTTACCAATGGATAAATTTATCAACGCGTTTTTGCTGTGAAAAGCTTTATACTGACGCAGTCAGTAGTGCAAACTCAGAGGCCTTTTAGACGTGAATTTAACGTAGAAATACATGGTAAAATTCCAACAAGAAAAACAATTGTACGGTGGGCAAATGATTTTGACGTAACAGGGAATGTTGGATCGAAATTTACAGGAGGTATACGTACAGTTCGGACACCAGAAAATATCGAACGAGTCAGCCAAGCATTATTTGAGCGAGTTATGCAAAATGTCAGGAGTAGATTGAACAGTGTTTAGAAGTCCATGGGGGGGGGGGGGGGGCACCTCAATGAAATTATCTTTAGGAATTAAAATTGCATATATTAAAGTTACTATTTATTAAAAAATTGTTTTATTTTATCCTTCAGTGTTCTTGCAGTAGATTGCTAAAAACAGGTCATACCTGTTGCTGGACCCTATATTTAATTAATTTATTTATTTAATTTGCACTCAGCCAACAGCCGTTAGGCCAATTATAGACGTCGCTGTGCAGTTATGAGGACTTCCAACCCCACTAACGACTGTCATGATGTTGTATGACCGCCGGGACCAACTTTTTTCCGTGATAGCCGTACCACGAGGCGCCGAGAGATGCCGCCGTGGAACTCCCATCCAAGTTCTGACCAGAGACAGCGTTGCTTAACTCTGCTGATCGAACGTGGCCGCTTGTTCAAGCTACACCACTCGGGACCCTAAATGTGCAGGTATGTATCAGTTTACACTTGCAATTGCTAATATAACAATAATGCATGTTCTTTTATCCATGTACAAATTCCTATAAACAGTGATTTATTGACTGAACGAATCAATCTTTAACACAATCACTGCAAACATTAATTAAACACGATATTTTAGGCGTTTATAAAAATTACATTATATTTAGGTTTTTTTCATGGACTAATAAAAATAATCGTAGAATAACGTCGCTAGTAATTCGGTTGATGTAGGATTCAACGTTGTCTGAGTGATATTATGCATTAATCGATAACAGAAGTATAGAGAACAATAAAGGAAATATTAAATCAATTATCAGTTTCGTTAATATAACGAATGCTGTAATTGAATTCATAAGGGTGAGAGAGCCGAGTTGCGAGCACAACAGAATCTGATGTCATGACCTCGTAGACTGCAATTTGCGTTGATATTGTTTGTTGGGCAGTTTTTCTTCCCGCCGGTCAGTGGTTCCCTAAAGAAAACCTAACCTCAACCTGGTTATTGTGACGTCCAGTGCAGTGCTGCAGTCCGAACGTGGTGCGTTAAAAGGTAAGCGAATTCAACATAAATAAGAAAGGTATGCCTATTCAACTACTATCTGCTTCATTATTTAAGGTTACATCAAATACCTACTCACATACAGTGCGGAGCCAAAAACTTTACCTATATTTATATAGATTATTTGGCAGCATGCTGTGCTTTATGCGTAATGCTTTGTTTAATTCCTTAAATCTTCTCGTTATTCACTTTAAGCGGTTTCATGTGTTGAATAGTAATGATATTTACAGATCTTGTGAGAATGATTGTCGGAAATTTTTTAAAAATCTGAGTAGCTTTAAAAAACATATCATTCGCAAACACGTAGACAAAAGTAATTCAAATGAGGTAAATTCGTTGAATTCTTCGGACACATCAGTATCAACTACATCGCTGCCGGGTCCGTCTGCTGAACTTGGGCTAATGATGATTTGCCCTGATGAATTTGGTCAAACCTCAATAGCTTATGAAACCAATCATAACGAACAAATTAACGCATCCGAAAAAACTTTCGATAATATAACCGAAACGTTCAAAATCGAGGATGCAATTAAAAAAATAACCAGGTCTGTTGCAGAATTTACCCTGACTCTCCACAATAATAATAATTTCAGTAGAAAAGATGTTCTGCATATTCAAGAGAATGGAAATAAGTGTTTAATTGCCCCATTATTAGATACATTTAGTGCTTTCGTTAAAAATAAATTTGCGAAACATGGATATATTTACAATGAATTTTCTAGTCTCATAGCAAATTTCCGAAATCCCTTCCAGTTTTTGAGCACAGATTATCTATTATATAAATGGATAAAAGATGAGGAATACATCGACAATATTTGTGAATTTACAATCAACAGCGAAATAAGGGCACTGCATCGCAAGGAAAGTTTAGTTTATGACGAGAAGGTGACTGGTGTCGTGATGCCTTTAAAATTTCAGTTTAAGAAAATGTTTGAAAAAGATAGTCTACTAAAAGGCATGATTAACCGTTTAAACTTATTGCAAAACAGTCCAGGTTTGTGCAATTTTGTACAAGGTAATTTATGGAAATCAAAGGTCAGGTTATACCCTAACAAAATACTACTACCATATTTTTTGTACTTGGACGATTTTGAAATTAATAATTCTTTGGGTTCTCATTCAGTTACACAGTCCGTTTGCAATGTTTATTACTCTTTTCCATGTTTTCCTCTTGAAGAATCTAAATTAGACAATATTTTTCTTGCCGGAACTATTAAGTCAACTGATATAAGAAATTTTGGGAACGAAAAATGCTTTGAATTTCTGGTGAATGAATTAATCTACCTAGAAAAGGAAGGCATAGATATCAAAACAGTGGACGGTAAAATTAGAGTTAACTTCGTTTTGGGTTTGGTTCAGGGTGACAATTTAGGACTAAACTCTCTTTTAAATTTTAGTAAATCGTTTAGCAGCAATGTTTTTTGTCGGTTATGCAAAGTGAACAAACATACTTCTCAAAAGTTAATCACTGAGGATGGTAATTTGTTACGAACTATTACAAATTATGATGCTGACGTTGAAATTAACAATTGGCAAGAAACAGCAATTAAAAATAATTCATTATTAAATAACATTCCTTCATTTCACCTAGTTTAAAATTTCTATGCAGATGTAATGCATGACGTTTTCGAGGGTATTTGCCATTACGACTTGTGTCAGGCCATCAACTATTTTACATGTACGATGAGATATTTTGATATGCAGACTCTAAATTTACGAAAAAGAACTTTTAAATACGGACCAAAAGAAATTGATCACATAAGTGATGATATCAAAGTGTCGCACATACAGAAGAAACATTTAAAAATCTCCGCCCGGGAAATGATAACGTTCATTATTTATTTTCCCATAATGTTAGGGGATTTGGTTCCTGCAGATGATGCGGTTTGGCAGTTTATCATAAATTTAATAGAAATTATCGATTTATTATTGTTTTCAGACAAACGAAATGAATATTATTTTACTGGAATACAAAATAAAAAAACATAATACCGACTACATTCAACTATTTGCTGACAACTTAAAGCCTAAATTTCATTTCCTAACTCACTACCCTCGTATAATAAGACAGTCAGATCCATTAAGAAATCTGTGGTGTTTTAAGTATGAAGCAAAACATAGGCAATTTAAAATATATTCTCATTGTATTACATCTAGAAAAAACATTAATTAAAATTTGCAAATTATCTGCCCAAGACTGAAAATTATTCAAAATCTTTCCATTTGAACGATCAAGATCAAATAGCAAGTAATTATCATACCATAATCTATGACAAGTTGAAAGTCGATCAAAGTTTGGTAAAAATTTATTCACACGTCATCTACAGGGGATTTGAGTACAATTGTAGAGGTTACATATCCATTTTTAAAAGCAATATTGACTTCTTTTTAATTTTAGCAATTGTGTGTGTGGATCCTGGACACATTTTCTTATTCTGCCACAAATTACTTAATGTACTGGGTGGCCAATTAAGAAAGGCACTCGGCCCTATCTCAAAAAGTAATATTGTTGTAAAGACTTGGGGTAAAAAAATTTATGACTAAAGCTGCCACGAGAAAATGCTGGAAATTATTTTTAAGTTTCTAGAATGTCCGCAAGGGGGCGTAATCGCAGTCTTGAATTTTAAATCCCGTTTTTTGAGAAATATTCTTATATTACAGATAGCTAAAATGGACCCCATTTTAAAGCTGAGATAAATTCGATTCTTTTTTTAAAATGCTTTTTGCTTTATTTCTTAAGGAAAAGTGGTGGGGGGTGTCCAAACATTTTCGGAAATAAATGTTTATAACTTCAGAATGGCTGAACGGATTTTGTCAAACTTGGAGTCGTTGAAAAGGACTTTTCTTAGGCTATCAACGCTGCTTTGAGCGACTTCATTTAGATTGCTTGTGTTGCCACTAGAGGGCGTTTTGCGACAACACTACAAATAAAATGGAGTTTCTCAAAAAAATTAAATGCAACGATATCACTTTGTAACGTTTCGCCCCGCGCGAACGCGTTTTTAAATTAAAATTAATTAGCGCGTTCCCCCTCAGCGATTTTTGATGATCAGGGGCTGTAGATCTGGAACGCCCGTCCAGCGATAACGGCGCGTCATCAACGGATCCCCCGATCCACGTTTGCGCATCTCTGCGCCGGTCCCCCTCTTAAACCCTCCGAGGAAGTTGTTCGCTGCACGAAGCCCGAAGGCGAACACTTATAAGCAGTTTCACGACCGCTCCGCAAGGCATTTATCCACTTGTACACCGACACCTTCACCAGCATCCATTCCCCTCCTAGATCCCGATCCCGTTCCGTCCTGGCTAGTTATTTACTTACCTTAGATTCATTTTCCTGACCTGACCCGTAGTCGGCGATAGGCAAAGACTTCTTCAAGAAGAAGGCCGCCTTCACGATTGCAACCTGAAACCTGTCCCATATCCTGTAGAATTGGTACGGGACGAAGTTCGCTTAAGAGCCGCTCCGCCGTTCTGCCCTTATTTTAACTTGTATCCCCGAGATCCAAATTAAGTAAAGGAATCCGAATTCGTTAATAATTTAATTTGACAAATCCTTAAGACGTGTTTGCCGGCGACGACTCTTCTTTTTTAGAGACCGCCAGGCCCGTCTATTGAAATAACTTGCTTAGCAAACAACCTAAATTTCATTTTGGAAATAATTATTTAACCCAAGTGCTGGCGATTAAGATATGACAATAGCGTCTCGTAATATCTAGTCCAAAAGCCCGTATAAAGACTAAATTGCTCCCCTCGAAAGAATTGGTTAATGTTTTTGTTAGCTACAGAATTCTACTTACCAGAAAAGCCCGAGATCACCTCCTACGCACCAACAGCTAGGTCAAGGACGTTCACCAGGTGAATCTCTCCACCGAATCCTCGTGGTACCGCTCCTTACACCAACATCACACCGCGAATTCTCCGACTAAGGGCCAATCCCTTAGGAAACCGCCGTCACGTAAGCAAGAATCTGATATTTAGTTAATTAACCTGACATTACAGCAACATGTGCCCGAAACTCTTTCGCTGAGGGCCAAGTGAAGAACGCGCGCCTATCTCGAAGTCGGTCCAGAAGTTACCAGGGGCGTCTCCACAAGAATTCCCGAGGGGGCTATCCAGAGACCACCGTTTACACGGCTGTACTACGGGTTGCAGCGACAAGGGGCAAGAAGCGAAGAAAGATAGATTACTTTTATTTTCGAAATAAATGTTCATTTTCAATTATACAATTATGATTACGTTTGTAAATAGTTCTGAGTACCAATATTAAATTGTTTAAAGCTATCCTGTGTTTGGTTTGCTACGCTTCTTATGTATATCTGGGAAATCTTGACCCTGTCTCCGACTCGACTAGCTACCGGAAAGTTAATTAGTAATTATCTTTGTACCCTTAATGAGCACAAGGGTGGAATATTATAACTTTTATTGCAACAAAATATAGCCAAATAAGCGTCTAACACGCTAGTGAAAACCGCAATTCGATATTTCATTGCTAACCTAAAATATCCGTAAAAGAAATTAAAACTCGAAATAATATCGCATCTTTGGGAATATTTTCAGTACACCTGCCATTATTAAATTCTAATTATCGTTCTTTTAGCAAACTATATAAATTTACTGTTAAAATACCAACATTATATTTAAAATGTCAATAATAAATAATACTTATTCAATATGATTGAATATTGCCCTTCTGTCCACGCGAAATTCTAAATTTTTAAAATCCAAGTGTGCTTTGGAAAACAAAATAGCAAAAATTATAATGGTGGTGTTTAAGTGTCAATCATATTAAGATTGCAGCTATTTCTAATGTAGTTTGGTGGCCTTATTTGTAAAAAATGCGTTTTCCACCTGTAGAAGTGTTTGATATGTTTCGTGTTTATTTTCAAAACAATGAAAACGCAACTGTTTTTGTTAAAATCTATGCGATCGAGTATCCTGATAGGCGCGTGTGGAGAGAAGGGCAATATTCAATCATATTTAATGAGTATTAATTATTATTGACATTTTAAATATAATGTTGGTATTTTAACAGTCAATTTATATATATTTTGCCAAAAGAACGATAATTAAGATTTAATAATGGCAGGTAGGTATACTGAAAATATTCCCAAAGATGCGACATTATTTCGAGTTTTAACTTCTTTTACTGATATATTAGGTTAGCAATGAAATATCGAATTGCGGTTTTCACTAGCGTGTTAGACGCTTATTTGGCTATATTTTGTTGCAATAAAAGTGATATCGTTGCATTTAATTTTTTTGAGAAACTCCATTTTATTTGTAGTGTTGTCGCAAAACGCCCTCTAGTGGCAACACAAGCAATCTAAATGAAGTCGCTTAAAGCAGCGTTGATAGCCTAAGAAAAGCCCTTTTCAACGACTCCAAGTTTGACAAAATCCGTTCAGCCATTTTGAAGTTATTGACATTTATTTCCGAAAATGTTCGGACACCCCCACCACTTTCCCTTAAGAGATAGAGCAAAAAGAATTTAAGGAAAAAAAAAATTAATTTATCTCAGCTTTAAAACGGTGTCAATTTTAGCTATCTGTAATATAAGAATATTTCTCAAAAAACGGGATTTAAAATTCAAGACTGCGATTACGCCCCCTGGCGGCCATTCTAGAAACTTAAAAATAATTTCCACCCGGTACACTACAGGGAACATTTGTTGCATACGAAATTAATGATCCAAAAGCTTTAGGACCGTTCAGTATTGAACCAGTTGAAAAGGCAATAGGCCCCCTTGTTCATTTAATAAAAACTGCTAAGGGTAAATATATGATTAGATTGAAAGAATATTTCAGCACATAATTTCAACGTTATTATGAAACTGAGAGTTTATACTGACCGTTTAAGATAGCTTTGTCTCTCAATTTCGAAGACAGACAGATGGGCGTGGGATAGCTTCGTGATTAAGTGGGGACAGCTTCTTCGTTTGCGCATTTGCCTAGAAATTCGAGATGCAAAGCTATCTTAGACGGCCAGCCAGCCAAAAACTAAGGACGTAGTTTTTATACATAAAACACAAACTGCGTTTGCCCAATACTACTACTTAAATACAATTAATTGTATCTCCAATTAGAATTACACTAATGGATCCATCAAAATGTACCAACCAGCATACGGATCTGAGCATAAATGCACCATCGGAATTGACAGATGATCCTTATTATTTCAATGGCGTATTCTATGATATCACGGAATCTTCTGCACCACAACCTATCCTTCCGAACGATAATGTGGATACTCATCAAAAGCAAGACCCAGCTAATCAAAGCGATTTGATAAATTTAGAAGAATCTGATTACAGAAGAAATGAGTTAATGACCCTTCTTCGTAGTTGGCAACAAGAAGAAGTTGCTGACCACCTTGTTGGTAAGATAATTCTTGTTCTAATGGTTTTAAATATGTACTTGAAGTATTTTTACAGCCAATGAAGTTTTGAATGTTTTGAAAATCATCAAAAGACATCATCCTGAAAGGCTTTTGCAGAATTTTGCGTTTGGTACACAGGTTCCCTTCGAACATAATTTAGAAGAGTGGCGAAATTCTATTGGTCTTCCGTTTGATGATAAATATGGAAAATGTTTAAGCAGGTCAGAATCACCTGCATCCAATTCTACGATGTCGCTTGCATCTCCAGCGACACCAAAATCACACTTTATTGCCGAAGAGGACAGTTCGAATGTGGTACTGCTGTCAACAATTTTAAATGAGACGCCAAGGGGTGTCATGTTAGGTGAATACTACAAAAAATTGGGAAAATTCCAAGATGACCAGAGGACATCATTAATCACCACAATAGCTCAATATTTCGAAGAAAGAAATATCCCGATATCCCTTGCAATCAGTCACAGGTTAGAAGGAGAAATTTTGGAAACTTTCCCCACAGAAAAATTGGTATAGCTTATACTTTCTGTATATCTCAGTTCAATCTACTGAAACAAGGTGTAATATTGTAGGAATACTATCGCACCAGCAAGAGAAGGAAGTTATACAATAAATATTGTAATATAAAGCCAGCTTTCAAAACTGCAGTTTCATATGTTCCCAAAAAGTAAAAAAAACTGAGCCCTGTAGAGTACTTCATAAAGTTTTAGGTACCTATGTAATTTCTTTTAAATTTTGTGTCCATTCCGTTTTTTTCAATAAAAAGTCAGTTCCAGAAGATAATGCCGAAATTAGTGAATTTTTATCCACAGAAGGTCATGTGAAGGACAAAATTTTGAAGGGTGTGTTGGACAAATTGAAATCCGGAAATGTTACAGAAAGTAGTAAATTTTAAATTAACATCATATTTGTATTGTATTAGTATAATGTATAGACCTGCAACTCTTGAATTGTATAGGAAACTAAATTGTTTCTAATTAAATTATGGTATTATTTTTTCAGATGGTCGAGACGCATCCATACTTTGGAGCCTTCATGGCTATATGGTGCCAACCCAGAAATTGGTGAAAAAGGACACGTCCGGAAAAATAAACACCACCAAATATACAATAAAAGACTCAAGAGTCTGTTGTGTTTTGTGGTCAAACCCATCAACAAATTGAGGATCATCTTCAAAATCTCAAAAAGAGAAAGAAGAGTATTCAGCCTTTCGTTATGTATGTAATAGGAGAAGACATAACAAACGTACAGGAAATTTACGTATATTTTGATGATATAAAATATCCCTATACAAGTTTTTTAAGAGCTATTGACATTTGTTTTAAGATCAGTTGCGTGTTTAATTTGGCCTTCCCAAATGAATCCATCGTGTTTTGGACCTTCATTCAAACACATTTTTTCGAAATTAAATCGTCCACTTCATTTCCAAAAGTTCATATTTTGAGTGAAGCCATTAAGTCAAATGAAAAATGAGTGAAGAAGTGTCTGATGGTAGATTAATGGAGAACACAATAAGAATGTTTATTACCGGTTATCCGGTTATTGAAATAACCTGTGTAACTCGGTTTTCGTTATCAAGTATTCGAATGAAAAATAACCTCATCCTGATACGTACTACGTGCCGTATCTCAGCGACCTGCGAGTGATCGAAATTCTGTAAATAATACGTCATTCATACCTCATAACCATAAGCAAGGCATATTGTACTTAAAACGCCATTTGGGCCTCTCGCGCTACAGTTTTCTCCCTTGCTTCCTTGCCCGCTGAGGCTCGCGGTCGATCCGTCGTCATATGATATGAACATAAACCAATTTTTTGCCGCCCGGCCGATCGATAAACATAAACGTTTTACCACTGTTTTTTTATTGCGATTAGCAAGCATTCCCGCATATTTCTTTCTTTCTATACTTCTTAACCCTTTCCAGCCAGATGATAACATTTGGCATCATGTTGGTTTCTGGGGTAACAGTGTTACTTCAAAGGTTCAAATCTGCACTTATAACCTGCAAGAAGTAAAGGGTGGTGTCCAATAGGTGGCGCATGCTACTTGAAACTGGAATTTTATTGTGTATTTAGTCGTGACAAATGTTTGGCAAAATGCGTTCGTGGTGTTTAGCAGCGCAGTGAAAATAGCGATAATTATTTCTTGTAAACAACAGTAAGTTTTTTGTTTATTACTTCGGTAAAAATTTTATCTATATCTACATGCACGGCTCGATATTGTATGCCATGTTCAAAGTGAATTTCAAACTTAATTTGTGTATACTACCTCATTTGACCTGGTGATTCCAACTGGCATCATTGGGCTGCAATGGACTTAATTCTAAAATTCGTTTTAGATGACCAGAGTTGGACTTACCACCAAGGAAGAGCAACACCTGCTGCTCCTTTTCGAAGGTGATATTTCTGATGTTGATATTGAAGAGAGTGACGATGAAGTGGAGTTATCGATTGATATTCATAAAAAAAACAGTGCAGAAGTACCCCCTAATATTGATTTGAATGTGGAAATTGAGGAGGACCATCAGTATTTTGAAGGAAGTGATAATGAAGTGGACTTAGCAACTGATATTCATCAACTAGGCAGTGTAGTATTACCCCGTAATATTGATGCGATTGTGGAAAACGAAGAGGCCAGTGAGTATGAAAGCGAAGATGAAATTGCTCTTGCGCATCTCATACCCTGCTCCAGCAAGGCAGCTGCTAATGGACTTGCAGCTGCTACAAGTAAGACAAAAAACAAGAAGGAAAAACCAATTTGGCGAGTAAGAGATATCGATGAAGTCGTATCAACATGTAATGCCACTTTCACAGAGCCTCCAAAGGACGATATTAGTCCTCTAACATATTTCAAACTGTTTTTTGACGGTTCTATCATTCAAAACCTTGTTGAACAAACAAATCTATATTCTGTCCAAAAAACTGCAACATCAGTAAATACAACGAAAGAAGAAATGGAACAATTTCTTGGAATGCATGTCTTAAGTGGTATTGTAAAAATGCCTTCCTACAGGATATATTGGGCGGAGGCGACTAGATATTCTCCTATTGCGGACGTAATGAGTAGGACTAGGTTTGACAAACTTAGAAACTACATCCATATCAACGATAATACCCTTCAAAGGTCGCTGTTCACTGAAGCAATTCGTAAAAAATAGGCCACATAAGTGGGGTATAAAAGTTTTTGCATGCGCAGGCTCTAGCGGCATAATTTATGATTTCGAAATATATGTTGGTAAAGAAACTTTGACAGATGCGCCTAGTAAACAATATTCCTAAAAACAAAAATTACAAAGTTTTTACTGATAACTGGTTTACCTCATATAATCTCATTTGTGCATTGAAAAACATCGGTATTTTAGATGCAGGAACTGTCAAAGCCACTCGATTATCTGGATGCACTCTAAAGGCTGACAAAATATTAAGTAAACAAGGGCGAGGATCTTACGATTATTATGTAGAAGTCAAAAACAACATATTTGCTGTAAAATGGTATGATAACAAGCCTGTACATCTTGTATCGTCTTATAAAGGTCTAAACCCTGTGGTGCCAGTCAAACGATGGTCAGTAGCAACGAAATCCTAAAGTAGGGACAAGAAATCAGACGACGTGCGCCACCAAGCAAATGTTAGTTTAGGTTAAATTGTTAATTTTCCATTGATAATTTATTAAGCTTAAACCAAACGCATGATTTCAAATGAGCTGTAAAGAAGAAAATAAATATTGGTTTTGTAAATCTAATGGTGGTATTTATGTCGTCACTAAAATTTATTTGGTGGCGCACGTCGTCTGATTTCTTGTCCCTACTTTATATTGATGTTCCACGCCCTGCGCTTGTAAAGGAGTACAATTGCTTCATGGGAGGTGTAGACCTTCCCGACATGCTTGTTGCCCTATATCGTATCAATTTTAAAGTAAAGAGGTACTATTTGCGTATACTCTATAATTTAATTGATACATGTATTGTAAATGCTTGGTTGCTGTACCGCAGGCACTGCAAACAAAAACAACGTAACTTCAAATCCCTATTAATTTTTCGGTCAGAAATTGGAAATGCTTTACTGAAGGCAAACAAGGTATTACAACGTTCAAGAGGTAGACCATCTACGGGATCTTCAGCAACTCCAAGTGAAACATCAACACCGAAAAGATTGTGCATTATACCGCAACCTTGTTGATGTTAGATATGATCAAATGGGTCATTGGCCCTCCCATGTGGAACAAAAGAAAAGGTGCAGACTGTGTATTAAGTGTTATTCTAGGGTAAAGTGTTTAAAGTGTAATATACACCTATGTTTAAATAAAGACAAAAACTGCTTTCTGTCATTTCATACTAAGTAGAAATAAGAAATAACGGCCCAATAATGCAATTTGTTATCATTAAAATTTTTCAATAAAGAAACTTCAAAAAAATTTAAAAAAAAATGTTTTTAGCTATCTGAGAACAGCTTAAACTTAAATACAAAAAAAAAAATTTTTTTGGAAGAAAAAAATGTGGGCTGGAAAGGGTTAATAAATACCTCTTAATTTCCAATACATAACACATAATCTACATATTATGTTTTGGATATAGATCGGAAGAATGTAGGAGTAATCGAGCTAATGCAGAACAGCGAGTCGTAAAACTCATACAAATACAACAATCTATTATTAATTATTATTATATTATTATAAATCGCCAGCAATCGAAAACAATAAAGGTGTATCTAGATATATTTCATTCATATCCACAATTACTTATTGCATAAACTCCTTAGAAACAGAATAAAAATCATTTATACAATTATTATAATTAACGATTAACTGAGTTCAACTGCCATCTGCAAGTTACGATGCCGATGCAGATTACGCTGTACCGCGTAAAGGTGCGTTTAGATATAGCGAACGAAGGCGAACGAAGGCGAACGAAGGCGAACGAACGATAGCAAACCACCGAATTCGCATAGTGTAAACGGCTAAGCGAACACGAACGAATGTGTGCAGTCGCATTCGCGGAGATTCGTTGCATCAAATAGCGAACGAAGGCGAACGATTGACAGCAAATCACCCAATCCGCATAGTGTAAACGGCTAAGCGAACACGAACGAAGGGATGCGTTCGCATTCGCGGAAGTTCGTTGCTTGAGCGAACTTTAGAACGAATTCCCCAATTTAAACGGTATTCGGTTGCATCTGCTGTTTGACGTTTAATTACGTCATAACTTCGTGATTTAAATTCACATTGCTTTTCAAAAATGGAGTGGTCGAACGATCTCGTTATTCAATTAATTGAAAAATATCGGGAAAGGTCGTATTTATGGGACCCAAAAGATAAGAATTATAAACTGAAATCAAAGAAAAGTGATGGATGGAAGGAGACTGGAGATTTTTTTAGTTGTGAGGCAGGAGAAGCAAAGAAAAAAATGGATTCTTTGCTGTCTTCCTTTCGAAGGGAACGTCAGAGACAAGTCAAATCAGGAGCTGGAGCAGATGAGGTCTACAACTCATCATGGTTCGCTTTTAAGAGTATGCTGTTCCTTATGGACAAATTTACGCCGAGAAATATGCGAAGTACACATAAAGCTGTTGTAAGTACTTAAAAATGATTAAGTAGGAAAAATGAATATTAATTATCTCAAAATAATAGTAGTTTGTATACCAAGGCATTGAAGTTTAGCTTTTTATCACGAATGTGGATTTTGTTGCCGAGGCCCGTAGGGCCAAGGCAAATAAACCGCATGAGAGATAAAAAGAAACTTCAGTGCCGAGGAGTACATTATGTTTTATTTGAAATCGAGAAACCGTGAATTTACAACATTTTAACCAACATTTGTAGGTTATTTAACATCGGTTGACGTTTATCTGTCGCCTTGCCACCTATAAAAAAGTCGTAACACAATGGATTACTTCACATAAAACATGAAAGGGTTCGATTGCTGTATTCATAGTTTCATACGCTGCAGCCTACATGTTGAAGAGTGTACATAGTATCAACACTTTTTACCTAAACATTATTCATTTCAGATGTTTGGCACACGCATTAAACTGTGTGTGTGAGACAATTCGAATACAGTTTGAAGATGTCAATTCTTTAATTTATTTTACAAAAAAAGTCATTTTAAAAGCACTAGCCCGTGTGCAACTGTATCGAGAAAGACTCGTTGGGGCAGCTGGTTAAATGCGGCAATTTTTACAGCGAAAACTTTGATAAAGTAATTTAGGTAATATTCGTAGATTTAACATTTTCAATCTATAAATTAACTTTGTTTTACAGGTAATAATGGAATTTGAGGCGGATGCAGGTTTGGCAATAGTCAAACCACAGCACATCACATTAATGTCATTTATTGACGATGTAGCCCATTAATTAGAAAAATCCCTGTGTAATATGAGCCTTCTGTATATAGAGTTGGATATATAATGCACTTATTATTTGACAGTTGTAGATAATAGTATTTTATTCACCAAACATACAATGTAAGCTATATTACACGAGATGAAGTTTACACACGAGCCGAAGGCGAGTGTTAAAATCATCAAAGTGTAATACAGCCATTACATGCGTGTCAAACTCAATATTTGATCTACAATTGTATAGCTTTGATAATGACAGGTAGCTAACTGCTTTCTTTGTTATTGCTTTTAATAAACTTCAGGGGCGGATGGACTCACCGGGATATCGGGAAATTTCCCGGTGGTTCGTCGCTCTGTCGGCCGTCGCGTGAGTCGTCCCCCGTCCCATTCTCGAAGAAAAAAATTGGTATTAAAAAAAATAAAAACTGTATACCCCGGATATTATAAGTTAAAATTTGCAGAACTGAGAACGCCTGTTTTAATTTAGCGCAAGCCGCCCCTGCCACTTATTTTTAATACATCAAAAGAAAATATGCCGCTGGTCCGGTCTACGAATTGGATTGCACGTGCACCTAGCAAACCAGTGAAATGACGCAACGTCGTCGGCGAGATAAGGGCTGTCTAAGCGGATTTTAATGAGCTATACATTATGACTATACACAAATTTTTTGTTTGAATTTAAATAGCCAATATCCTCAATCGCCCTGTCCTCAATTTTTAATTTTCTTTTCAGTTCAGCTTCAGTGTTCAGTCAGTGCAGTGCTGCAGTGTTTGTGTTTAAAAACGTCCAAACGTTGCTCGCTTATCAAGTTAATAATTAACGTCTATATACGGGCTATGGGCTAAAGTTTTAAATAACCTTAGCTAAAAACTACATTGCGAGAACTTCAGAAGTATTAAAATTATGTCATCAAAACGAAAAGGACAAGAAAAAAAACTCGAAAGGGGAAAGAAAAGAAGAGACGAAGTAGCAATAAAATGCCAGTCCCTGGCTAAAATATTCGGTCGCTTTTCTGCTCTATCAGGATCATCACCACCAACTTCAAGGGCGGAAAGTGATAATGATGAAAGCAAGAATAAAACAAAATCAGGAACAAGTATCCCAACGAAATCTATTAAAAGTCAAAGAGCCTCAATTTCAAATGGAGCCTTCAAAAATGCAATTGGAGGACTCAGACGAGGATGAGGACGACGACGTGGAAATGGAAGGGGAGAATGACTATGATGTAGAAGAAGAAGAAGAGGTGGAGTCAGTTCTAGAACAACAAGAGCCAGAGCCTTCGGATTTCTTTCATCGTCCGGATCCCTATTTTGGAATACCATCGAAAAATACCTGCTGCTCCAAAAGAAAACACCTTTTTTTATGTACACCAACTTTTTTTATGTACACCAAAAATCAAACAATTGAAAAGTTGCTTTTTGGAAACGTTGCTGATATAAGAAACAAAAACGTTGCTAGCAACCGGCATGTTTTGGATGTTGTAATCGATGTAATAAAACTAATTGGCAAACGAGGGTTGTCGTATCGTGGCACGGCAAATGAAGCTGCCTACTATTTAGTTTTAGTGGGGATTCCCTGGACGTGCGCGCAGAGAATGATTAACATTTTTAGGAATCGCACTGTATATGCTAGGGCAAATGATAATTATGTACTAGGACCAAGAACTGTTTCCATTGGGTTGCCTCAAGGCTCGGTCTTGAGTCCGATTTTGTTTAATTTGTATTCAGTATTTTTTCATAAGATTTTGAGTGCCAATATTAAAATTATTCAGTACGCAGATGATGTAGGCATAGTTTCATCCAGTAAATCTTTAAAAAAATTAGAAAATGGTCTATCTGTCGCTATGGACCGCACTAAAAAATGGCTTTTTGATAATGGTCTGGAACTAGCTACCAATAAAACTGCTGTGGTTTTCTTCTCATGACATAGAAACCTTCCGACAAATCAGATTATCTTAGGAAACATTAAACTTCCTGTCAGAGATACGATAAGGTATTTATGTATAGTTCTGGATAATATCTTAAAATGGACCAGTCACATCAACTATATCATTAGCAAATGTGAACATTACATAAATGTATTACGTATGCTAACTAAAGTAAAATGGGGTATGGATGTGATGACAGCTCGAACCTTTTTAAATGCCTGTATACGGTCACACATTGACTTTGGTTGTATACTATACGGTAGCGCCAGTAAATATCAGTTACAGCGTGTTAATGTAATACAGAATAAAGGGTTACGTATTTGTGTGGGAGCAATGAAGTCGACACCAGTAGAAGCTTTATACGTGGAAGCTGAAGAACCGCCGTTAGAAATCCGTCGAAGGTATCTTTCTATTAAGTACTTAGTTAAGCTTAAAACGCTTCCACTTAACGTCATATTCCATAATATTCACAAATTGAACCACTTTGACCTCACAAATTTATACTGGCAGAAGAAAAACTCTCCGCCTCTGGCAGAAGCATACAGTTATATATTCAAGTATCAAAATGATAGCAGAATAAGTGAAATTCCCAATATAGACTATTGTGACTACATCAACCCCCTTACTGTGATTATACCACCTTATACAGCGGATTTATGGAATAATAAACAAGTGTTTTCAAATGTAATAGAAGCCCGACACTACTATAATCTATACGGACGCATCAAAATCAGAAACGGGCTGCGGCTGTGCCATTTATGATCCGCTTAATAGGTATAGTCAAATGTTTAAAATGAATCCTCTGACTAGCGTTTTCTCTGCGGAAGCTAAAGCCATCTTGGAAGCCTTAAAGATAATTAGTCTTCGTAAAATCTCTCGTGCAGCAATCATGAGTGATGCTCAAAGTGTACTGCGAGCTTTAATGAGAAGGAATACTTTGCTAAACACCACCCAATCATTTTAGACATAGTGACAATCTGTACAGGTTTAAGATCAAAGGATGTAGAAATTAGCTTCATTTGGATCAAGGGACATTCGTCGATAATTCCTAATGAGAAAGTCGACTCATTAGCAAAACTGGCAACAAATGAAGGAACCACAGTGACCACCCAACTCTCAAAGCAGGTAGCATTGGGAATAACCAAGATAGAAATTGTAAATCAAGCATGGGAGAGGCGTTGGCAGGAATTTAGACAACAAATAGGCACATAATATGTGTGTATTCAACCGTCGGTTTTTTTACTCGGTGGCATAAAAACATTAAGGTGTCCCGCTACAGCTATACAACGATAGCGAGATTAAAGTTTGGACATGGGCAACTCCCAGCCCATTTGTTCAAATTAAAACTTGTAGGCACAGCAAATTGTGATTGTTGTTCGGAAACAGACCTTAATCATATATTCTTCAGTTGTACAAAATATGCAAAACATCGTAACTCGTTTCTGAATGAGCTTTTTCTACTTGGTATGCAACTGCCATTAAATAACGACGATACTTGCACCAATAATGTAGATATATTCGGGGCTATAATTAAATATATGATTAGAAGTAGCATTGTTGTCTAAACGAGCAGAGTCCTTCCTCTTTAAGTTTTTGTGAGCTAACCTGTGAACCTGAAATCTGTGATAGTTATTTCCAATGTTAACTTGTTAAGACCACAACGGTTATTAATGTGGCTGATGGGCTTTGATCCCGAAAGGCCAAAAAAAAACCTTGATCATGGAAACTTTCTGGTGATCATTGTTCTATTGTCGAAATTTTATCTGATTTAAAAAAAACACTTGGATATTATCATTACAAAAAGTAAAATGAATCACGAGAAAAAATCAAACGCGAGCTGGAAATCTCTACACTTTCTTGTCAAAAACGACTGTAAATTCGATCATTACTATAATTACAGAAATAATGCAAAAGAACATTTCTTTGGAGATACAGGATGCCACAATGTTTTCCATAGAGATAGACAGCACTCAAGATATTTCAGTAACAAACCAATGTTCAGTAGTAATAGGGTGTGTAATGTTACGTTTTAAATAAATGCTGATTTTTACTTATTATTTTTATTTATTTCAGGTATGTTTACAAGGGAACAATACACGAAAGCCTTCTTACAGTAATTCCCTGGCACGATAACACAGGAAGAGGATTTCATACCCTGGTTCATGAAGTATTAGAAAAAAATGGACTGGACGAGAGAAATTGCATTGCTGATTCTACTGATGGCGCGGGAAATATGCAAGGAAGTTATTCAGGATTCTTTTATGATCCAGGAAAATACAAATCACGTCTATATTTGGTGCTATGAACATATTCTGAATGTTGTACTGACAGACATTTTTAAATCCCACATCAAAGCAGCATCGGTTTTTTCGTTACTGAACTGTATAGCCGTATTTTTCAAAGAATCGTATGGATGGGCTACTGGTTGGACATTAGCAACAATCCTAGAGCGAAGAAGCTCTAATTTATAGGAGACACTCGATGGTGGTCAAAAGAAATAGTGCTAAGTAAAATTATTGGTAATTTTAATGAACCCGATAAAGCATTGTATGTTGACCTGATCGATATTCTTAACACGATTGAAAATACACCAAAAATCAAACCTGACGCAAGAGCGACAGCTGCCAGTTTCAAGGGACAATTACGGAAATATGAAAATATCCTGATTGCGCAGATATTCCTTAAAATGTTCTCTATAACCGGCCCTCTATCAAGGTACGTGCAGACTATACGATTAGATTTGTTGAAATGTAACTCGATGGTTGACAACTCTATACCGTAACATGGGGTGAAGCTGACCGCGGCGTGAAGATGACCAAAAAAAAAAAACATTTAAACCTGTATGATATCCGTAAACTTAATTTTTACCTATCGTTGTTAATGCTGTGCCATTGCAATTGGTTTTCTTTGCAAAATTGTATTAAGAAAGTTTAAACTTTTACCTGAATAGTGATGATCAAATCATTCTACGAGTCAGGTATAGGTTTTATTTATTGAGTTATTGTATTCGGAAAATAACTCCAGCTGATACATTTGATAATTCTTTACGTTCTTTGATAGTAAAAATGTTCGTTTATTTATGCAAATTTAACGTTAATTTGGGGTCAACTTGACCGCCGGGGTGAAGTTGTCCTACCTGTAAAATCTTGTGTGTGGTTGTCGGCATACGTATATACGCTCAGTCTGTTGTGAGCGTTCGTTTCATACAGTCGTTTCTTTCGTCCTGTAGTAAAGTAATTAGTTAAATAAAGCATGCCAGGTGTGTATAAACGTTAAGGAAGGCACCAAACGACTTAAAGAGTACAGTGAGGAAGTTTTAGAAAAGTGTTTGTCCGAGGTTTTGGATAGCAAAATTAGCCCCAACAAAGCCATTAAAAAATATAACATTCCTAAGGAAACTCTCATGAACAAAATACATGGTCGGCATATTAAAGAACATGGGGGTCAAACTGTGTTGACAAAAATCGAAGATGATTTCGTGGAAAGCGCAATCACGTGCGCTAAATGGGGATTTCCTTTAAACACGTTAGATTTACGTTTAAGTGCTAAAGCTTATCTTGATCGTATGGGGAAGAGTTCCCGATTTAAAAATAATCTTCCTGATTATGATTGGGCAAAATCTTTTCTATCACGTCATAAACAAGTTTTATCGGAACGTATAAGTAACAACATTAAGAGATCCCGTGCTACAGTGGACGCTGAAATGTTAACAAAAATTTTTGATGAACTGTCTATAACTCTTAAAGATGTAAATCCAGAAGCAATATTTAATTACGATGAAAGTAATTTAAGCGACGACCCTGGCAAAAAAAAAATCATAGAGGGGTTAAATCCCATGATAAAGTTCTAAATTTTTCAAAAACTGCTCTGACAATAATGTTGTGTGTTTCTGCAAACGGCAATATTTTACCGCCGTATCTTGTTTATAAAGCTTCTAATTTATGGGATTCTTGGCGTGAAGGTGGCCCAAGAGGTGCTGCGTGTTGTGAGAAGAAATGTTGCTCCAAGGGAACACGGTACAATCGGTCTAATCATGGCTGGTTTGATGCTATCTATTTTACGGACTGGTTTAAAAGATCTTTTTTACCCCATGCTCAATTAATGTAGGGTAAAAAGGTCTTAATAGGCGACAATCTTTCATCCCATTTATTAGAGAAGTTCTTCAACTTTGTAAGCAAAATAACATTGATTTTCTTTGTCTGCTGCCAAACGCAATCCATTAGTGCCAACCACTTAATGTCAGTTTTTTCGGGCCAATGAAAAATTATTGGAAGCAAATATTACACGAATGGTGAGGTTATAGTAGACTATTTAAAGGAACAACGAAATCAAAAAAAAAACGTGATTCAATAATAAAAAGGAAAAAATTAAATGTTGCTCCTGGAAGGTCGGTTGGTTTTGAAGATTCGCCAGAAAAGGATGATGAAGACAAACCTTCAACAAGCAAGATTCAAGCACCAAGCAAGATTCAAGCACCAAGCAAGATTCAAGCAGTAAAGAGGAAGATTGCTACAGATAGGGAAGACAGTGAAAGTGAGGTTGAGTTACGTTCGAAGGGCGAAGAAAGTGAAAGTGAGGTTGAGTTATCTTCAGAGAGTGACCATTGCTCTGATTTAAAGATCGGTAATGTAGAAGGAATTAAAAAGCGGCGATATACAAAAAGATTCATGGGTTATAGTGCAATATGAAACACAAAAAAAACCGTCAAACATTTTATTGAAAAGGTTTTGTCAGTAAATGATGATGAGACCACTGTTCATTTTTTAAAGCGTTTGAAAGGTGATAGTTTTATTTGGCCTAATATGGAAGATAAATATGACGTTCTTGTCAAAAACATTAAAAGTAATTGAAAACCCCAAATGTTTCTCGTCGCGGAGAGCTTTGTTTTAACGTTGACTTATCTTTGTTTAATTTTGTATATAAATTTAGAGCAAACAAGTGGATGTACCATATAGTTTTAGGCTTTAGAGATCTTGTTTTTTGTCTTTAACGAAAATTTTTATTTTGGGAAATTATTAGCACTTGCCAGTAAATTTTTAATGTTGTTTTAACGTTGACTTATGATTATTTCATACATTAGAGTAAATTATTGGGTTTACTAAATAGTTTTTGGCTACAATAGTAGTTTATATATCAAGGGCGCAAGGTAAGCGATTTCAGCCCGCGATGATAGTTTGGAGCCCGAAGGGAGGGCTATAAATCATCAAGGGCTGAAATCGCTCGTGCGCCAGAGATATATACATTATTTTATCCTCGACCGGAAAGACGTGGTGCGATTTATTTTTATACGTGAAGATTTTCCAACTATTAACATTAAAAATCGTAATGTATGTATGTATAATCTCTAACCTCATTTACCTTGCGGTGTAGAGGCTGGGGCTCTATGCGCTGGTATCTGGCGGTACAATGCTCAACTTGCCCCGGATTCGGGATACAGAGGTGGAGCGCGCCTTTGGTGCTTGCGCAGCAACCATTGTGTGAGTTGTGTGTCTTGGTGATGTGTTGACCTTGTTACTCTATCTCTTAGGTCTGTGGTTCTGAGTAAAGCACAGTTAATTTGATGCCCAACTGTGAATGGTCTCACTGAGCCCGATTCTAATCGCCAAGGATACGGAAAAATTCCGACCCCAGCGGGATTCGAACCGAGCACTTGCTTAATGCAAGCCTGGCGCTTACCCATCTGCGCCACGCAGCTTCTTAAAAATCATAATACCAGGATATAATAAAAGCAAGGTGCACTTCCGTAGCAACTGCGTAAACATGGTCAGAAAAATTTACTTTTCCGTCCTCGGGCGAGAATGCTTTACTTTGCGCCCGCACATGCGGGCGGGAAAAGGCTACTTTGCGCCCGGTTGAGAATAAACATGTTTTTGTTGTCTTTAACCGCCATTCTTTTTAATAAAATGATTTAGTACTTTACTGTTTATTTTTCATTTGCTTAACTTCACCCCAGCTAACACAAAAATGAGTTTTCAACGATATTTATACCGACAAACTTTTAGGGGTGGTAGGGGACATCAAAAGAAACATTTTTTGCTTAAATATACATATGTCCGAAAACGCTTCGTTTTCGAGATACAGGGTGTTCAAATTTGTAGAACAAAACGCTTCATCCGATTTTAATGAAATTTTCAGTTTGTTGGCAACTTTATGAGGCATCTTTTGGATCTATTACAGTTGATACAGTAATTCCAGGGGCGTGCTCACGAGGCAACCTGTTAGCGTTTTTGCATAATAAAATAGCAGCCAGTGTTTTTTTTGCAATTTTTAAACTTCTTTCAGATGAAGCAACTAAAAACACAACTTTTTTTCACTTGAGGGTTTTGCGTATCTTGCTTCGTTTTAGAAGAACAAAAATTGAACCATTTTTTTTACAAATTTTAACAGCCTGTAGCTCGAAAATGAAGCGTTTTTGGACATATGTTTATCAAGCAAAAAATGTTTGTTTTGATGTCCCCTATCACCCCTAAAAGTTTGTCGGTACATTTATGGAACACCCTGTATATTCGGTCAACTTCACCCCATATGGGGTGAAGTTGACCAAAGGTAGTTCCAATTTTTTTTAAGAAAAACGATTCAAATTTTGGAAATTTTTAAAGTCTTAGAACTAAATAAGAACGATACCCACGTTATCTCGAGGATAACTTAGTGTTTCTAAAATTTCAAATAGGGTTTATTTTCAGTTAGAGCTGAAAACCGGTCAACTTCACCCAATTTTACCGTACGTAATTTAATAAGAATTCAAAGAAATATGACAGAAATCGATTCTACAGATAAATATATAAATTGGGTTAAACTCAATTTTGAAAGCATACAATTTGAATTCGACATTGAAGAACTACTGCCAGAAAGTCGTTTACCAAGAAAAAATAGATTTTTTTATGAGAAAACCACTGATGAAGTGCCAGTAAGCCCGAAAGGTAAATTTAGGATTAGCTTCTTCAACGTCATTATGGATACTGCAATATAATCTATCAGCAAAAGATTTGTAAGCAATGCTAAATTATGTAAGAATTTGAGCGTTCGGACCCAAATAATTTTGAAGAAATCGCCAAAGGTGAGCTACCAGAGAACTCTTTGAAAATATTGTCAGAATAATTGATTAAATCTGACGCTTCTACAACTCTTAGAAAATTAAATGAAGAGCTGACAAGTTTTGCAGGCAACTTGAAGACTATCAAATTAACAATTCAAGATTCATATAAAACAAATTATGCTGGATTTGAACTTGAAGACATAGATTCAGACGACTCTTCTCAAGCACAATCAAACGCAGAGGTAGACGAAGAAGGCTCAACAAAGTCGAAAGCATGTGCTGAATCTAAAAAATGCCAAAACTGCGTTATTTGTTGTTATAGTGCCATCTTGAAATATAATCTCTTTAAAGGAGCTTATTCCATGCTAATGCTCGCGTATCAGTATATTCTTTCCTTGCCCATTTCACAGGTAGCTTGTGAGCGGTCATTTTCAACTTTAAAATTCATCAAAAACAGATTAAGAAATAACTTGTCTGATAATAGACTCGAGTCATTCGTGTTGATGAATATTGAGAATGATATTCTGCACGATATCAACAACGAGGAAATTAGCAATCGTTTGGGTCAAACAACCAAACTAATGAAGGACGCATTAATGTACTGATATTGACATTATGTTGTTTTTCTTTTATTACAAATTGTTTTTCAAATTGAAATCCAAGTAAAATGAAATATGTAACTATTTTTTTTTTCTATAAATTCTAACCCTACTAAACTAAATCCAAACCTACGGAGTAACCTAGGCAGATAACAGATAAGGCAGAATAGTGAGGCATTTTGGACATCGAACCTCGCCATATTATGTGTCATGCGAGCTGTTCAAAGTTTTGTGTAGTTTTTTCAGTTTAATTATAAATACCTACATACATATTAACCTTATATAGGTTAGGTAATTGTAATTTGTTTGTAAGATGGGGGAAAGTCCTTTAGCATATAGACACAAAGATACAAGATACAATAGTATATTGTATGTTAAGAGCTGAAAGTGCATTCTTGCCGCTTGCGCATGAATATTGCTGGTTGAGACGAAGTCGAAACCAGCAATCATGCAAAAGCGGCAAGCGCACTTTTAGCTCGAAACATACATACTATTTTTTCGACGACCGAGCATATTATTAATGGAAAATATCATATTTCATTTTATCGCAAAAATTAATTGACAATCAAGTTAACATTACTCGCGCAGTCTATTAGACATGTGACGCGATTATTTCGACAAATGACGGGCATTGTCAAGGAAACATTCGGACGTGGCTACCTATTTTGTTCACGCGGAAACCCAAAACGCTCGGCGAGCGGCAAAATGATGAAAACGCACGCTCAGCGGCAAATGTCAACTTTCTGTTGTCAAATGGCAGTGAGAAAAATCTACTTTCGATGTCAGTCGTCGAAAAAATACATATCATATATTGATAATTGCATTTTGTTGACTATCATATCTAAAACTAAAAACTCTTTAATTTAAGGGGTTGCATGCCTAAAGGACCTTTCCCCACCTTTTTTCGTAAAAAAATAACCTACATTAATCATAATTTGGGCCGTCTGCTCATTTTCCCGGTCTGATTTACCTATGCTCATCCGCCCCTGATAAACTTGATAATGCAGTGAGAGCCAAAATGATTTGTTCATGTTTAATTCGCAACAACTAAATATATATTTTTTCGACGACTGACATCGAAAGTAGATTTTTCTCACTGTCATTTGGCAACAGAATGTTGACATTTGCCGCTGAGCGTGCGTTTTCATCTTTTTGCCGCTCGCCGAGCGTTTTGGGTTTCCGCGTGAACAAAATAGGTAGCCACGTCCGAATGTTTCCTTGACAACGCCCGTCATTTGTGGAAATAATCGCGTCACATGTCATATAGACTGCGGGAGTAATGTTAACTTGATTGTCAATTAATTTTTGCGATAAAACGAAATTTCATATTTTCCTTTAATAATATGCTCAGTCGTCGAAAAAATAGTATGTATGTTTCGAGCTAAAAGTGCGCTTGCCGCTTTTGCATGATTGCTGGTTTCGACTTCGTCTCAACCAGCAATATTCATGCGCAAGCGGCAAGAATGCAATTTCAGCTCTTAATATACAATATACTATTACCTATCGCTAATATATTGATAATTGAAAGAGGAGACTTTGGAGATATTTTGACAGCTGTCAAAATGGAGCGTTGGAATAAACAGCAACGTATATTTTGTATTGAAAGAGTTATTAAATTTAATTATATTATCCAAACCCAGCGTTTATTTCCTCTACATTTTAATGTTCGCGATGCTCCTGTCTGAAATTTTATTTCGTACCGGGTACGGACGTGGCGAAATCATGAATCAGTTGAAAAAAGAAAAATAACCGGGAGATCGCAATCTGTATGCAATGCTGTTAATGAAGAACGGGTAAGACAAGCCGTTTTGCGTAGCCCTAAACGGCATAAACGATCAGTTCGACGACATGCGGCAACGTTACAAATATCCAAAACAAGTACCCGAAGAATGCTGCACAAAAAGAAGTTTCACCCATACAAAGTGGCAGTGGTAGATAAGTTAACTGATCGTGATAAACAACACCGCGTTGAGCTTTGTCGGCGTTTTTTTTTGGAACTGAGAAATCAGAAACCCGATATTGCATAACATCTATTCATGAGCGACGAAGCACACTTTACATGACACGACAAATAAGCAAAAGTTTCGGTATGGGGTACCGAGAATCCGTGTGAAATCTGAGAAAGGCCCTTACATTCCCCAAAAGTTTTTATTCAGTTTATCTGCCTCCTGATGGTGTAGCTATTACTCCTGATGAACAAAAATATTTACATAATAGCATGACAATTATCAAAATTAATTGCGTATCTGAATATGACATTATGGCAGCTATACGAAGGTTGAAAAACAGGTCAACTGCTGGACTTGACCAAGTACCGAGTTTTCTTATAAAAGATTGTGTGTTCAGTGCTAGTTCACCCTCTCTTAGCCATAATTAATCTAGGAATAAAAACCTCTACCTTTCCACAAAGATGGAAAATGGCTCGGGTCAATCCTGTTTTCAAAAGTGGTGACATTTCTAATATTTCTAACTATCGTCCAATAGCTATTTTGTCCAATTTTGCAAAAGTCTTTGAATTGGTTCTATTTCAACATATTTACTCAAATGTTAAAAACTACACATCTCCGTATCAGCATGGATTTGTAGCAAACGTTCTACAATTGCAAATTTGAGCTGTTTCACCCAGTTTGTTGCTGAAGCCTTAGATAAACAGGGTCAGGTAGACGTTGTTTACACTGACTTCTCAAAGGCTTTTGACAGAATTGGACATAGTATCTTACTGTCTAAACTTCGAGGATTTGGCTTTAGCGAGTCTTATATCGATCTTTTTAAGACATACATAGTATGTTATGTATAATGGTTTCAAATCTGAGGTTTATACTGCCATTTGCGGAGTTCCTCAGGATTCTAATTTAGGGCCAGTATTATTCATACTTTGTATTAACGATATGGGGATCAAGTTAAATTCTAACATTTTAATGTTTGCTGATGATGTCAAGATCTTTCAACAAGTTGATCACAGGCAGGACTTTGTTAAGTTGCAGTTGGATGTTGACTTGTTTCTCAACTGGTGTACCAAAAATAAACTAGCGTTAAATATAGAGAAATGTAAAGTTGTGACATACAAGGTGTCCCAACGGTCTGCATTTTTTTGATAGCGGTTTTAATATTATAAATATCAATAACTTCTATCTAGAAAACTTGTAGCGGATATCGGTCTACATAACCTAAAATTATTTTTGCATATACTGGGTGTTCCGTCTAGCAGTGGCAAACCAAACTTATATTATTTTAAATAGAACACCCTGTATATTTTATCATTTTTAGAAGTCCATTTAACTGCTGATTAAAAGGATATAAGGTTATATGGGTTTTAAATGGATAATTTGGTAGTTATTCCTCATTTTCTTTAAAAAACTGCCTTAATTTGCAAGATTGATATCACGGCACTACAGCAGGTATCACTGTCAAGCCTATGTAAAAAAAAATATTAACATGTACGGTTTAAAACTCATACAACATTTTAACTTTAGTTTTGCAATTTATACAGGGCGCTTAGAATTAGCGGACCTCAAAATTTCTCATTTTTTTCAAATGGAACACCCTGTATACGATTAAATATTTGAATGGCCGGTTTCAAAAGCTTTAAAAAAATATAGCGTTTTATGCCTCTAAAGTTGTTAACTGCGGAGTTATTTCAGTTTAATTTTAAATAGAATATTTTATTGCAATTTAACGTGAATTTACCTAATATAAATATTAAATTTAATAAAGATGCCAGGTTTGAAAGTTAGTTTATGGAAATTAATATCAATAAACACATCTTCCAATACGTTGCTTGCACCCTTAAAAGTTCCAGTTTACCATTATTATAGCTTCCTAGTTTGCTATAGGCATTAGAATAAGATAGGTAACAAATGAAAAAAACAGTTGAATGGTTTGTCAATAAACAACAGCTAATGTCAATCAAACATCAAAAATTTAGCAGTTCGACACGTTGTTTATGTTTCTGATTTAAAATGAAGTTTCCAACGGGAGAATTAGTGAATATGGTTTATACAGGGACCGGCAGAAACATATTAAACATTTTATTTAAAAGTTTTTCTTTATACAGTGTAATAACAAAAAAAAAACGAAAACATGAGTATGTTCACAAAACTTGGGACTTTATTTATTTAAATGTCGAGTGCCGGAGATGTCCACCTTCTTCTTCAGAACATTCATTAATACGTCAAACAAAATGTTGCATAACTTTTTCTGGTATATCTTGCCTAATACCGTTAATTTCGTGGAGCTTCCTGTGGCTTTTTATAACAAACTTAACCGAATTCTCTAAACTTCTAAACCCATCGTCTTATTGTCAAGTACGATGGAACATCCTGCGACCTGTTGAATTGTCTTCTGAACGCACATTGCACAGTTATTATTGATTGGCTCCTAATAAATAACTCAACATAATAAGCTCGCTCGTGCACATTAAAACGCATTTTGATATTACTTAAACATTAAAACAAAACTCCTGATCCTACTTAATATAATGATATTTATCACATTCGTATGGATAAAAACCTTAGTGGGTTATTGCACGTTAAAATGTTTAATATGTTTCTGCCGGTCCCTGTACTTTAGGGGAGTGTAACAGAAATTGTTTATTAGCCAGTCGAGTTTATGCAGAACGTTTTCCTGATGCGCGTCATCCACAAATATTTACTTTTGCAAAATTTCGTGAAAGATTTGAAGATACAGGAAGTGTTGATTACCCCAAGAAAAACGTGGTAAACCGTGCTGTTGCTAATGACGAGAACGAATTAAATGATTTTGCTTTCATTGCAAGAAGATCCGCATATAAGTCTCCGAGAAATAAGTTCAGAAACGGGCATTAGCAAAAGTTCTGTGCATCGTATTATTAGAAAACACCATTACCATCCCTACCACATCATGCTACACCAGGATCTTTAGGGAAATGATTTCCAAAATCGCATACATTTCTGTACAGAGATGCTGAAAATTATTACTTTGAATCCTGAATTTTTGCAACTAGTACTTTTTAGCGACGAGGCTACTTTTAAATCCAATGCTTTAGTAAACAGGCACAATATGCATTATTATGCCACTGAAAATCCCCGCTGGCTTCGACAGGTTGATCATCAGCATCAGTGGTGACTGAATGTTTGGGGTGGAGTAGTTAACACACAAGTTATTGGTCCACATTTTTTTGCCGAACATTTAACAGGCGACCTTTACCGAAGTTTTTTAGAGGAAGATCTGCCAGGATTATTAGAAAACGTGAATCTACATACTCGTCGTTTAATGTGGTACCAACATGATGGAGCTCCACCACACCATCATCACAGTGTTAGGACGTACTTAGACAACTGGCGACCTGGTAATTGGATTGGCAGGAACGGTCCTATAGCTTGGCCAGCCCGTTCTCCAGATATTACTCCCACGGATTTTTTCTTATGGGGACACGTTAAGTATGAGGTGTATAAAGATCGACCAACAACGAGAGAGGATATGAAAAATCGCATAAGAAGAGCCTTCAATAATATTCGCGTGCAAACTTTTCGCGATGTCCATCATACATTCATAAGGCGCTTACAACTATGTATTCAAGAGCAGGGGAGAATAATTGAACATTTGTTACTTTTTTTTGCTACATTTAAATTTAATTTTGTTTTTTGTTGATTAAGATATTTTGTTTCAATGTTTAAATTTCATTTTGTTTTCAGTTGTCCACTGAAAAATTTATTTTGCGTTTAAATTAAATTTTGTAAACTGCTAAATTTCTGTTTGATTAACATTAACTGTTGTTTTTTGAGAAACATTGAACTGTTCTATTCATTTGTTTTACTCATTTGTTACCTATCTTATTGTAATTCTCATAACAAATTAGGCAGCTATAATAATGGTAAACTGGAACTTTTAAGGGTGAAAGCAACGTATTGGAAGATAAGTTTATTAATATTAATTAGCAAAATAACTTTCAAACCTGGCATTTTTACTAAACTTAATATTATAATACTAGTCACCGCACTTTCATCGAAATGTGCCACATTTTTGGTACAAATAATACCTTAAATTCAAATACTGACATTGATCATCTTAGTGTCTCCTACCACCTTTTGTTAGCCATGTCCAACAATGATTTCTTCTTAGAATTTCTCCAACCGAGAAAGCCCAATGGGTAGTTACTTTTATCTTATAATATTTTCTTTTTACTGCCCCAATTCTATTACTAATTCTTTAATAATAAATTTTTAATAAACTCAATACGGTCCCACAATAAATTTAGTTATATTTAGATCTATTTAGGGTCTCTTCTCCTCCATTTTTTCTCATTTGTCTTTTTTTCCCATGGTAGACTTACAACTTGGGTGCTCAATTAGGACTCTTTTTGTAGTTTCCACCTTTTAGAACCTTCAGACATAACCCTTGTCGTCGTTTTTTTACTAGTCTTATGTTAGATTGCATTGCACAAGCTAATTGGTCAATTCCATTTTGAACGTCCGTCGTAATATTTGGACGCCTTGCGCTCCGCGCATGCGCGGTTCTAACAATTTGTCGGACACCTGTCGCTGCTTGCTTAGAAATAATACCACGATTTTTATCTAATTGACGGCCATGTTTGGCCAAATAGCTAATAAAATTATTGTAAATCAAATTTTAAATGTGCTAGTAATTTTTAATGTGTAACCGGCTAGATTTATGACTAAGTGTATTTATATCATGTGCAGCCCAGGTCTGTAATCTTGGTGGCCTACTGCCCCCTTTTTATGAATTTGTTCAAATTTGAATATCTTCACATGCTTTTAAAAAACATGTGTTTTGGTTCACAAGGTGTTAGGTAAGACTTTCACTTTCAATAACTTTTATAAAAACGTTGCTTATTGTAAATTTTTGTCCATAGCCTTTGATAATGTTTTAAATATAAACGAAACGTCAGGCGAAACATACAAGTGGTTTTATTTCAATCTAACCATTAAAGCTTGGTACCTGTGCGGAGCACTGAGATTGGAGTTTTTCCAACCCCTATCCCAGTCAAGAAATAACATTTTACTGTGTATGTAACCACACAAGCTGTGAGAGGGACTATCTTTATAGAATTACCGATGCATTTCTACGAGTCAGTGAGCAGGGATTATGGGCAAGAGGCAGTCTCCTACCTAAAGAACTGGCAGACCACGAGCAAGAAGCTGGCGGCAGCCAAAAATCGAAGGATTTTCCTAACCAGATGTCGACAACTTGGAATCACACCAATCCACCTGAGAGGCTACATAAAGGCAACGGAGAACGTGTTTTGCAGAACGCAGAACAATCGCACGCTAAGAAAAGTGGATAACACACAAAGAAGGTTAGGTACTGCATAATATTTTAAAAATAGAATTAAATGATATAAATGATACCATTAGATATTTACATAAAATTTTACATATATCCAAAGAGAATTGTAAACGTTTACTACCTCGAGAGATTTTCAATGCCTTTAATATAAAACAGATCAAATTTTACCAATTTCATTATAATAAAATAAAATCTAATAATATTAATAAACTCAATTATTTGAGGCTGCATTTAACACAAAGTAATTCTATTGTAACACCCGATAAGTGGTTTAAAAATATATCTAATGTTGTCATCCCTGATTGTATACAACGTTTCCTTGCACTTGGACCAAAATTTGGGTTACCTGTTAGCTTGAATAATAAATCAACCTTATATAAATATCTTGCTCAAATTGAAGACATTATTAATAGTTTGGATAATAAGGAAAGGAATAATTATCGCTCCTTAGTAGCTTTCCACATTACAGATTTCCTTAAAAATCATAAAAATACAAATAATCCTTTATCTTCTATTGAAAATAAAAGCAACATCTTTCTTAAAAATAATCCAAATGTTGTAATTTTACCATCAGACAAGGGCAATGTCACTGTAGCCTTAGAGCGTGATGATTACATCTCCAAAATGCAGACCCTTTTGCAAGATAACCAGGTTTATCAACCCTTAAAAAAGGATCCCACAACGTCTATTGAGACTAGGAATAATAAGTTAATCAGAGATTTACATAATAATAATTACATAGATAACCCCACATATAAACGCTTAATTTGTCATAATTCGGTTTCTCCTAAATTGTATGGTTTACCCAAAATACACAAACCCGACACACCTTGTCGACCCATTCTGTCCTCGACACAATCTCCAGATAGAAAACTGTCCAAATATCTGGCAGAGATCTTAGGGCAAGCCTTTAATGAATATAATAGTTTTCGTATCAAAGATAGTTTCGCCTTCAGCGAAAAAATTAATAATTTTCAATTACCACCTGATTATGAGATTATTTCACTAGATGTGGTCTCTCTTTTTACCAATATCCCTGTAGATTTGGTTATACAGGTTGTTGAAACCAATTGGAACTTAATAGAACCACTAACTAGTATACCCAAATCACAGTTTATTAACCTTCTCAAATTCATCTTTGACTCAACATATTTTCCCTTCAATAATAATTTTTATAAACAAATCTTTGGATCCCCAATGGGCTCAACTCTTTCCCCCATTTTGGCCGAAATCATAGTCAATACCATCATAAAGGAAAGCATCCCCAAGCTGGCTTTTCAATTTCCGTTTCTTTACCAGTATGTTGATGATCTGGTTTGTGCAGTACCGGTCGACGACGTTGCTAATGTGCTGAGTGTTTTCAATGGTTTCAACCCTCACATCCAATTCACAGTGGAAAGAGAAAAGGATAGGTCTGTCCCCTTTCTGGACACTCTGGTCATCAGAACGAATTCCAACACTATTAAACTGGATTGGTATGTTAAACCAACCAGTTCTGGCCGTTATCTGAATTTCCATTCTATACACAACATTCGACATAAGTTGAATGTAGTGAAAGGGCTCAAGCACAGAATCTTAACGATCTCGCATCCGGATTTTCACGCAGTTAATCTCAATAAATTAGTTAATACTCTCAAATTAAATAATTATCCTATTTCTTTATTAAATTCTATCTTATACTCCACCCCCAAGGGCAGGATCATTCCACCAGAAAATTCTGATAATAATATAAATGATAAACCTCCACTTTACAAAAGTCTCATTTACGTCCAAGGACTTTCTCATATAATTAAACAGGTTTTTCGTAAGTTCGATCATATTATCATTGCGGACAAACACCATCATATCATAAAAGATTGCTTCTCAAAATTAAAGGATAAAATTCCAGCTCTCCTAACCCCTAATGCCGTCTATCAGATAAACTGTAGTGGTTGTCCTTCTACGTATATTGGTCAAACTTCTCAGAGGTTGAAATCAAGAATTATTCAGCATAAAAGCGACTCTCGTCTTAAACCCAAAGCCTGCGCCCTTGCTGGACATGTCAACAGCACTGGTCATTGTATGGATTTTGAAAATACAAAAATTATTACTATTGAACCAAATTCTAGTCACCGCACTTTCATCGAAATGTGCCACATTTTTGGTACAAATAATACCTTAAATTCAAATACTGACATAGATCATCTTAGTGTCTCCTACCACCTTTTGTTAGCCATGTCCAACAATGATTTCTCCTTAGAATTTCTCCAACCGAGAAAGCCCAATGGGTAGTTACTTTTATCTTATAATATTTTCTTTTTACTGCCCCAATCCTTTATCTAATAGACGTGTCTGTCTGGGACGCTGTTTTGTCCGGGACGCTGTTTCAGCAGCCAAACCGTAAGAGATAGAGAAAAAAGTTATGAAAGTTATATGTTTGGAATGGTCATGTCAGCCCAGGAACCGAATTTCAGTCACGTGACACTTCCGGTTTTCGATAAATCACGTGATTTCCGTCTATCCGGGACGCTGTTTTGTCCGGGACGCTGTTTCAGCAGCCAAACCGTAAGAGATAGAGAAAAAAGTTATTAAAGTTATATGTTTGGAATGGTCATGTCAGCCCAGGAACCGAATTTCAGTCACGTGACACTTCCGGTTTTCGAGAAATCACGTGATTTCCGTCTGTCCGGGACGCTGTTTTGTCCGGGACGCTGTTTCAGCAGCCAAACCGTAAGAGATAGAGAAAAAATTTATTAAAGTTATATGTTTGGAATGGTCATGTCAGCCCAGGAACCGAATTTCAGTCACGTGACACTTCCGGTTTTCGAGAAATCACGTGATTTCCGTCCGTCCGTGACGCTGGTCCGTCCGGGACGGTCTTTTTTGTTTTATTAAATGAGACATTTGTCTCACTGGACTGCTAGTTCTATTACTAATTCTTTAATAATAAATTTTTAATAAACTCAATACGGTCCCACAATAAATTTAGTTATATTTAGATCTATTTAGGGTCGCTTCTCCTCCATTTTTTCTCATTTGTCTTTTTTTCCCATGGTAGACTTATAACTTGGGTGCTCGATTAGGACTCTTTTTGTAGTTTCCACCTTTTAGAACCTTCAGACATAACCCTTGTCGTCGTTTTTTGACTAGTCTTATGTTAGATTGCATTGCACAAGCTAATTGGTCAATTCCATTTTGAACGTCCCTCGTAATATTTGGACGCCTTGCGCTCCGCGCATGCGCGGTTCTAACAATTTGTCGGACACCTGTCGCTGCTTGCTTAGAAATAATACCACGATTTTTATCTAATTGACGGCCATGTTTGGCCAAATAGCTAATAAAATTATTGTAAATCAAATTTTAAATGTGCTAGTAATTTTTAATGTGTAACCGGCTAGATGTATGACTAAGTGTATTTATATCATGTGCAGCCCAGGTCTGTAATCTTGGTGGCCTACTGCCCCCTTTTTATGAATTTGTTCAAATTTGAATATCTTCACATGCTTTTAAAAAACATGTGTTTTGGTCCACAAGGTGTTAGGTAAGACTTTCACTTTCAATAACTTTTATAAAAACGTTGCTTATTGTAAATTTTTGTCCATAGCCTTTGATAATGTTTTAAATATAAACGAAACGTCAGGCGAAACATACAAGTGGTTTTATTTCAATCTAACCATTAAAGCTTGGTACCTGTGCGGAGCACTGAGATTGGAGTTTTTCCAACCCCTATCCCAGTCAAGAAATAACATTTTACTGTGTATGTAACCACACAAGCTGTGAGAGGGACTATCTTTATAGAATTACCGATGCATTTCTACGAGTCAGTGAGCAGGGATTATGGGCAAGAGGCAGTCTCCTACCTAAAGAACTGGCAGACCACGAGCAAGAAGCTGGCGGCAGCCAAAAATCGAAGGATTTTCCTAACCAGATGTCGACAACTTGGAATCACACCAATCCACCTGAGAGGCTACATAAAGGCAACGGAGAACGTGTTTTGCAGAACGCAGAACAATCGCACGCTAAGAAAAGTGGATAACACACAAAGAAGGTTAGGTACTGCATAATATTTTAAAAATAGAATTAAATGATATAAATGATACCATTAGATATTTACATAAAATTTTACATATATCCAAAGAGAATTGTAAACGTTTACTACCTCGAGAGATTTTCAATGCCTTTAATATAAAACAGATCAAATTTTACCAATTTCATTATAATAAAATAAAATCTAATAATATTAATAAACTCAATTATTTGAGGCTGCATTTAACACAAAGTAATTCTATTGTAACACCCGATAAGTGGTTTAAAAATATATCTAATGTTGTCATCCCTGATTGTATACAACGTTTCCTTGCACTTGGACCAAAATTTGGGTTACCTGTTAGCTTGAATAATAAATCAACCTTATATAAATATCTTGCTCAAATTGAAGACATTATTAATAGTTTGGATAATAAGGAAAGGAATAATTATCGCTCCTTAGTAGCTTTCCACATTACAGATTTCCTTAAAAATCATAAAAATACAAATAATCCTTTATCTTCTATTGAAAATAAAAGCAACATCTTTCTTAAAAATAATCCAAATGTTGTAATTTTACCATCAGACAAGGGCAATGTCACTGTAGCCTTAGAGCGTGATGATTACATCTCCAAAATGCAGACCCTTTTGCAAGATAACCAGGTTTATCAACCCTTAAAAAAGGATCCCACAACGTCTATTGAGACTAGGAATAATAAGTTAATCAGAGATTTACATAATAATAATTACATAGATAACCCCACATATAAACGCTTAATTTGTCATAATTCGGTTTCTCCTAAATTGTATGGTTTACCCAAAATACACAAACCCGACACACCTTGTCGACCCATTGTGTCCTCGACACAATCTCCAGATAGAAAACTGTCCAAATATCTGGCAGAGATCTTAGGGCAAGCCTTTAATGAATATAATAGTTTTCGTATCAAAGATAGTTTCGCCTTCAGCGAAAAAATTAATAATTTTCAATTACCACCTGATTATGAGATTATTTCACTAGATGTGGTCTCTCTTTTTACCAATATCCCTGTAGATTTGGTTATACAGGTTGTTGAAACCAATTGGAACTTAATAGAACCACTAACTAGTATACCCAAATCACAGTTTATTAACCTTCTCAAATTCATCTTTGACTCAACATATTTTCCCTTCAATAATAATTTTTATAAACAAATCTTTGGATCCCCAATGGGCTCAACTCTTTCCCCCATTTTGGCCGAAATCATAGTCAATACCATCATAAAGGAAAGCATCCCCAAGCTGGCTTTTCAATTTCCGTTTCTTTACCAGTATGTTGATGATCTGGTTTGTGCAGTACCGGTCGACGACGTTGCTAATGTGCTGAGTGTTTTCAATGGTTTCAACCCTCACATCCAATTCACAGTGGAAAGAGAAAAGGATAGGTCTGTCCCCTTTCTGGACACTCTGGTCATCAGAACGAATTCCAACACTATTAAACTGGATTGGTATGTTAAACCAACCAGTTCTGGCCGTTATCTGAATTTCCATTCTATACACAACATTCGACATAAGTTGAATGTAGTGAAAGGGCTCAAGCACAGAATCTTAACGATCTCGCATCCGGATTTTCACGCAGTTAATCTCAATAAATTAGTTAATACTCTCAAATTAAATAATTATCCTATTTCTTTATTAAATTCTATCTTATACTCCACCCCCAAGGGCAGGATCATTCCACCAGAAAATTCTGATAATAATATAAATGATAAACCTCCACTTTACAAAAGTCTCATTTACGTCCAAGGACTTTCTCATATAATTAAACAGGTTTTTCGTAAGTTCGATCATATTATCATTGCGGACAAACACCATCATATCATAAAAGATTGCTTCTCAAAATTAAAGGATAAAACTCCAGCTCTCCTAACCCCTAATGCCGTATATCAGATAAACTGTAGTGGTTGTCCTTCTACGTATATTGGTCAAACTTCTCAGAGGTTGAAATCAAGAATTATTCAGCATAAAAGCGACTCTCGTCTTAAACCCAAAGCCTGCGCCCTTGCTGGACATGTCAACAGCACTGGTCATTGTATGGATTTTGAAAATACAAAAATTATTACTATTGAACCAAATTCTAGTCACCGCACTTTCATCGAAATGTGCCACATTTTTGGTACAAATAATACCTTAAATTCAAATACTGACATTGATCATCTTAGTGTCTCCTACCACCTTTTGTTAGCCATGTCCAACAATGATTTCTCCTTAGAATTTCTCCAACCGAGAAAGCCCAATGGGTAGTTACTTTTATCTTATAATATTTTCTTTTTACTGCCCCAATTCTATTACTAATTCTTTAATAATAAATTTTTAATAAACTCAATACGGTCCCACAATAAATTTAGTTATATTTAGATCTATTTAGGGTCTCTTCTCCTCCATTTTTTCTCATTTGTCTTTTTTTCCCATGGTAGACTTACAACTTGGGTGCTCAATTAGGACTCTTTTTGTAGTTTCCACCTTTTAGAACCTTCAGACATAACCCTTGTCGTCGTTTTTTGACTAGTCTTATGTTATATTGCATTGCACAAGCTAATTGGTCAATTCCATTTTGAACGTCCCTCGTAATATTTGGACGCCTTGCGCTCCGCGCATGCGCGGTTCTAACAATTTGTCGGACACCTGTCGCTGCTTGCTTAGAAATAATACCACGATTTTTATCTAATTGACGGCCATGTTTGGCCAAATAGCTAATAAAATTATTGTAAATCAAATTTTAAATGTGCTAGTAATTTTTAATGTGTAACCGGCTAGATGTATGACTAAGTGTATTTATATCATGTGCAGCCCAGGTCTGTAATCTTGGTGGCCTACTGCCCCCTTTTTATGAATTTGTTCAAATTTGAATATCTTCACATGCTTTTAAAAAACATGTGTTTTGGTCCACAAGGTGTTAGGTAAGACTTTCACTTTCAATAACTTTTATAACAACGTTGCTTATTGTAAATTTTTGTCCATAGCCTTTGATAATGTTTTAAATATAAACGAAACGTCAGGCGAAACATACAAGTGGTTTTCAATCTAACCAATAAAGCTTGGTACCTGTGCGGAGCACTGAGATTGGAGTTTTTCCAACCCCTATCCCAGTCAAGAAATAACATTTTACTGTGTATGTAACCACACAAGCTGTGGTGAGAGGGACTATCTTTATGTATATATATATATATATATATATACCTGGTTTCCCACATACGACGATTTTCTAGTGTATGTAACCGGTCTAACGGCGAGTTTTCGGACTTGCGACGACGTCGTCGGAAGTCTTACACATGTAAGGGTACGTACAACGACTCGATGAACGCGCCCACTACCGGCATGCGCCAACGCCGTTTCTTAAGAACTACGTGGTCGATTTTTGTGCGAAGTTAGCCTCGGTTGCCTATACTACAGCTCCGAAAATATCAAAATTCGTTGAAGGTTGCCTATACTCAAGCTGGGAAAATTTCAAAATTCGTTGAGGGTTGCCTATTACCTGTTATTTATATGGTGAATTTCGCTCGCTCTGGCTGCAACATAATCTGTTTTGTGAAGATAATCTCGTAGCAAGACGTCATCGGCGCAGTCAGCCGAATTCGCTATTAATAAAAACGTTTTAAGAATTAATTACAAGTTCTGTCCTCTGATGTCTTTAATATTTAACCATTTTATTACCTTAAACATTACATTTATTTGTATTTACCGAGGTCGTAGTGGCATTATTTCAGTAGAATAGAATTTTTAAACAAATAGGAAAGGTTTGTGCGGTTATGGGATCACCTATTACCTTCTAATAATCTCTTTATTTGGTTTTTAGGTGTTCTAAAAATTATTGTAAACTACTTGATTTGGAAGTTGGGAATATTTATTATTAAAGATAATCTTCAAAATACTCGATTACTTGGTCTAAACATTATTAAAATGCTTTTCGTTGTATTTCAGGTTCGTACAGTAGAAAATTAATTATACAGCAGATAAACTATATTCAAAGTAGTGTAAAAGCCAAATCCAGGGATGAAAATATTACGAACTACATTAACGAAAGTATACAGTGTGTTTGTAGATCGCTAGACAGCTCGTAACTTTGTTAATAATAGAGATATCGAAAAGAACTTTCTTCTGTTTTAAATGCCAGTATACAACCTAAAAATTGACGTTAACCAATTTAAGCCATAGCCTCCTATTTTTACGTGGTGATACACAACTTTGGTTTTTTAAATGGAATACCCTGTATATTTTTAGATATTTGAAATCAGCACTAAAAGTGCTTTATAATAGCATTCTTAAATTTAAATTTAGGAACTTATTATTTTTCAAAATTAAAAAAAAAATTTTAGTCAAAGTAGGCCATGAATTACGCAAAATCAATAGCAATCCAACAAGAAATGCAACACAAACTCCAATTGACTCTAAAAATTCCTCATGACCGAATTATAGCACCAAACGTACTAAAACAATTGATAACTATGTTTTTTAAATGGAACAATATGAGTTGTTAAAGCAAAGAGCGTTGTATGACCGATTATATGTAATTTAGCAAAGAGCGTTGTATGACCGATCATATGTAATTTAGCAAAGAGCGTCATATGTGCCATTGCCTATATATAACAAAGACGTGCTGCGCAGCAAAACAAAGATCGTTGTATGACCTATAATATGTAATTTTGCCTTCCCAAGAGCGTCATATGTGCTGTAGTACATATTCAATATATCTATAATAGGCCATGCGGCGAACCGATTCGTGCTGCGCAGCAAAAAAAGTAGTCGAGACAATGATTACGTTATTAGCTGACCCGGCAAACGCTGTTCTGCCCAAAAATAATATTGGTCTGTGACCGCCACTATAGAGTTTTAATTTTATGTTATGTCTACCGTCTTTGACATAAAAATAAATGCCATTTTCGCAATCAACGTCCCAAAAAACATCAATAACGACACCCATAACGATTTTTAGGCTTATTTACCCCATTGCATCCTCTAAGAGGTTGCTTTTCAGAAAATCACGAAATACGTGTTTGATTATTTGTTTTTAGGAGTACTCGTACTAAGTATCATGTCGAAACGTCTATTTAATATTATTTTTCCGTACAAAATTGGAACCCGCATTTTAAAGTCAATATTAAGTACATCGATTCCTTTAGATTTACTTTTAATCGAGTTTATAATTCCGACAATATCCGCAATATTAACACTGAGTTCATTTAGTTTGTGGTTTTTATAAAAATCTAATACATTATTGTTATCATTGTTGACGTTTGGTACATTATTTATGAAAAAATTATTAATGAATCGGGTGTACTTAAATGTTCTGGTATGGTATTGTTGCTTTTAATATTGTTCACACACAAAGATTTAATTTCCCTCCATATGGATTTAGTATCATAGCCATCAAATACAAAGTTAAAATACGCTTTTTTCTCCTTTGTAGCTAAAGTCACAGAATTTCGTATCGATTTGCAATATTTCCAATGCGCTAATGATTTGGAATGTTTATACCTATAATATGCCTTATTCTTTAAGTTTATTAGAAGCTTGATAGTCTCTGTTATCCGTGGCTTGCATTTATGGGTAATTTTAACTAATTTTGAACCAGAATTTGCAGAAATCACTGGAAATTGTGAAAGCATATTTTCTTGGAAAATCGGGACATTTCGGGAAAGCATTTCGTTGCGGGACAACTAGTTCCAAATCGGTAAAATCACGAAGGTATAATTAAACCAATTAATAATATAATATTAATATAAAGAAAACTAATACCTACGACTTGGTACAAAGAAATACGATATAAAATAACACGGCGACCTTGGGACTTTTGTGCAAGAACGGAATGCCATCCGACGTGACGTATATATAAACAGTGACCCAACAACAGGATGCAAATTCCGCTGCATTTGCTGGTCTATCTTTAATTTCTTTGTGTGTGTTAAGCCTTAATTTTAAATGTAAAATTGTTAGTAGCACACATTTTCCAATATGAAAAGACCACTTGTCGTTAGACTTCAAAACATTTATATTCTTAGATGTTTACTTAATATCGCAAATTACAGGCTCTTAGAGAAAGATATTTCTTTATATTTGGCAGGTTTTAAAAAATATATATCATTATCAGGGGAAGCTAAAGCTGTTAATATAACTAATACGTCTATATTCTCTGAGACTATAACTAAACCTGTCTCTATCCAATCGAATATCAGGTGCAGTTTTCGTCTTGATCCATCGGGATTTATTCGATGTTTCTGATGATCGACAAAAACAATTGCTTTTTTTCGTAATTACGCACAATAAAATTAATATAACTAGTTAAAATTGCACCATACTGTTGAACAAGTTGCCATTTGTTTTTATGTAATAACATTCCTCCTTCGGTCACAACTAGCAAATCGTTTAATTCAGTAATATATTTTGGTAATTGTACAAAGAGGTCGTAGAAAATACATTTTTAGGCGTTCGAATTTATATGTTATAGTTAAATGTATTTAATCTATATAACTTTTAGTTAATATAACAATTTTAGAATTTTATTAGTATATAATGTTTATTAAATAATAATAATAATCGTACAGAATAAAAATTAACCTCTTAATGCTATATTTATAATAAGCGTGTCCAAAACCCCTAGATATGAGGCAACGCGCGAAATTCAAAAATGAAGCTATTTTGCCACCTTAAAGACGTTATTTTCCATTTTTGATAAATTTTAACACAAAATTTGAGATCAGCGACCCAAAAAAACCCTGTATACGAAATAAAAACCGAATGAATGTTATCAAGTGTCAGGCAATTGTTTAAATAAATAAAAGAGTAATTTTTTTAATTAAGACTGTATTAAAAAACACTTACTTGTTAATAACAATTGAAAAAATAAAAAGCACACCTTCTCACCCGTGGGGAACTTTTCTATAAACTTTTCCGAAATTAAAAAAAATACATCAAAATCGGTTTTGAGTCAACGAAGTTAGAACTTTTTTTCCTTAGTAAATGGACTACAGTGCAATACGGTTGCTTATATAAAATGAGAAAATATATGTGACGGGATTTGATACGCCTCAAAACACTTTTGGTTTAATTTATTTGAAGTGACATTACGTTTTTGCTTAACTTGCTGCTGGAGGCCAATCTAAAAAAATATTACGCGATATTATTTTAATACCCATGTATGATGCCACAAAATTATTTGTCCCATTTTCTAATTTCGAAAAACGCACCCAGTGAATTATATATAATTCACCTAGCTTTAAATTTAAAATATGGTAACATATCGAAGTTAACTTTGGTAATAAACGCCCAATCTTCGTGGAATTTTAAACAGCTGTAACCAAAAAGGCCCCGAACAACTTAAAACCGTTTGGAAACATTAAAAGTCACCCCCCGGATAGAAAAAAAATATTAAGTTTTACGTCTAACGACCGTAAATACACATTTTGGTAAATATCTTGACTCCAGCGCCACCTACCGGGTTCATTTTTTGTATAGACATTTCTCTCTAAGTAACCAACGTACATTCCGAATATGAGCTAAATCGGACCGTAAATACACTATTTGGTAAATATCTTGACTCCAGCGCCACCTACCGGGTTCATTTTTTGTATAGACATTTCTCTCTAAGTAACCAACGTACATTCCGAATATGAGCTAAATCGGACCGTAACTACACATTTTGGTAAATATCTTGACTCCAGCGCCACCTACCTGGTTCATTTTTTGTATAGACATTTCTCTCTACGTAACCAACGTACATTCCGAATATGAGCTAAATCGGACCGTAAATACACATTTTGGTAAATATCTTGACTACAGCGCCACCTACCGGGTTTATTTTGTGTATAAACATTTCTCTCCACGTAACCAACGTACATTCCAAATATGAGCTAAATCGGACCATAAATACAATTTATCGAAATATCTCGACGACATGCTTGAGCAGTGCGTACTCGAACGGTTTCCAGTCTTTCTTCCCGTTGCTCATCGGTATCTGAAACTCGTATGCCCTTTGCTTTTGTGTTTGAAGTGTAGATCGACTAATCGCTTGTCGTTTGGGTGGCATAATTGCTATATACGAGGATAAATTTAGTATTCCTTTTTGTATGCTAGTGTACGAAAAAATATTGTACGATGATCGACAAAAACAACAATTGCTTTTTTTCATAATTACGTACAATAAAATTAATATAACTATTTAAAATTGCACCATACTGTTGAACAAGTTGCCATTTGTTTTTATGTAATAACATTCCTCCATCGGTCACAACTAGCAAATCGTTTAATTCAGTAATATATTTTGGTAATTGTACAAAGAGGTCGTAGAAAATACATTTTTAGGCGTTCGAATTTATATGTTATAGTTAAATGTATTTAATCTATTTAACTCTGAGTTAATATAACAATTTTAGAATTTTATTAGTATATAATGTTTATTAAATAATAATAATAATCGTACAGAATAAAAATTTACCTCTTAATGCTATATTTATAATAAGCGTGTCCAAAACCCCTAGATATGAGGCAACGCGCGAAATTCAAAAATGAAGCTATTTTGCCACCTTAAAGACGTTATTTTCCATTTTTGATAAATTTTAACACAAAATTTGAGATCAGCGACCCAAAAAAACCCTGTATACGAAATAAAAACCGAATGAATGTTATCAAGTGTCAGGCAATTGTTTAAATAAATAAAAGAGTAATTTTTTTAATTAAGACTGTATTAAAAAACACTTACTTGTTAATAACAATTGAAAAAATAAAAGGCACACCTTCTCACCCGTGGGGAACTTTTCTATCAACTTTTCCGAAATTAAAAAAAATATATCAAAATCGGTTTTGAGTCAACGAAGTTAGAACTTTTTTTCCTTAGTAAATGGACTACAGTGCAATATGGTTGCTTATATAAAATGAGAAAATATATGTGACGGGATTTGATACGCCTCAAAACACTTTTGGTTTAATTTATTTGAAGTGACATTACGTTTTTGCTTAACTTGCTGCTGGAGGCCAATCTAAAAAAATATTACGCGATATTATTTTAATACCCATGTATGATGCTACAAAATTATTTGTCCCATTTTCTAATTTCGAAAAACGCACCCAGTGAATTATATATAATTCACCTAGCTTTAAATTTAAAATATGGTAACATATCGAAGTTAACTTTGGTAATAAACGCCCAATCTTCGTGGAATTTTAAACAGCTGTAACCAAAAAGGCCCCGAACAACTTAAAACCGTTTGGAAACATTAAAAGTCACCCCCCGGATAGAAAAAAAATATTAAGTTTTACGTCTAACGACCGTAAATACACATTTTGGTAAATATCTCGACTCCAGCGCCACCTACCGGGTTCATTTTTTGTATAGACATTTCTCTCTAAGTAACCAACGTACATTCCGAATATGAGCTAAATCGGACCGTAAATACACTATTTGGTAAATATCTTGACTCCAGCGCCACCTACCGGGTTCATTTTTTGTATAGACATTTCTCTCTAAGTAACCAACGTACATTCCGAATATGAGCTAAATCGGACCGTAACTACACATTTTGGTAAATATCTTGACTCCAGCGCCACCTACCTGGTTCATTTTTTGTATAGACATTTCTCTCTACGTAACCAACGTACATTCCGAATATGAGCTAAATCGGACCGTAAATACACTATTTGGTAAATATCTTGACTCCAGCGCCACCTACCAGGTTCATTTTTTGTATAGACATTTCTCTCTAAGTAACCAACGTACATTCTGAATATGAGCTAAATCGGACCATAAATACAATTTATTTTATCCTATTTTGTTACCATGCTAATAACTCCTTAGCAACGAGTTGCGTTAAGGTGCATTTAACAGCACAAGTGTTGTTAAGAAAAATAACATACCGATATGTACTTTATTTGCATTTAATCACATGGTGGCAGTACTGACGTGTATTGTTAGTGACCATGTTAGTCTATGTCAAATTCGATGTTAGTAACAACTTAAAATCGTTTGGAAACATTAAAAGTCACCCCTCCGATAGAAAAAAAATATTAAAGTTTCACGTCTAACCACCGAAAGCGTTGCATGCCACTTACATATCTTCGCCTTACGGCGACGACGCGTTATGTCCGTAAGGCGAGCTATGGAGCTTAGACATAATATATACATGGTTTGCCAAAAAGAATGGGACATCGATTAGTCATAGATTCCTTACGTTATAATGAATCGATTAAACCTAATATACCTTAGTACAAAGTCTCTTCAGTAAAAATGTAGAGATATCGATTTGAATTTTGGTATACATGCGCACTAGTATGTACTGCACTAGTAAAAAATGTTTGATATACTAGACTTGACTGTAAGAGGGACGTTACCTATCTTTGAAAACTTTTTTTAACTTTAACTTCGTTATCTGCAACATTTTTTTTGAAATTTTAGGTTATTATCTGAAAGAGAATTAAAAGTCACAAAAATAATGTACTCTTAGTTCTTAAGCCTAAATGCAATCGTTTACCTTAAAATGCCCATCAAAAATTTTTGGTTGTCTTTAAGACGTGCAATTATCAAGTAGCCATGATCACAAAAACAATGGTCCTCTAGTAAAAAACGATGATAAAGCAATTAGCGACATTAGTGACATAAAACTTTGTTCTTTTATGTTTAAGAATATGCCGCTGCATAACGAATTCTCTAATACTGAAAGTTTCGGTATGTTCTCTTCGAAAAGCCATTTAGAAACGAAAACATACGAAACCCATACAAAAATACCATAGAAAATCATCTGTTTGATTTTCCGACTTTCCGGTGGATTTCCCCAAAATTTTCTTTCATATACCTAAACCTTGTCCTGACAACTAGAAACACAAAAAAAATGAGCCAAATCGGTCAAGCCGTCCTCCAGTGAAGATGTAATATACATGCGGCAATTGATTTTTATTTATATACCTACATTATTGCAGATTGGCACGAGTGCCCTTAGAAAGTTGCAAACAATGCTCTCTTCGTGTTTTTCTTTGAAATCGTGTTTTCATTAAAATTCTCCATTCATTCCGTACCTAGAAAAAAGTCATTTTTTGCCAAATTCTAGAATTTTGGGCTGGGATTTATAATAACAAAATTATGGGATCGTTTGAAATTGTTTATGTATAGCAATAATGCTAATAAAGTTATTTTCATAAAAACTCCCTCGTCGTTCGAGTAATCGTTGTTTTAAATAGTAAAAACTAGTGAACCCTGAAAGTCATCAAATAACAAATTAATTTGAGTATAAATTGTCAATAATTACAGCGGCGTAAATTCAGATTTCGGGCCCCTCCGCGAAAATTTGCTGCGGGCCCCTTATAGGTCCTTAATAAAATAAAGTGGCAAAAACATCAATAATAATAATAATACATTTAATAAATAATAATAATAATACATTTAATAAATAATAATAATAATACATTTAATAAATAATAACAATAAGATTGGGCACTATGTTATTTAAAAAAAAAAAACTCCATACTTATTTCAGGAAGTAATCTTTCACTAACTTAGGTAATATTTAAACATTTGTTTCATTACATTTAAATTCGCAAACACAACTTTATATTTTATTTTGTATACCTATGTCTGAAGAAAGGTAACGCCTTATTAAAAATGTTTATGAATTATCTTGTCTTGACTAATACTGAATGTTTTTTTTTGAATAATTTCGGATTGTTTAAAAAAGAATGAACAAAGTTACTATTTTGAACACAAACTCTAGCTGACAATTCTCCTAAAGTAATATTAATTACCTTAGATCAGCTGCTTTCAACATTTTGTGGCCGAATACTTTTGCTCTCAAGTGTATATATTTTGTTCTTTGAATGGATAGTTAAAGAAATTGACTAATTTGCAAAATTTTTCGGCAATAATTCCTAAATTTCTCCACATGCCTTGACTGAAATTGAAAATGGGGCTAATATCAAATCTAAAGATGACTAACGGCCTAATAGGGATTTCTATAATAACCAACTGAATGTCACTTTTGCATCACGGGAGTTTTCTGGATGGACTATATTTGTATTTTAGGCAGGTGCAGAGGTCGAAGGTGGTGTACTGCAGACAGCACCAGAATACGGGACAATGCCGTTATGGTGAAAAATGTCGCTTTGTACATGCCACCAAAGCCGATCGGAAAAGCTTCGAAGAAGGCGGGTATAAGACCATGGTCATGCAGCAGGAATTGGCGAGAACTAGCCAAACCGATCAAGTATGCAGGAATTTCAGAAGGGGGCAGTGTACGACCCAAAACTGCAAATATTTGCACAAGAAAATGCATGATCACATGCCGTTTAACTGTCCTGTATGCTTGGATGTTATCGAGGCCGACAATATGGCATGCACAACCTGCAATCATGTTTTATGCAGGAGTTGCAGGGACAGCATAGTGGAGCGCCGAGAATGCATTCCGAGATGCCCTCTGTGCCAAAATAATCTTGGATATGAAACCTTCGATTTAAATTAGGGTGAGTTGAAATCTTTATTTTAAGGCTAGCTGTCCCATCCCATCCCACCCTGTCCCCGTCCCCGTCCTTTTTTCCGTCCCCGTCTCGGTACCGTCCCATCCCGTCCCGTCCCGTCCCCTCCCATCCCATCCCTTCCCTTTCCGTCCCGTCCCGCCCCGTCCCGTCTCGTCCCTTCCCGTTCCGTCCCTTCCTTTCCCGTCCCGTCCAGTCCCGTCCCGTCCCGTTCAGTCCCGTCCCTTCCCATCCCTTTCCGTCCCGTCCCCTTCCCTTCCATCCCACCCCTTCCCTTTCCGTCTCGTCCCGTTCCGTCACGTCCCGTCCCTTCCCCTCCCGTCCAGTCCCGTCCCTTCCCCTCCCGTCCAGTCCCGTCCCTTTTCGTCCCGTCCCGTCCTCTCCCCTTCCATCCCACCCCTTCCCATTCATCCCATCCCTTCCCATTCATCCCATCCCTTCCCTTCCCTTTTCGCCCCGTCCCGTCCCGCCCCGCTCCGTCCCATCTCGTCCCGTTCCGTCCCTTCCCTTCCCGTCCAGTCCCGTCCCGTCCACTCCAGTCCCGTCCCGTCCAGTCCGTCCCGTCCCGTCCAGTCCCATCCCGTCCCTTCCCTTATGTCATGTCCACCGCCTTGGACTTAAAAATAGAAAAATGTCGCTTTGTACATGCCACCAAAGCCGATCGGAAGAGCTTCGAAGAAGGCGGGTATCCGACCATGGTCATACAGCAGGAATTGGCGAGAACTAGCCAAACCGATCAAGTATGCAGGAATTTCAGAAGGGGGCAGTGTACGACCCGAAACTGCAAATATTTGCACAAGAAAATGCAAGATCACATGCCGTTTAACTGTCCTGTATGCTTGGATGTTATCGAGGCCGACAATATGGCATGCACAACCTGCAATCATGTTTTATGCAGAAGTTGCAGGGACAGCATAGTGGAGCGCCGAGAATGCATTCCGAGATGCCCTCTGTGCCAAAATAATCTTGGATATGAAACCTTCGATTTAAATTAGGGTGAGTTGAAATCTTTATTTTAAGGCTAGCTGTCCCATCCCATCCCACCCTGTCCCCGTCCCCGTCCTTTTTTCCGTCCCCGTCTCGGTACCGTCCCATCCCGTCCCGTCCCGTCCCCTCCCATCCCATCCCTTCCCTTTCCGTCCCGTCCCGCCCCGTCCCGTCTCGTCCCTTCCCGTTCCGTCCCTTCCTTTCCCGTCCCGTTCAGTCCCGTCCCTTCCCATCCATTTCCGTCCCGTCCCCTTTCCGTCCCGTCCCCTTCCCTTCCATCCCACCCCTTCCCTTTCCGTCTCGTCCCATCCCGGGTCCCGTCCCGTCCCTTTCCTTATGTCATGTCCACCGCCTTGGACTTAAAAATAAATGTCATTTTCGCAATCAACGTCTCAAAAAACCTCAATAACGACACCCATATCGTATTTTAGGTTTATTTACTCCATTTCACCCCCTAAGGGGTTGATTTTCGGAAAATCACAAAATACGTGTTTGTTTATTTGTTCTTAGGAGTACTCCTACGAAGTTTCAAGTCGAAATGTCTATTTAATGTTATCTTTCCATACAAAATTGGAACCCCCATTTTACCCCTTTAGGGGTTGAATTTCGAAATATCCTTCCTTATTCCTTGTATACATCATAAAGGAAACCTCTGTGCAAAATTTCAGCTTTCTAGGTCCATGGGTTTGGGCTGGGCGTTGATGAGTCAGTCAGGACTTTTAGAAATATATATAAGATTGATAATCTTCTCTTGAAGCTTAAGTTATGTCCTGAAGCTTTTGTTTTAAACCTTTTCTTGTCGGCTTATTAGAAATCGGAATAATGAGCCTTTTTCCACGACCGGGAGTAGAAGTCGGTTTCTCTAGCATCAAAATTGTGGCAGAAGTAAAACATTTACTCCCTAGAGACCAAATAAGACAAAAATATCCCTAGGGAGTTTTCATTATGACTGACACAACAGCAGGTTAACCTGATAACCTCGAATTTGACATAATTTTGAGCCCTTGTCATAATGACTTACAGTACCACCAACTTTCAAATTTACCATACGCTACTAATTTTAAAAGAATTGTAACTAAAGTGTCATAAATGACGTTCAAAAACTACAGGTTTTTTGTTTTAAATCTTTCTGCAACGTGAAAAAAATAGTATATGCAACTCGGAGAGAATGCTATTTTGCTTCAGTGCAATTTCTGACTGTCGGGCTTCGCCCTCGAGTCAGAAATTGCCCTCAGCAAAATAACGCATTTCTCTCCCTCATTGCATAATCTACTATTACGTTATTTTTTGTACACACTATACTGGGAGATCGAGAGAGCTTGTCTGAAAAAACTACTTCCTACAGAGAGTATAGCAATTTTTACTTCCTCCAGCTGTCACGTATGATATATGAAATGAAATTAGCAATTTCTGGTAGATTTTAAAGAGAAAAATAATCATGAGAATTCAACGCACATATTTAAAAACCAATGAAATCACAGATTTCGTTCAAAATGTCCAATCACTGCAACTCTTTCATGATTAGTTATTTATTTCAATAAATTGGTTCATTTATGACTTGTTTGTTAAATTCTCCAGTTAAATGCAACTCGTGTCGTGAACAATACCAGATTATAATTCTCCTGAATTTTAACTTGTTGCTATGATCCTAGGAAATGCAACGAGTGACAACGAGTTGCATATCTGTTATCATAGCAACTCGTTATATTCAAGTCGAATGTTACATTACTACTGAAAATAAGAAGTTATTTGCAATCAGTTTTAATTAAGGTAAGAAACTTGAATCCAGCATTTCACCATTATTTAAACCAATAAGGGTTGTTCTTCAAGGATATTTCCTGTACCAACATTACCCGTTGTATGGAAACGATGTACAGTCGGAGTTCAAATAAATATGAGACAGTGTTTTTTCACATGCAGGTTGAGTTAAGGATTGAAGAATATCTACATGAATTTAAGCTTATCAGAAAGAGTTACAGATTTCATTACCTGTAAAAGTGTAATGTAATTCTTTCTGATAGCAGAATCCTTGGAGATATTCTTCAATTCCTAACGGAACCTCCATATGAAAAAAACATTGTCCCAGATTTATTTGAACACGACTGTGAATATGCCTGCTCAGATTATCGTAATCAAAGACGATGTCGGGGAAACGATTAACGAATTCAGTGGGTAAATATGTGCTGACTTCAAATAGTTGCAAGTTAGGTTGTCATATGCGTGCTGTTTTGGAAGGACATCGGTACAGTAATCAAAATATTGGTTTGTAAAGTATCAGTTTGCTTCCCTGACAGTTCAATTTCTGATTATTTCCAACGTAGAAAAGTCTAGTATTCAACTTTAGCCATCCATTATTTTGATTTATTGTAACTTATTTTCTTTTACAATATTAACCCCTCTCTAACACTACGCCAATGACGTTGTTCGAAACAGATGCTGTGGCAATGGCAACATAAGCTGCGTTCGGAAAGGTACCTCTGACAGCTCTGTTTCCTCGAAATCGTTCATTTATCTCACTTCCACCCCCGCCGATGGCAATTATCGATCTCTTTCTGCGAATAATTTCGAGGAAACAGAGCTGTCAGAGGTAACTTTCCGAACGCAGCTATAGCAATGCAAAAAAAATCGAAACATTTAAACACTAAACTAGAGATTACTTTGTTTACAAAATTGTAAAGTTCTTTAACTGTTCAAGCACGTTAAAAATTCAAGGGAACGAAAGTACTGTATCCAGGGGTTTGCCCGTCATTTATATTATGACGCAATTTCTTTCAGCTTTGTGGGCGTTCAATCTGCAACCCTTGCATTATTTTGGCGGGATCCAAAACTGCAATGAAATCGTTCGCCATTTCCCGCGACTCGAGCTCGTGATTAGTTCGTCAGTTAACTTACTTTTTGGTCTAAGGAGTGATGTGACTTTATCTATATTACGCGAACCTCTAAAATTTTACTAAAATAAACTATAGGAGCTGCGAAAAAAATTGTGTAAGTAAAATTTTGGTTTAGGTAAGCAACCAACCTTATTTTGAAAAATGTATTTATACTGCCTGTTATGTTGTTTCATGTATTTTCAGCAAGAACTCTCTGCATATTTGAAAAATGTGAAAGATAACATTTTCGAGCTACTCTATAAATTAAAATGTTCGGTTTTTATACTGACGCCATATTTCTAAATTTACGACTGGGTGTTTTCAAAAACTAATGGGAATAAATTCACATGTGAGTCTGTAAGTCTATGTCAAATTCGCGGTTAGTAGGCTAGGTTTTGTGTCAATTTGTGTCAAAAGTGACGCTCGATTTTGACATAGGAATTAAATTAATGGTACAAAAGTATGCCGCGTGATGTGGTTACGTTTAAAATTCAAATAACACCCGGAAACGAGGCAACGAACATAGCCGAATGACTCATTACGGAATGCTTCTTCTACGCATGCCCTGATGCGGCGTGTCAGTTGGTCAGTTCCATGCGAGACGCCTTGTATATTTGTTTTTTGTCGTATCGTGGATGCGTAGCAAGTTGATATTTTAGTGGTTTCGGTGATTTAAATAATGGCGTGTAGAGAATTTTTGCTCGGAACGTGTCGGCGTTCAGAGTGCAGATATCGCCATGGTTTAATTCAGTGCAACAATTTACTAACTTGCACTTACAAGCGCACGTGCATGAGATTCCATTTGTCGGGCGGTGAATTATTAGAAGTTCAAAATAAAGTACGACCGTTTAGTGAAAATATCCAGCGTGAACTGGATCGTTTGGCAATAACCGTCTGGGAGAGTTTTTCAACGCGGGCCAGGTCCAATATTTGTACAAAATGGTTGACCGGCGGTAGCTGCTTACGTTGCGACAGTTGCAAACAACGCTACAGACGTAAGAAATTTTAAGTAGTTTAATATTTATTAGGCCCGGTCTTTCCACTTCCTAATAAACATCTAATAAATTTATTTGACAAATAACTAGAAACCGTCTTTCCACCTCTAGCACTTATTCGGCTAATAACGTAACTTATTCGTCAAATACAAATAACTTATTTGGCAGTTAAATCCAAATAAGGTTAACAGGTCCCTAGTACGCTCGCGCAGTGGTTGACAGCTTTTCGGTGCGTAAAGCGCATGTACGCATGTACACTTGTGCTCATAAAAGTGGAATACACTTACTGTTGTACGTATTTGAAAAGTCGTATTATTCGCATTATTAAATAAATTTTGTATACGATATTTTTATTTAACTATTTTCATCTAATTTAATACCACCAACAATTTTATTTTATCGATGTTTCAAACCAACCGGTATTACAAAACTAAAATATCACAAAAATCGGTTGCAAAACTTGTATTGCATTTTTATGAGCACAAGTGTAGTACAGGGTGTCCCATTTTCGATGATATTACGGGGTATCTCACTTACGAGTAAAGATAGAAAGTTGCGGTTTTCGCAATACTTTGCTACCTTTTTGTTAAAACAAAGATGGTCTAAACAAAATTTTCATAGCCCGCTTCGTTTCTGAGATACAGGGCGAAATTGAAAATATTGCATTTTGGGCCCCCCCTCGTATCTCCGTTATCCTTTAACATATCTCAAAGCTAAAAACTGGCTCTTATACAGTTTTTCAGATTTTTGATGTGAGCCGTCAATTTTTAGTTATAAATTAAACTAATGTTTTTTTAACGAAAAACACTGTATATATTTTTGTAAAGCTTATAAAATTTCCAATGAAATGAAAGAAAAATATACAGGGTGTTTCGTTTAAAAAAACATATGTTTGATTTATAGCTAAAAATTGACAGCTCACAGCAAAAATCTGACTACGCCACTGGATTCTACGTAAAAAACTGTATGAGAGCCAGTTTCTAGCTTTGAGATATGTTAAAGGATAACGGAGATACGAGGGGGGTCCCAAAATGCAATATTTTCAATTTCGCCCTGTATCTCAGAAACGTAGCGGGCTATGAAAATTTTGTTTGTACCATCTTTGTTTTCACAAAAAGGTAGCATAGTATTGCGTAAACCGCAACTCTCTATCTTTACTCGTAAGTGAGATACCCCGTAATATCATCGAAAATGGGACACCCTGTACATTGTACAGTGTGTCTTAAAATGAACGTTAGCTAGTGTGCTTTTGATTTCCCATGTAAAATAAAATGTGCCGCTCTTAAGCAATGCTATCATGCACGCGCATAGTAACATAACACAACAACCTGTGTTGACTCCATATATTTAATACTTCTATATTGCACTAGGGTCTGGGAACGGGCGAAAACATTACGGCGCCGACCTAGTCTCTCTCGGAGTACTAAGCGTCTTGTGCGCATTCCTGAAATTCGAACTGCACAGCTTCGTTAACGTGTTTACGGACGACGCTTGTGCGCACAATGCACCAAGTCCGTAGAAACAGATGGTTGTGTGTCTCACTTATGTTGTGACCTCCCCACTTACAGGCGCTAGCAAAATATAGTCAACATTATACCCATTCGGACACACGTGACTTTTGTCTGTCACTGTTCATCTTTAGTAAAACAGATGAAATGGAAGACGTTCAAAAAAATTAATTATTTCACGTCGGGGAGCAAAACACGATTTCTATGATACCAAAATCGTGAGAGAAGTAATGAATTACTCCCTAGAGAGGACAAAGGTCCCTAGGGAGTTTACATTATGACTGCGCAACATAACAAGAGCTCACGATTATGTCAAATTCGAGGTTATCAGGTTAGGTTTTGCGTCAGTTTTGACACAAACTGACGCAAAACCTAACCTGCTAACCTCGAATTTGACATAATCGTGAGCTCTTGTCATAATGACTTACAGTGCCACCAACTTTAAAATTTACCATAGGCTACTAATTTTAAACAAATTCTAACTAAAATGTCAATAAATGACGTTTAAAAAAAACTGGTTTTTCGTTTTAAATCTTCCTGCAACGTGAAAAAAATAGTATATGCAACTCGGAGAGAATGGTATTTTACTTGGGTCAGTAATTGCACCTCAGCAAAATAACGCATTTCTCTCCCTCATTGCATAATCTACTACTAAATTTTGACGTTTCTAATCTGTCAGATTATATTTTTCGTGTAAGTTATTGAGATAAGGGTAATAAAACCTAAATTAAACCTGAATTCGTTGAGCAGGTAACTGAAAATAAACAGAAACCATCGGTCATGCCGTATAACGAGCAGTCATGATAACCTACAAAACGAAGTATCATTTATGTACTATTACTCTAAAATTGCATTTTTAAGAATCGACATACCTATAGTCACTATATTATCACGTGACTCCGAATAGGTATAAATATGACTATAGTAGTATTAAATATTTGGTAGACACTAAATTAAATGCTCTGAATAATGCAATACAAATAACAATGTAGTAGCGCTTAAAAATGTACATGCAAACAAATTTCAAAGGTAACTAGATAACGTTCTTATCAATACACCCTGTATGAAGGTTTTGTTTTTTATGTCTTGAACAGCCACCTATAAATATAAAAAATAGTAGAATATTAAATAATAGGGGAACCAACTATAAGAAAAAACGTAGGGATACGCGTTTTTTTCCAGTGGCGTGCCACTGTTTGGGTCAATATACAGGTTTGAGCTCCCCAGTATGCCACCGGTTGACCTCAAAATGTTATTTACACAGAATTATGTACAAAACTATTACTAATAAACACCCTAAAAATTTCAATAAAAAACATTGCTCCATTTTGAAAATATTAGAGTAAAATTTTAAAATAAAACAAATTTCAACACCCTGAATAATATTAGTCGCCATGCCCCCAAAATGTGTGATTTAATATTGACCTACGACTGCAAGTTTTTCAACTAGTTATTTTGTTTTGTAGGTCTTCCCAGCTGTAACGGTTGCAGCGAAGTTTTATTACGGGGCACTACTGCAAGGATCACCTGTGAAAATAACCACATGTACTGTTGCAAGTGTATCACTTCCTTGCCGCTGGACGTTAGTGGAGCGCTCCCCCTAACGTTATGTGAAAAATGCCAAACCTGGGGATTGGTTCACAACTTGTTTTAGACTGCTTTCCCGTAATCAACAGATTGTTACCGTATTCCTCCTGCCAATGTCTTGCGTAGTGTATATGTTCCAGCGTAGTGTATATGTTCCAGCGTCGTGTATATGTTCCTGCTTAGTATAATTTTTTGGCGTGCTTTTTAGTTTTAATTGTTCTTTCACATTCTGACATTTCGATTCATTGTGGGCCATGAATCTTCATAACCCAAACATTATTTTTACCAATAAGCTCTTGCGTTGTTTTGATTTTCCTGCGTAGATTTGATTTTCCTGCTTAGATTTCATTGTCCAGCGCTGTTTATAGGAATACCGTAAAATCTGTATTAGTTCGACAAATTTAACATACTTGTCATCATGGATAATAATGCTCCAGAGCACCCAGCCAACAAAATCACCCCTCCGCGAGTTGATTATCCATACACTTGCACTTCCGTGGAAAGAGTTCGCCGTAATTTAAACCGAGCTTTTTCTGCCCTTGATTACCCTCTATACGACAGCCAAGAACCAGTGCCCGTTTCAAATGTTGACTGCCCTGTGCAACAAGCGTTTGATATCGAAAACGTTAATGGTTACTCCAACGTTGTAGCTTCTTCACAAGAGTACTCTCCTATCACATCAATAAGCAGTCATTCTTGTGTATCTGGTAAGAGTTATGCTATTTTTACCTGATTTTTTTTAAATTGTAGCTTTATTTTCAGCATCGCATAGTGCGGGCACGGAAGATTATCCGTTAATACTAGGTAACTTTGGAGAGTCTCAACAATTTTCCGAAAATGGTCATTTGAAAGAAGCTGTACCGGTACAGAGTACCGAATCTAGCGTACCCCAAGAACACGTAGCAGATACCTTGGACTCTGATAAAGACATTGCAGCGTTTTTACCGAACATTGTTCATCCGGGTTATGATACACCATCACATGCTGAAAGCGTAGCTAGTAACGAAGGAGGTCGCAATTCAAGACGACAGTTTTGCATATTCTGTAAGAAATGTGTGGTTAAATTACCCAACCATCTTGAGGCATGTCATCATGAGGAACAATTAGTTGCCCGTCTGAAGTGTTTTCCGAAAGGTGTGTACTTTCACAGCTAATTCGTGATACTTCTGTTAACTACAGGAAAATTTTATTCAAATGAAATCGAGCCAAGTATTCCAAATTAGAAAGTTTGAGGGATATGCTTGCCACATATTAAATTTTGTTGAAAAAATAAAGCCATATTTTCCTATAAAAGTAAACTTCAAACGAACGCGGAACTTGATCTTAAGATAAATAGTTCGGCTTGTCACTTTCAATTTTATTTCTTTTTTAGGTCACCCTGAGAGATATGCAGTTCTAAAGTTATTGAGAACTAAAGGTTTGGAGATGTATAACCGTAATCGTTCTTACAATAACGGTATTCTAATACCAGCACGAAGGCCTAAAACGCAGCAAGCAGCTGAACGGTACCTTACTTGTCTACGTTGTTCTTTATTATTGCAATTGACCAAGTTCGACAGGCACTACAAACAATGTAATCCAGAAGCAAGTAATCATGCCCGTGCACAGCGAATCTATCGTGTACTTGGAAGGAAAAAGGAAGGCAATATCCACTGTATGGCTAATGACACATTAAAGCTTCGTGTAATGCCGTTTTTGAGAAGGGACGATATTACCAAGGCTTTTTTATATGATCCGTTAGCGATAAGGTATGGCAACGCGATGTGCAATAAATACAGCACCTCTATGCATCATGATAAAATGATTCGATGCCATTTGCGGCACTTGGGACGTCTTCTGTTGACATCTCGCAAGCTTAATCCTGCTGTGACGGACTTGCGCTCTCTTATGATTCCATCCATGAATGACACAGTTTTAGAGGCCATTCAGAAACTTTCAGGATTTTCTTTTCAGACAGGTGAATACGAAACACCTTCAACTGCTATGTATATGGCAAACCTAATTAAGAAAATTGCTGTGGAATGCCAGACGATGTGCATAGAAGAATCGAGGGAGGAAATTACGAAACAAAATGTGCGAGATTTCCTTGCCGTATTTACAGAGAAGATCGTACCTGTAATTTATAAAACCGTGGAAGAAAATCGAATTAAATTGCAAAGACGCAAAAAAGTAGCGCTACCAGGTACCGATGATGTAAGACTGCTTGCGGGGTATTTGAAAACGCGTTGCGAAAAAAATTTGGCTCTGTTGAAATCTAAATTTTCTTTTGCTGCTTGGAAAAATCTTGGGGCTCGCATATTAGGATCCAGTTTGGTGCTAAATAGAAGAAGACCTGGGGAAATGGAACGTATGGAGCTTCACGATTACAATAGTGCGGTTTCTACTGATAAGAGCAGCCCAGAATATCAATTGTTATCGCAGGATGATAGAGAACTAGCCGATGATGTTGGACTTTACCTTATTCGTGGCAAATTAAATAGAACTGTTCCCTTAATTTTATTAGATTGGATGAAGGCCGCTCTCGAAGTTTTTCTTTCTTACCGTTCGCAAGCTGATGTACCAAAGGATAATCCATTCGTTTTTGGTCTCCCTGGAGGGAATGGTATTCGTTTCAATTATATATGTGCAGGGCCATATTTTAGAGAATTTGCTGCTAAATGCGGTGCCAAAGATCCAAACACGTTACGTGCTACTATTTTACGAAAGCATCTGGCAACCACATCTCAGTCGCTTCATGGTGGTGATGACCCACAGGTCCACAATTTATCATCTCATATGGGACACGCAGATTCTATTCACAAAAACATCTACACACAAAAAACCATCAACAAACCTTTACTGCAAGTGGTGAGGTTGTTAAAAACTGCCCAAGGAGATAGCTCAACTTCCAATGTGGATGTTAATTTTGAATGCAACCGTTCCCCTTCTCCGCAACCATCTTCCGGTGGTGTGCAGGTTTCGCATGCGTCGGTGCCACATCTATCAAGTAACATGGAGTTTTCACATCTCTCTCCTTCTGGGCCATCAACCAGCAACGTGCAGTTGAATCCCTACGTACTTTTAAATAGGGTTGCTGTTCCGAAGCGTTCCAAGCTTATCCGGGTTTCAAGTAAATCGGGCATTTCTCCGTCCCAATGTGTTACACCAAAGAAACAAAAAATAAAAGGTAAGAGCCACATGCGTGTTAGTTCAAAACAAATTTTGACAGGGAGTTCTCCCGAATGTGAATTAATTTTTTCGTACTTGTTAACCTACTAATAAATTGTACATTCGCTAATGGGATATCTTTCTTTAGGCCGCCATAATCGATACGTATCACCAAAAACACCAAAAAATAACCTTGATGATTGGACAGAGGAACAAGAGAACGCAACCATGAAGCACTTTCAAAGTTTTATTCGAGCTAAGGAGTGTCCATCTCCAGAATCTATAAGAGATGCTCTAAGACTGATTCCTGAATTATCTAATAAATCGTTTCCGATATTGAGGCAGTGGCTAATTAATAAAATTGAGGAATCACATCGATTACGGAAATTTAAAACCAGATGTATGTACTATAATTTAATTATTTTTTATCTTCTTATTAATTTAATAACGTTTCTAATCAATTACTTACCGATAATTTTGCACACGCCAGGGGTCGAGTGCTGGTTGCAATGAAAACTGTTCCAAGGGCAGTTTTCTAAGGGAAACCAGCACGATGACTCTTGGCACGGGCAAAATTATATATATATATAAGTGTGTCGCCCGCGTTTATATTTTGAAGATTATTACACACAACTGTCGCATGTCAGATATCATCCAATGAAAACCATGCATTTTTTGAAAATTGACCAATCTCGAACTGATTTCCTGACGAGCTACCTACTGCTAATTATCGGCCCCGTAGATGGCGTCATAATTAGAAATAGAAATGCAAGAAACAAGCCATTTGAGTTTTTTGGCATTATTAGATCAATTTTAAATCATAATTCGTATACGCGTTTTGTGTAATAATCTTCAAAATATGAACGCGGGCGACACACTTACATATAATTTTGCCCGTGCCAAGAATCATTGTGCTGGTTGCCCTAGAGACCCTGTATATAGTTTACTAAGAGTTGGGCAAACAGCCTGTTTTGACATACATTTTTGATCCAAATTAGATATTTGACATATGTCGAACGAAGAGGTTATGGGAACCAACCTTGCTAACTTGCATTTGATGGGAGGGTTTTCAAAGTATTGATCATTCTTAGGATCTCTAGAACCGACTATTAGGAATACACGGCCAATTTAGTTAAGATTTAGATTTGCATGTGTGAAACTATCAGTCGTAACATGTTACAAAATATGCAAAAACGGCACTTTTATCACGCATGCCTTGCAAAAAGTGATCCAAACCAATCAAAATGTATCCCGTTGTTTGCCCAACTCTTAGTAACCTATATACAGGGACTCTAGGTTGCCCTTAGAAAACTGCCCTCTGGACAGTTTTCATTGCAACCAGCACCCGACCCTTGGCTTGTGCAAAATTATCGGTAAGTATGTGTCACCCTTGTTATATTACTATTTATTATAACACCAAACCCGTATACGAATTATGATTTAAAATTGATCTAATAATGTCAAACAACTCAAATTGCTTGTTTCTTGCATTCCTATTTCTAATTATGACACAATCTACGGGGCCGATAATTAGCAGTAGGGAGCTTATCGGTTGATAAGTTTCCCTAGGGAGCTTATCAGGTAATCGATTCGGGATTGCTCGTTTTTAAAAAAATGCATGGTTCTCAATGGATGATATCTGACATGCGACGGTTGTGTGTAATAAGCTACTTAATGCTTTTTAGATGTTTGAACGTATTTAAAAATTAAACTAGAAAATTCTAATTTTTGGATGCAGAATTTTTTTATGGCTAAATGTGTTCCAATAAGTATCCATTAAAAATTATTTTCATCTATGGAATAGTTCCTAATTTATGAATGCAACAACGTTATACTTAAATGTGAAGTTTGCCATTTGATTTTTAAGTGACTTATAGTTTCATTCAGATATTAGGAACTATTCCGTAGCCATACTAGATGAAAATAATTTTCGACCATACTTGAGTTTTGTTCAGTAGTTAATAACTGGATGGTGTTTGATACAATGTTATTAACCGTTTAAATAATAATTGTAGGTTCAATACGTAGGACACGTTGGACACCGGAGTCTTTAATGGCATTAAAAACCGCTTTTAGAGATGCCATAAGACAGCAAAAAGTGCCGTCGTTCCCGGAGATACGAGAAGCCAAGTTGCAACATTCGCCTTTGCAGTGTAGAACGTCTCCTGTTATAAAAACTGCCGTGAGCAACATCATACGAAACAACAAGCGTTCGTAATCGACATAGTCATTTTTATTTGAAAGTTTTTTTTTGGGTTTACCGATTTTGCTATTCTTAAATTATTGCATTACCTAATTTATGGTTTATCTGTTGGTTACTAAATGATGTTTTTATGTTTGTAAACTGATTTCTTTTACAAACTTGTCTAAAGTAGATACTTTAAACACGTTAGTTTGTAACGTGCCAATTTTTAAAACGCAGTGCATAAAATATTCTTTACAAACCTTAAGAGCGTAAAAGTAAAATTTTTGTTAACAGCTGTTTAATTACAAATTATTAAAAGTGGGAGATAGATCAGCCATAAATGAAATTGTTAAATTACCGAGCTTATTATTTTTTAGTCTTTCATAAAAAATAACCAGTATTAGTCAATACATATCAATAAAACTTAGTTAAAAATTTGAACAGTAACGTTACGTTTCGCAGACAAATATTTCTGCTTCATCAGACAATTTAAAATTAAAATCAAATGAGATTAACATGTGCAATGAACCTGTAAAATAAATAAAATGGTATCAATTAGATTGGTGAAGGAATAAAATTCTCACATTTTACCTGTTTAAAATCATAATTCTTGAGTTACATTTTATATTTCGAGTAAACTATTCCTTGAAAAATTTTTGTTAGTAGTATTAAAGTTGATATCTTGAATAATTTATGAATCATAAAACTGGAACAAATACTTGTAATAAAATTATGTTGACAAATTACTGGATGTGTAGCTAACATGATATAATTAGCATATTAATTTTAAGTTTAAAGGTTTATTTTTTTACCTGAAGCGTTTATCGTTTCACAAAATTTTAAGTTGCACAAATGTTTCGTGTAGTTTTTGGAAAAATTGTGGTCTAATCAGAGTTTGACATAGTCGATAAAGTTCCTGGTATGTTAGTAATAAGGTGGACGGAAGCCTTCTGTTTTGTTTATCTCTAAATAAACAGTTGACGCTCGTGTTGGTTACGTGCTAGGTTAATAGTTTTTTCTTTATGATTTTCTGTTATAATGGAAAAGTTTCTTTGTAATTATAAATGTTGGGGTAATTTTATTCAATGTTACCTTATTTCCAATGTTTAATTACAGCTTGGTTAAAATTTTCAACAGCTTCAATGATGGTGCGTTGACCTTGTACGACTTTTTATTTTAATAATTATTCTGTAAAAGGTAAAGCATTATTTACTAAAACTACGTTACATTTGAAGAATATCTTGGGTATTTCTTTACCTGTTCAATTGGTTTAGTGATTTGTAAATCGTAGTTGATCCATAGTTGCTCAAAGTGGGGTTGAGTTTTAATAATAAATGAAGGACTTGAAGTCTTCCCCACGAATTTATTTGTTTTAAAACGGTTGACAAGATATAATGTACGTGACTAGTTTCGACAAATTGTCATCATCAGACGTAAAAATTGTTAACAAAGGCTAAAAATGATTAATGTTAGGGATACCTTAACAATAAAGCGAACGACTTACCTAAGAGATAGCTTAGATTACGGTTAAAAGTAACATTTGGTGCCTGAGGGGCGAGTTACAAATTAAGACCTAAGGAACAATTTCCGTAGGCATGTAACAACATCATGAATGAAAAACAGCTAGGCAATGTGACCCAGACTCTAGGAGAACCATTACAAAATTATATTAGACATGGCTAAAACAAAATTGCAAGAATTAAAAATTGACAAGTTAAATTGAAAAATATGTACTTACTGGGGAAGAACATATGCAATAATACAATTTAAAGTTAAAGTTTAAATTTACATTTCCCTATTGAGGGCGATGAACATTTGTTAAATAAACGAGCCAAAGGCCCACTTCTTGAACACGACTCCATTGAAAAGGAAGTAAACAAATAATTAATCTCTCCTAGAGCGGAAATTGTTAAAACAGCGCCAATTATGAAAACTATGAAAACCCTGACAAACTACTGAAGGTCTTACATATGTGTGAGAATGGTTGCCTATATAGCAGAATACAAACATTTCTAGCAAAAGGCCCAGAAACCCTATTAAATAATTAAACCTAACTAAAACTACTTAGGAAACCTCAATGGTTATATAACAAAGTGTAAAATACACCAGCAGCAAAGATCTAAATAAGCTAATAAAGTAAGATAAAAATTGAAAAATTGACAAAAAGACAAATGCAAAAACCACAATTCATTAGGAGGTTATTTAATAATTAATTGTAATAAGTGAAAATTGTTCTCAAAGTAATTCAATTCATTAAGGCAATGGTCTGAATCGGCTTTGGATCTCTTAGAGATTTCTAATATTTCAAACAAGTTAAGTTTGGAGCCCTTGTTCTGTAAATGTAAAAAAGAAAAATTGATATGGGGGTTGAAATCATGATTAAAGAGTATTATGTGGTTAGCGAAAGCTGACTTAGGAATCGGACCAATATCGAATTTGTTTTTAGCTATGATCGAGAGGTGTTCGTTGATTCTAGAATCAACGAACACCTCTCGTAGGTTGTAAGTTTTATTTAAAATTGATATGTATTGACTAATACTGGTTATTTTTTATGAAAGACTAAAAAATAATACGCTCTGTAATTTAACAATTTCATTTATAGCGGATATATCTCCCACTTTTAATAAATAGTAAAATGTATTTTGGGTTGCCTATAATAAAAAATGTGAAATGTTCGGTTGTAGAAGAAATCTATAGTTCATTCAGATTCAAGAGAGAGCAAAATCTGCAACCCAAGTTACAAATATCAGCAGTAAGTTGTTACTAATATGATTTTATTAAAATTTAGATCAAATATGATTTTATTAAAATTTAGATCAGAGAGACATGGCCTTGTTACTGTCTTTATGAATGTCAAAATCAATGTGAATCTTTGCTTGAGGAGGCCATTTGCAACATTTTTTAGTGGGTAAATTTATTCTCAAATCACATTTAGCAGATTTCGTTTAGGAAAGCATCGCACAATTTTCCAATTTCAAGCTTTGCATATTTGACAAAAACTATAACCTCTATATTATACTACGTACATCATATGATCTACATTTTAATAAAATCAAATTACTAATCAATTGACTGTTGATATTTGTAACGTGGGTTGCAGATTTTGCTCTATCTTGAATTTGAATGAACTATGGTATTTTAACCAAAATTCGTATTGAAAGTTCCACTTTTTTTAACGCATAAATCGTGAACAAAAGTACGCTTTTTTACTATTATAGCACTTCAGTCCTACATGCTTGCTAATCTAATGAAAGTATTATGTTTTTTAAGATATTTTTTTAGAAGTTGTTAACTGGTAACTACTGCTTTTGGTTTTTTGGCAGACCATTATTTTTACCAAATGCTTTTCTGTTATTTGAATTTAAAAAAGAGTTTTCAATTCCATTAGCTGTTTTATCATCTTTTTTTAATTGCTATTTTGTTATTGTATCACTTTTAAAATGTGATTTTGTTAGATTTTATTTTGGATAATTAAAAATGCATGTGTGTACTTTTTACCATTTAAATTATATGGTTTCTTCACTGTATTTTAATATTTCCATTGTAAACATTGCCAAAGGTGTTCCATGTAATATTTTAGATTATAAGTAAAAATACGTTGAAGTGTACTTTTGTTATATTTTGTATTTGAATGTAAATAGGAAATGGCTTACTAAATAAAATATAAAAATGGATTTACTTGTTTCATTATATCTAGATATTTATTAATACGATGTGCTGATATTGGTTTTTTTCTGAATAATTGGTATATTATGCTACTCGAGAGATTTCAATAGTATTTGTTATTTGTTTAATAATTAAGGGGTTAGAGCACTTTGAAATTGTGAGAAGTGCATCTAGTTGAAGAGAATACTCAAATTTATTAGAATAAAAAGGATACAACTGATTTTTATATAAAATCTGGAACATTTTAATCATCTAATACTTGGAGCTTTAAAATTACTTAACTTTAAGCAATGGTAATTATTGTTGGCGAATTTGTTATTAATTCAATGGTGAAACTGTGATTAGAAGCTGTAAAAGTTTTATGAATAATGCAGGGTCCACGAACTAGTGAGACCTACTTAAAATAGGTTGGTGGACCCTGTACAAGTTCATAAACACGTTTCTTCAATAATAATTTGTCTAACATTACCTATGCATCATTAATTTTAAACCTTAAATTAACAAAAATTGCCAAAAAACGAATTTTGTGACAACATACATATTGTGACATATATTAAACAAAGGGGGGAGTGGAGACTAAATTAATTCATTCATTCATGTAGTTCTGCACTTCACATAACAAATTTTATAATATTTAACACCTGTTAGTTATATATAAACAATTTGTAGTAACATTTTCCACATATTTCATGAATAAACTTAAAACTAAGATTTTCAATGCTTTTAATACTACATCCCGCCATTATTTTTGGCTCGGTTCATGCAAGTTAAACAACTGTTTTACCGACAGCTCACAACTACCATTTATTATGTCTATTAGCCCATACAACGATTTTATTTCCCGCTAAAACTCGCATCGTCGTATGTGGGAAACGATGAATATACAGTGTGTCCAAGATAAGGAGGGCCAGTATGGGGATCTCGGTAATGGTAAGAGATACAAATTTGGTTAAATGGGAAGAAAGTTCCGCAATTAAAGGACTAAAAAAATGACGTCTAGAAATCCTTGATAAGATTTTTCGTTTTTGAATTATCTCAAAAAAACCGAATTTTTGGATTTTCTTTTTTATTTTTTTCTGGCGTTAATATTAAAGTTAGAGCGAAACTGATTAAACTTCTTTATAGCAACTTTTAGTGGACTTAATGATTACGTTATCAATTTTTTTATCCGACGTTTTGTCTTCGAGAAACCATCATCAACTTCATTTTTTTAAATACGGTCCTGGTTTTTTGATGCCAAATTTGCAAAGCCCTTGTTACTCTGAATTCAACAATGTACCACATATTATGATTTAATTACGTTTCGAGCTTTTTTCTGATCATCATCAGAGAATTTTTTAGATACGGACCTGCATTTCTCATAATTTTGTAAAAATAAGTTCATACAGTAAGATAGGCGTTTTTAGATGCCGTTAAAATATTAAAATGCACATCATAATGTCATAACTCTGATACATTAATTTAATAAGCAACCAATAACTATTAACAATAAACAAAAAAGAAATGAACAAAAGATAGACAGAAAGAATCACAAAACGAACATCGAAACCATTTAATAGGTATTAAATTTACAGAAGGTATTCAAAAAGGTTGCCATCATTCTCTATGCATAAAAAACATCTAACTGTAGAATCTAAAACATTATTCAGCAATACTGGCGTTATACTTTGAAAGGCTTCAAGAACCAATCTTCTAAGTTCTTCTTCTATTTCAAAACGTTAAATACCTATTACATTGTTTCAAGGCTCGTTTTCTCATTCTTTCTGCCTATCTTTTGTTCATTTATTTGTTGTTTATTGTTAATAGTTATTGGTTGCTTATTAAATTAATGTATCAGAATTATGACATTATGATGTGCATTTTAATATTTTAACGGCATCTAAAAACGCCTATCTTACTGTATGAACTTATTTTGACAAAATTATCAAAAATGCAGGTCCGTATCTAAAAAAATTTCTGATGATTATCAGAAAAAAGCTCGAAACGTAATTAAATCATAATATGTGGTACATTGTTGAATTCAGAGTAACAAGGGCTTTGCAAATTTGGCATAAAAAAACCAGGACCGTATTTAAAAAAATGAAGTTGATGATGGTTTCTCGAAAACGAAACGTCGGATAAAAAAATTGATAACGTAATCATTAAGTCCACTAAAAGTTGCTATAAAGAAGTTTAATCAGTTTCGCTCTAACGTTAATATTAACGCCAGAAAAAAATAAAAAATAAAATCCAAAAATTCGGTTTTTTTGAGATAATTCAAAAACGACAAATCATATCAAGGATTTCTAGACGTCATTGTTTTAGTCCTTTAATTGCGCAACTTTCTTCCCATTTAACCAAATTTGTATCTCTTACCATTACCGAGATCCCCATACTGGCCCTCCTTATCTTGGACACACTGTATATATATATATATATATATATATATTAATATTACGAAGGTTTTCGCGGCTGATATGTATTAAAGGTAAACATTTCAGGGTGTCATACCGCTTAATAAATTTGAAGATTTCTTCAACTGGTTGAAGAACATCTTGAATGGCGTTTGGGGTTGGACGACGTTTCGACGAAATCACATTCGTCATTTTCAAGTCCTTGTAGTCCGGGTTTGGCTTCTAGTTATGCGGCAACACGACGGACTGTCAACTTGATGCACAGCTGACTGAATAGGTTGTTTATCAATTACTGTGGCAACTAGCATCGAGGGAGCTGTACTGCTAGGACGGGTGGCTGGTGTTCGCAGAGAATGGCCGGCCGTTGCTTGTAGTAACGTTGGTAACCACGATGCAGGTAATCGGCTTGTGTCGTCGCGGGTGTTCATACAATTCGGACGTTTCACGATTTCGATGGCTTCTCGTATGATGCATGCGTCTTTGTGTTCGACGCTGGCAATGCTCTTGGTGTTGTCGAAATCAATCTTGTGCGAAGTATCCCATATATGATGCACTAGCGATGAAGTGTGTTCCATCTTCTTAACATAATTCTGATGTTCCTCCTTGCGTGCCTTTATTCTCCGGTTGGTGTGGCCTATGTAGCTGCTATCGCAATCCCGACACGGTATCTCGTAGACTCCTTGGTTTTCCAAAGGGATGTACTCTTTAGGATTCCTCAGTATGGACTGGATTTTTCTATCCGTGGTAAAGGTTGTCCTGATGTTACATTTTCTAAGGATTCTTCCGATTTTCTCTGTCGTGCCTCGGATGTAAGGCAGGTACGCCGTGCCACAAGGTCTCTCCTCTTCTGCGTCTTGCGTTTTGGTCTTCGGTGGTCGGAACGCTTTCCTAATCGCTGCTCTGCCATAACCATTTTGTTCGAATACTCGAGCAAGGGTTGCTAATTCTTGTCTTGTATTCTCCTTGTCGGCTATCCTTCTTGATCTACAAACCAGTGTTGCGATAGCAGCTACATAGGCCACACCAACCGGAGAATAAAGGCACGCAAGGAGGAACATCAGAATTATGTTAAGAAGATGGAACACACTTCATCGCTAGTGCATCATATATGGGATACTTCGCACAAGATTGATTTCGACAACACCAAGAGCATTGCCAGCGTCGAACACAAAGACGCATGCATCATACGAGAAGCCATCGAAATCGTGAAACGTCCGAATTGTATGAACACCCGCGACGACACAAGCCGATTACCTGCATCGTGGTTACCAACGTTACTACAAGCAACGGCCGGCCATTCTCTGCGAACACCAGCCACCCGTCCTAGCAGTACAGCTCCCTCGATGCTAGTTGCCACAGTAATTGATAAACAACCTATTCAGTCAGCTGTGCATCAAGTTGACAGTCCGTCGTGTTGCCGCATAACTAGAAGCCAAACCCGGACTACAAGGACTTGAAAATGACGAATGTGATTTCGTCGAAACGTCGTCCAACCCCAAACGCCATTCAAGATGTTCTTCAACCAGTTGAAGAAATCTTCAAATTTATTAAGCGGTATGACACCCTGAAATGTTTACCTTTAATACATATCAGCCGCGAAAACCTTCGTAATATTATTATACGTCTCTACGGGGAGAATATATTCCATCAAACCAGAAGTTTTGAAAAACTGCGGTCCAAGAAATGTAAAAATCTATGCAATTTGACATTCCTGCAACGCTGCAGAGACCAGAACATCATCCCGACCTGTGCTAGATTGTCATTCCATCGAAAAACGTATCGGACCACGAACATTCTGAACAAGGCAAGTGCTGCTCTTCTTCGAGATTCCATCAAAGAGACGAGACACATTTTGGCCAAAATAAATAAAGAACTTCTTGATTTGCATCTTCACCTCAGCGGGATCATCCACCCCATGATCTGGAACATCATCGACCAATTAGCAGACTTTCGAGCGGAAACTGACAGAAACCTCTACACGATAAAGCAAAGGAAGAAATTCGACCATCTTTATTCAACGCAAAAAGGGTATCGTACTACTAATCTGGATATGTCTAAAGTTGTCCGTAATATTTCTGATATTACTTTGGATGAATCTGCGATATCTGCACTTGCTAAAGGTTTCAACTACGCCATAGCTCCAAAACGTATTCCAGTGGAATCTATCATCTGCGGAGTAGAAACTGCGATTTCGAGACTGGATAAGAATACCGCCGATCTCATCCGACAAGATACCTCTCGAATCTTACGATTGGCTAAACCACCCAAATCGAATCTATCCCGTGATGAATCTTTGGCACTCAAGAATCTTCGTCAGAACAACAACATCATTATTCTTCCTGCAGACAAAGGAAATGTCACCGTTATCATGAACAACGATGACTACCACTCTAAAATGATTTCTTTACTGCAGGACAGTGCTTACAAATGTATCTCCACAGATCCAACAACGTATTTGGAGAAGACCACCAAGTCGAAGATAAAGGAGAGTAACATAGAAACTGAAGTGCAAAATCAACTTATACCTAGAGAAAAGTCGTCTAAATGTCCCAAGATATACGGTCTCCCAAAAATTCATAAGGATGGAACACCGCTTAGGCCTATCGTTAGTTCCATAGGATCACCTGTCCAACGACTTGCAGCGTTCGTAGCTAAACATCTGCAGCCGCATGTGGCAGATGCGGCTTCATACGTTATGAATTCTACCCACTTCATCGAGATGCTGCAAAAGGAGAAAATTACACCGACCGATATCCTCGTGAGCTTTGACGTCGTCTCTCTGTTTACTAAAGTGCCAGTTGCCGAAGCTCTAAAAGTCATTAAACAGAAGTATGATCCACCTCAACACATCATCAAACTTGCCGATCATTGTCTCCAGAATACATATTTCATCTATAATGGTCAACGCTACAAGCAAGTAGAAGGAGCGCCGATGGGTTCACCTTTGTCTCCCGTCATTGCGAATCTCTTCATGGAGGACTTCGAATCGAAAGCACTGGACAGCACCATTTACAAACCGAAACTTTGGCTTCGGTATGTCGATGATGTCTTTGCCATATGGGGTCATGGTAAGAATCGACTTGCTGATTTCCTTACCCATCTCAATAGCATCCATAATAAGATCCAGTTTACGATGGAATTGGAGAAGAACAACCACCTTCCATTCCTAGACGTTCTCATCACCAAGAAGAATGGAAAATTGGGGCACACGGTTTATAGGAAGACCACGCACACCAATCGCTACCTAAATGCTAATTCACACCACCACCCTGCTCAACTACAATCAGTCCTGACAACACTGGTTTGTAGATCAAGAAGGATAGCCGACAAGGAGAATACAAGACAAGAATTAGCAACCCTTGCTCGAGTATTCGAACAAAATGGTTATGGCAGAGCAGCGATTAGGAAAGCGTTCCGACCACCGAAGACCAAAACGCAAGACGCAGAAGAGGAGAGACCTTGTGGCACGGCGTACCTGCCTTACATCCGAGGCACGACAGAGAAAATCGGAAGAATCCTTAGAAAATGTAACATCAGGACAACCTTTACCACGGATAGAAAAATCCAGTCCATACTGAGGAATCCTAAAGAGTACATCCCTTTGGAAAACCAAGGAGTCTACGAGATACCGTGTCGGGATTGCGATAGCAGCTACATAGGCCACACCAACCGGAGAATAAAGGCACGCAAGGAGGAACATCAGAATTATGTTAAGAAGATGGAACACACTTCATCGCTAGTGCATCATATATGGGATACTTCGCACAAGATTGATTTCGACAACACCAAGAGCATTGCCAGCGTCGAACACAAAGACGCATGCATCATACGAGAAGCCATCGAAATCGTGAAACGTCCGAATTGTATGAACACCCGCGACGACACAAGCCGATTACCTGCATCGTGGTTACCAACGTTACTACAAGCAACGGCCGGCCATTCTCTGCGAACACCAGCCACCCGTCCTAGCAGTACAGCTCCCTCGATGCTAGTTGCCACAGTAATTGATAAACAACCTATTCAGTCAGCTGTGCATCAAGTTGACAGTCCGTCGTGTTGCCGCATAACTAGAAGCCAAACCCGGACTACAAGGACTTGAAAATGACGAATGTGATTTCGTCGAAACGTCGTCCAACCCCAAACGCCATTCAAGATGTTCTTCAACCAGTTGAAGAAATCTTCAAATTTATTAAGCGGTATGACACCCTGAAATGTTTACCTTTAATATATATATATATATATATATATATATTGCAATGGTCTTGAGCCCTGTACTCAGCTCTGGTTGCAATACAGAAAATACAAAATACAGTCACAAAAGCACAAAGTCGAGGCAATGCAAATAACTGGGAAAAGTCATGTAATTTTATTAAATCAGAATAATACTGGTAGAATGGACGATTAACTTTAAAAGCATTCAAATGAGTATACAAATAGGGGAACTCAATTTCAAGTGTTGGAGTTAATAAAAGAATTTCAATTATAATTTTAAAAGTTTGGCAATGTAGAAGCCAGACGTGAATTACTTAAAATTGACACAAGAATTCAAATTGTGCAGAACTTGAGATGAAGCGTTAGTTAGTACAGTAATTAAAGAAAAACTGACGTTGTGAGCTTATTTGATTAAGGTAAGAAAGGATTTACGAATTGGAGAATGCAAGCAAGATTAGCATAAAAAAGATTTTGGAAAAAAGGACACAGTTATTTTTGAAGAAAATGAAACAGTAAACAGGAAATAGACAAGTTTAGTGCTATTAGTGAGTCAATGAAATGATGTGAGCAAAAAGACATTTGTTATAAACAATTTAATGGACTAGAAGATAGGTTATAAACAATTTACTTTGAAAAACAATAATTTTAGTATTAAGAGTTCTAGTTAAATGTTTGTAAAATATGAACTTAATGTTAAATGTTGTTAATTTGTACTAAGCTGATTTTCTTGTATTTGATTTTTGATGTTCATCTGTTTTTAGAAGCTTGGATATTGAATTATTATTAAACGTTGACACCAGCAGCATCTGCCTTTTACTCTGCAATTAATTAAAGTTTTTATATGGTTAAAATAAAGATACAGACTTGAAACTTTACCAAAGTGTGCAGTTTTATGTGTGTAACCAGTGGTGTTAAAAAAGGCGATCCATCTTGAAAGAGAAAAAAATATTCACGCCTCCTTCGACGAACCAGCAACGGCGAGCACCCGAGGAGATTGCAATCGAGATCCCAGCATTCCGGAGGGCTACGAACGGGTACAGAAGATGGAGACAGGCTGTCCGAGGGTCCCAGCTGCGATACCGGCATCAAAGGGCGACCGCAGGTACAGCAGGCACCAGGGAAGGCTTTCCGCAACAGCTACCGATTCAAGAGCGAGGTTAGTGTGGGATTTTCATTAATCGACCGTAAGGGCTTGAAACATATGAGCCTACCTGTGTCTCGAGAGCTTCACAACCGAGGGCCAGCATTAGTTTCTGTCCAGGCAACGATAATCAGCCAAAAATCTTAATTTAATCCAAATTTGGAGGTTAGAATGCAAGAAACAAAAGAGTAGGAGCAAACAACGAAGATCCGGTTTTCCTAGAACAAAAGAATGTACAGACGCTACCACAAAGGCTCGAAAATCAATCCATAACTCACCTGATTTTTAATTTGCTCATAATTTGATTTTACTAGTCATTTCACAACGCAGAAAGTCGCACAAACTGAAATTTATGTAGGTCAAGGTTAACTGTCAACTCAAGCACCGGCGCAGTGCAGTTTTGATATTATTTTCCAGTAGCGTGCTGCCATTTTCAAATAAATTTAAGGAACCCGACACCTGAGAGCTGAGTTTTCATGTTCTTAATTTTGGAGCTAGCAAATATTATCAATAACGGTTATATGCAATGTTTAAGAGGGCAAAATACCATAGATATTACTAGTTAATTTGCTGAACCCAAGATTAGTCAGTTTAATGTAACATTTACCGATCTTTGAAAAATAATTGGTATGGTAGACAATTTAATTTATTTTATTCTATAATAATAAAAACACACATATCATATCATAGCAATATATATATATATATATATATTCAACAAACCATTAATAGCTCTTGAAATCGTTGCCCAAGTACTGAGATTGGTGTTGACTATATATATATATATATATATATATATATATATATAGGGCTAAATGGTATCTTGTTGAACCCCTTACATTATTAGGCCGTTGTTCCACCCGGCTTTAAAAATTCAGTCCGGAAGATATAAATCACTTTATATGCGGTTTTTTATCATTACGAGTCAAAGCAACCTCAGAGGGGTAATGTTTTTAGAAGTTTAGTTTTTTTATATATTAATAGAACCATGTGAGTCCGTTGATATGATTAGTTCGTTATTTAGCCCGTTTGTGTATAAATTTATATCTGTTGTACGTTGTGTAGCCCGTCGGTGTTGCCAAATGTATTCCCATGTGTTATTGCATCACGTGGTAAAATACAGATCTTCCACACAGAGTTGAGGAAGCGATCGGGCCGCTCCAAAGCATTAAGTGAGTGGTGTTTTCTTATAAGTAAAGTGGAGTGCGATAAAATTGTTGAAGGCGTGGTAGAAATATGGTAGCGCTAGCTGCTGAGAATAAAAGGGATAAGTTTCTATGTATTCTATCTTTCTTCGAACTGCAAAATTCCAAATAACTACCATAACTGAGTTCTTCATTTTCTCAGTTAACGCATTTAATTACATAATCCAGGTAGCTGACGTCATTAACAATACATTGACCTAAAATATTTATAAATCTGTTAAATGCACCACTTAATGGTTGTTTGGTAATTAATAGTGTTAATTGCGTTATGTATTGCATCAGTTGTTCGAAGACGATTATAATACAGAAGTTGCTGCAAATACAAGAACAAGAACAAATCCAAAACGGGAGAATATTAAAATGGCGCCAAAAACGTAGTCTTGTTTATGTAATGAATTTAGTCTCATCGTAAAACCAAACCGCCACTGTAGCATTTTATCAGTGTGCTGTGCAAATCGAAGAAACGGACAATGTTCTACGGGACAAGTGCAATACTTTTAATGAGTTCAACCAAATCCTAATACAATGTATTATGATACAAACATGCATTTCACACCTCAGCTACAACGATATTCGCAATGGACTTCGAAGAACCAGAACAGGGGCATTTTGAAGCCAATTAGTTTAAAAAAATAGAACCGCGGTGACCAAACGCAAATAAATATTTTTGTATCTACAATACGAAATGCTACTTTTGCATTCGAAATGATAGATTTTTTAGCGAATCGAAGACGAGCCTAAAAATTCGTTTGATAATACAAAAGCATTTCATATTCGAGATACATTTTTTTAACTGCAGTAATATTAAGAAAATTATAATTAAACATTATAGAACTGCCAACATGCGTTTATTTGACAGTTTATAAGTAATTAATAAACGATTGTCATAGTGATATTGAAACTTTTAATTTACATATTGCAAGAAACTAATTAATTAATTAACTATATAATATAATAATATTGCGAAAACTAACTGTTTAAGTTAAAATAATACCTTCGTAATATATACAGTATACACTCCCCTCCAAAAAAAACGAATCATTTCTTAAAATTTTATTTTTATACAACAGATCATTTCCAAATGTCTGAATATGTATTTTATACTTATGTCAGTATTGCTTAATGACATAATAATAATAAAAATTGGCAATTTTTTTATTAAAAAGGTGAGGAAAATGAAAAGATATGTAATATGAAAAACAACAATTTGATTTCAAAAAAACAAAAAACAATTCAACTTTGATTAGTACTGTGTATTTCTGCCTCTAGCTCTTATTACAATTTCCATTCGTCGTGGCATGCTGCTGATGAGGTCTTGCATAAACTTTCTAAAACAGCAAACCATTAATAAATTGTTTTAAGCGAAACAAACACACATTTTAATTGTTACTAAGCGTGACATAAGGTCACTATATTATTAAGTCATACTTAAATAAATTTAAAATGCCTATTCAGACATTTAAAAAGTATCTGTTGTATAAAATAATACTTAAAAACAATGATCCAGTTTTTTGGAGGGGAGTGTAGATTCATTTTATTTACTAAATTAATTTAAACGTTCCTGTTTACGAAAATGGATCACTTCGCTCGTCGAAAACAGAATGAAAATGCGTGCCAACATTGTGTGATACTTTTCGAAAAACGAATAAAAACAACCTACAGCACGAAAACGCCTTGAAAATCATCCAAACGTTCTCAACATAAATTTAGTTGATAAAGGTCAGCAGACAAAAAGGGTAAAGCCAAAAAATCGTTACTACCATCAAATCATTAATTATAGACATCAAATTTGAATTGAGGTTCAAAGTAAACTACAGTTATTGTATATATTTCACCAGCAATATTAAAAAACACCCAAATACAACCAATAAAAATGTTTTCAAGATTAAGAAGTTTAAATGTATATTTGTTTAGTATAGCCATTAAAACACTGCTCGCCTATGCTTTTACCTGTTATTTAGAAATTTCTATCGCATCTGTATACATCGTAATCATAACTGAGTAGTTCAGAATTGCATACACTATGCTCAAGCTATGGCTCTGATAAGACTATTCCATCGTAATCCGTCGCATACATGTTTCTGTAAAAACCTCCCATTTTCGTTCGAAGTCTTCGTACAGTTTGATATTAAATTGGAAGAATGTTTGTTTTCATCTGTTTCGACAATCGTATACGCTTAACTGTTTATAAAGACATACCTATAAAAATAAGGAAAATCCAATAAAGTTAATTTGTACAGAATGTATCAATTAATCGTCTTGAATGATTTTTACCGCTATAATTTTTTCCTTGCTATTAATGTGAACCTTGGACCTAACGTTACCGAAGTCGTACTAATTCGATGGACATGTGAGGATGTCCATTCTTGTTTTGGTTAATAGTTATGTATGCTACAAGTGAATAAAGAGGCATTTTATCCATAAGGGGAAAATTTTAGCGCACGAGGCACAGCCGAGTGAGGTAATTTCCCCGAATTTCCTCATCGAAGTCCCTTTGTAACTTTTATTTTATTTGATAGTTGTTCTGTTTTGACACGACTCGTCATATTACTATACAAGCCCAGAATCACATCATTGGCCCAGTTAAGATTTTTCAGGTATCTTTATTTTGTACCCACAAAAGAAAATCTTTTTGGTCAATATTCGTACATTATAATTGTAGGAGTTTTTAGAAATATTTTAAACAGCTTTAGCAATAACAAATTACAAAAGATAGTCGGGAAACACTAAGTAAATTACAGAATCATTTCATTTTGATCATATGATCAAATAAATACCATTTCGTTCACCTTAACATGTTTTGGATGAAGTGAAACAAGCTGTTTGTTGTTTAATAACATATGGACAGCCTGGTGTCTGTATTCTTTTTGCAAAAATGGTACGTGGTAAAGCTATTGTCAATTTGTTGAATTTTCGTAATTCCTGTGGCAACATTTACAAACAACTGCAATTATCGTATTATAGTGAATGAAATATACGAACTCCAAATATTACATCAGAAAATTTAAGAGCTATACTGATCTGGCCCAAATGATATGATTCTGGGCTCGTAACGTTTTTGAATAGCCTGAATATAGATCTCCTTAATTTCTCTTTGTCGCATAACCAGCCATAATTTAAATAATGGGACACTGTCGTAGGCTTTCCTTAGGTCTGTAAAATACATATGGGTCTCGAGATTACACGCTAGTCGTTTGTCTGTCAGTTGCTTTAAGCAAAACAGGTTGTCTGCCACAGATCGTTCAGCACGGAATCTACTTTGCTCATCTATATCTGCAACTTCATTCTCGAGCCTATTGTTTATTATTTTTCCATAAATTGTTTGTAGCGAATTTGTAACACTCAGTAGTCCATAATTACCAGAGTTTGTTTTATCCCCTTTCTTGTAGATTTTAGTTATGTATGCCGTTTTCCACTGAACTGGAAGTTCTTCTCCTCTTAGGAAAAAATTAAATATGTAATTGAGAAGTTTATAAAATTTTTCTGGTCCGTGCCTTAAAAGTCCAACAGAGATGCCACCAGTTCCAGGAGCCCTTCCATTTTCATGCCGACTATAGCTTTTTAGTTTCTTCTAGCGTTATCTCTTGCTAAGCTAGTGGACTTTGATAAACTTGCACTGGAAAAACGAATGTGGCAGCTATATTGTTTCTGTGACTGTATCTACCTGTTATATTTTATTCAACTCATGGTAGCCGATCCCGAAATCCCGGTAAGTATTGAATTTTTACTGTGGGATTGCAAACTCTAATACAAAGTAAGGAAGACAAATATCTGTAAAATGTGGTGGGACAATGCCTCGTTGTGGAGTTATACGAGTAAAAATCATTGTTTAGCTTAGCTTTTTGCTCCTATCTCTATGTAAATTTGTATACCAGGACCGTAGTTCACAATTTGTGACTTTAATTTCAAGCCATTATGTTTTTCAAAGGTTTGCATGTAAAAATCTTCTTCGGCACCTACCGCTTACACACTTTTCTTTAATCGAGTACTTCTGGTCAAATTTCACTATTAAAATTATCAAAAACGACTTGCATAATTTATTCTAGGGGTATATGCAAAATGTTTAATTAAAATATGTTCGTAAATGCTTCAGTACCTACTACAATACACGCTTGCTTTGAATGCATACTTAATGTGTTAAGTTCATCCAACTTCCTACAGGCTAGTTACGAAACTATTGTGAGTTTTTAAATGCAGTGTGACTTGAGACATATTTTCCGGAAAACCATTTTTAAAAATTCCGGGAAATACTCAAAGCATGCACTTGCTGTCGGGCTTGGTGACAATGTACTAAGCCGTGGTTAAGCATCCTGAGTTCCTCACTCCTGCTTCAAAGATCGTGAGTACAATTTCTGGTAAAACAAATGCACATATAGAAAAAAACAGGCGAAGAAACTTTTGGTTTACAAAGTACCGGAACGGCGGCCATGTTGTTTCAGAAATGGCATCGTTCAGTCAATTATATCTGTCAGAATATAAGTAATGTCATTTTGACAAATTTAGTATATAAATTGCATGGTTAGAAGTTGTCGATGTGTTATCAAATAGCAAATAAATTATTAAAACCCAACCTAAAAGAATGATTCGCTGCTATGTTTCTTGTTGTTTTCATAATTATAACGGAAAAAATTGCAAAATATCGTATCTAATGAATTTTCATATTTCCTTGAAGGATGTCATTTCTGAAACAATATGGCCGCCATTGCGGTACTTTGTAAACCAAGGGTTTCTTCGACTGCTCTGATAAAGAATAGAGTCCCTATATTAATCGAGTACTGCAATTAATGGCGCCAAGGTTTGTATTTTTGAAGTCAATATGGCGAATGCACCATAAATCAACAGCTGTGCGCATGTCAAATAATTTAGTTCGAATTCGAAGTTGTGCTTATTTGCAGTGTTCTCCTCATTTTTTGTATGAATTCAGTAGATACTTCATATTTTAAAAATCAACAAGTATTAACTATAGATAGAAAATGCCGGGCTGCAGTGTGTCCTGTTGCAGCAATCGTTCCGAAAATGGGGTTAGATCGTTCTCCATACTCCAAGGAACCAATAATATAGAAGGGAGGCATATCTAGTTAAAATGTATCGATAGAGGAGAATTGCCGCTTAGAGCAAGTATTTGTGACGTACATTTCCGCACACACAAATGACTTTCATCAATATGCATCATAATTTTGTTTCAGGCTCATTTTGAAAGAAAGGAGTTTGAATCTGAAAGAATTAGCGATAAGAAATAAATTATTCAAATAAAATTCCATTCCCACTATTACAGCTGCAAATTTGTAAAGCCCTCCTCCAAAAAAGCGAAAACATCCAAGCAAAAATCGGTGATTTAAGAATTGGTTTAGTATACCGGGTGACAATGAGACAGGGCCATGCTTATATCTTCTTTATTTATAAATCGATTTGGATCAGATTTTAAATGTAGATACTAGACATAATTTATGAATGACCCATAGATATAGTCAAAATGTCTGACTTTCGGTTACACCGGAATTAAACCAACTTTGATTTTTTAAATAATCACCCTATATATTTTATGTTTTTCGGAATCTACAAGTCAAATTACATACTAATAGTATCGCGAAATTTTCATTTTTTCAAACTGATTTTTTTTTAAATTTTATTTTTACGGTAGAAGGGTGTGACTTAAAAAATGTGTTCTAATTAACTATAGCAACTAATAATAATAAATATTTTATCAATAAAGTTAATAACAAACCCTTAATAAAAGAACAAAATTTGCTAAACACATTTTTTAAAGAAAAAGTCACTTTTTTAAATGACACCTACGAAGGGCCATTTTGTCATTAAACAAAAAATGTAATTACCAATCTAACGATATGCATCGTGCACTACTTTTTCGTTATCTAAAATTGAAGAATTATTAATTAATTTTTTTTAATATTTCTGTGTAATATAACACCACTCTTGCATATAATTTGAGTCGTAGATTGCGAAAAACAAAATATATATTGAAATGCATTTAAAAACTCAATGTTAGTTTTATTTCCGGTTTAAATCGAGAGTCGGTCATTTTGATTATACTTGTATGTCAATCCCAAATTATATCTAGCATCTTTGTATCAATTTTCATCCAAATTCATCCATAAGTAAAGGAGATAGAGGCATGGCCCTGGTCTCATTATTGTCACCCGGTATATTAAATATATAACTGTTATTTTTAGCTCAATCTTATACTTCTGTAAGCTAGTACTATACAGTCATGTGCCAGAAATGTATGTGATTGTGGTAGCTGAATATAAAAGTTGAGTTATGTATAGAGTATATTATAAAGAAAATTATTTTATAGGTTACGAAACTTAAGAAGTCTTAGATTTGAGTAGCGTTGAAAATCAGAAATGCGTTAGCAATTTACAGTTTCATTGCAGCAGTAAACTCGTTGCCATGCGTGTTCTTGTAAAATATGTAATGAATGTACAGTAAAATGTATAGGTACTAAAGTGTTATGTTCAAAATTAAAACATTTACAAACAAAGTGTATGTTCCTGTTTAATATAAATAGACATTTGCTTATATTCATTGCTTACGATCCATTATTATTGTAGAAGATTTTTATTTTAAATTTACCCTACTAATATCAAATATTTGTCATATAAAAATCCTTTAAAAAAGTAAATAATATTTCAATACATAATACTAATTAATTCAACATTTATTAATACATATACCTTAAGACTACATTATATGTAATGTATTAGTTTAATAGAGAATTCCGACACGTTCATTTAATCAACTGGTGTAAGATTACATCGAAAAGTCAGACTATTAGCATACCGTACAGTGTTGCCTAATTTCGGGCCACACAACGAGTGGTGAGTGTAGTGGGCTTCACAATGTCTGTATACGTTTTTCGTGTATATACAAGGCGCCCCCTGGTGAGCGGTACCCTGAACTAGATGCTGTATAAGGGATATGTAACCATAGCATTGATGAGCCTAGCCAAAAATTTGTGTACGTATTCCTTGTGCACGTTTCAATTGAATGAACTACATATACACGTCGATTCGTTGATGAGCCCTTACCTGGGCTCAACACCGTATGATTGGGCTACACAGCGTACATTAAATATATCCTATGGGCTGGATAATAACCGTCTATATCTCTCTCTCTCTCTCTCTATATATATATATATATATATATATATATATATTATACTACATAAAATGGTATCGTCAATCATAGCAAAGAAATATTTAAAAGAAATAAAGTTGGTATATTGATACAATCAAATTTAGAACTAAGATGAAATTTTGTTTAAAAACAGGATTGAATAACAAATTAAATTATGTACAGACGTTTTTGAAAAAATCTATTTAAAACTAAAAAAAACTTTGAAATTATGCCTTCATTTGTATAAAATTTGGTTATATGCAAATAAAATGGGTTAACAAATTTACGAGGTGAATAAGTGAAAATATAAACTAGAGTTGATGTGAGTATACAATCAGTGAAGAGATTGTGGTATACAATTTAATTAACTACAAAGAAGAAGCAAACGACAACATTTGGATAAATTTGGATTTATTGAAGTAGTGCAAGAGGTAAGTAGCAATTATCATTGGAGTTAGGAATTCTGCAGAGGACTGGAAGTGGTTTGCTGAGGTGTGCTGGCGTGGTTTGGTTGCAACGGGAAAGGGGCTGTGGACAAAGGAGGTTAGTTTGGGAATTATCTGCTAGTTGAAGATTAGCAGAGGACTGAGTTCTGTGGCTGCATACTAGACGCTCCAGCATTCTTTAGTTGATTGAAGGTGCATTAAGGATAAGCTGACATTGACCATGGCTGAGAGTCATCGGATCATTTGTGTTTGATGTGAGTAGCTGAAAAAGTGTAAGAAAGTCAGGTTTGTGGTAGTTACATTTAATAAGGAATAAAGAAACAATTAAATTGAGCAAAATAACTTAATAACAATACTTACTTTGGTAAAATAGTAGTTGAATTGTAAAAGGGAAAGTATATTTATCAAATTTGAAAGCCTTGTGCTGAATACTGGTTGAAAGTCAAACTGACATTTAATAGCAATCATTTAACTGACAATTCATATACAAATTTTGAATATTTAAAAATAGTTAACTTGATTAATAAACCACGCCTTAACGAGAGTCTTAAATGCAATACATAATTTTAAAATAGTATAAAAGATGTTTGATGGTCATATCACATTAATGGGAGCTATTGCATATAAAAAAGTAATACAACTGTAGTGCTTATGCATTCCAATATATATATATGGATTTCGTAAAATGCTGGGGGTTCAACTAGGTTTCTCAAATAATTTTTATGTAGGAAGTGTGTTTATTGACATTCAAAGTGCGTATAACTGTGTAAACCTAGATATCCTGGAATATAAGTTAGTTTTAATGGGGATTCCCGGGACGTGTGCGCAAAGAATGATTGACATTTTTAGGAATCGCATTGTATATGCTAGAGCAACTGACAACTTTGTTCTAGGACCAATAACTGTTTCCATTAAATTGCCTCAAGGCTCAGTCTTGAGTTCAATTTTGTTTAATTTGTATACAATAGATTTCATAAAATTTTTAGTGCCAATATTAAAATTATTCAGTACGCAGGTGATGTATTCATGGTTTCATCCAATAAATATTTAAAAAATTATAAAATAGTCTATCTGTCGTTATGGGCCGCACTAAAAAGTGGCTTTTTGATAATGGTTTGGAACTATCTACCAAAAAAGCTGTTGTGGTGTTTCTCTCACGTCATAGAAACCTTCCGTCAAATCAGATTATTTTATAAAATATTAAACTGCCTGTCAGAGATACAATACGGTATTTAGGTATAGTTTTAGATAACAAATTAAAATGGACCAGTCACATCAACTATATCAGTAATAAATATGAACAATACATAGATGTATTACGTACGCTAACTAAAGTTAAATGGGGAATGAATGTGATGACAGCTCGCATCTGTTTCAATGCTTGTGCACGATTACACATTGACTTTGGTTGTATACGGTAGCATCAGTAAATATCAGTTACAGCGCGTTAATGTATTGCAAAATAAAGAGCTGCGTATTTGCGTGGTAGCAGTGAAGTCAACACCAGTAGAAGCTTTATACGTGGAAGCCGAAGAACTGCCATTAGAAATCCGTCGAAGGTATCTGTCTATTAAATACTTACTTAAGCTTAAAACGCTTCCACTTAATTCTGTGTTCCATAATATCCACAAACTAAACCATTTTGATCTCACAAATTTAAACTGGCAGAAGATAAACTCCCCACCTCTCGCAGAAGCATACAGGTATATATCCCAGTTTCAAAATTATATCAGAATATGTATTGTTTGAGGCTTTCGCGGTTACTCGAATTATTCTCTTTAGCATAGAATTTTGGCTGAGACCGCGTAGTATTTGTATATGAACACCCAGCTGGGTGCGAAATTCTATGCTAAGGAGAATATATCAGAATAACTAAAATCCCCAATATAGACTATTATGATTATATCAACTCCCTTACTGTAATTATACCACCTCATACAGCGGATATTTGGAACAATAAACAAGTGTTTTCAAAGATAATAGTAGCTCTCCCCGATATTACTATAATCTATACGGATGCATCAAAATCAGAAACGGACTGCGGCTGTGCCATTTACGATCCGCTTAATGGAGATAGTCAAATGTTTAAAATTAATCCTCTGACTAGCGTTTTCTCTGCGGAAGCTAAAGCCATCTTGGAAGCCTTAAAGGTCATTAGTCTTCGTAGAATTTCTCGTGCAGCTACCATGAATGATGCTCAAAGTGTATTACGAGATTTAATGAGAAGAAAATACTTCGCTAAACACCATCCAGTCATTTTAGATATAGTGACATTCTGTGCAGTTTTAAGATCAAATAATGTAGAAATAAGCTTTATGTGGATCAAGGGACATTCGTCGATAATACTTAATGAGAAAGTTGCCTCATTAGCAAAATTGACAATAAATAAAGGTACCACAGTGACTACCCAACTGTCAAAACAAGAAGCATTGTGAATAATAACCAAAATAGTGACAGTAAACCAAACATGGGAGAGGTGTTAGCAGGCATTTAGGCAACAAAACCCATGAAAAAATATGTGTCATAAAGTTAGGTTATTTTATGTTACAGTTCGATTATTATCATATATTTGTTTAATCTTAATTATAAAGTAAGAAAACATAACTAAGTTGTATTTTAGAACTGTTTCGACACTTATATTCGCTTGAAGACATTTCTTACCTCAGACATTTATGAAGTACGAAAATTAAATAACAGGTTGACACTACTAAGCTAAACCTACGTTAGGATCTTTGACTCTTAAAACTGAATTTAAATAAATAGTACCTATCAATTTGACTAGTACATTTGAATAATGGATTGCATAATTTTGTCCTCGGCATGAAAAAATAGGGCCTAGCATATGGCTACCTAAATCCTAATATATGGCAACAATATCTAGTATAAGTAATTGAAAAAGTAATTTGTTTTGTGCAGTTACATTTACCATGTAATTGATAATTGGGTTACTATTTCATTTGTTTAACTGAAAATCTGCTAATTCAATTACGTCATTGGGCGGTAATTGGTAATTAGTAATTAATAACTTTTTTAAAGTAATTTTCCAGCTCTGGTCCAAACGAGCTCAGATTTCTTTTTTTGATTCGATCTGTAACACTGTCTTGGACTCCCGTTAGTGACTTATTCTACTCTTGATATTCGGATGGTTCATCTTAAATAGTGCATTTGGACTGCAGGAAGTTTCTTTTTGTAGTCGCTATTAATACTCCAAGTCTAAGAACCATAACATAAGCCGACTCTGTCATTGATTTTCCAATATGTTTCTTGACCTTTCCCGATATATGCTTATCCCACCATAATCAATTTAGCCTTTCTAATATTTTCCTGCTGCTCTTTATTTTAGATTCTATTTCTTCTTGGCCGGTGCCTGTTATTCTGGTTCCAAAATATTTAAAACTCTATACTTACTTGATCGCTTCTGAATCATTAATTAGTACTTGAAAATGAGCATCTATGCTGATAGCAAGGTATTCTGTCTTTTGTCTATTAATGATTAGACCACACTGTTCTTACCTTTATTGGAGCCTCTTTAACATGAACTCCAGGTCGAATAAATCTTGTGCTAAAACGAACTAGCTATCAGCAAATATTAAAGCAATATTAGATGAGTATTATTTACTGGCATTCTCATATCACCGACTTTGTTCCTCCTGTCAATTAATACTACCTCTAATTAAGTGCTGAATTATAAAGGGGATATGCAACAGCTCAATTCTTTAGTATACGCAAACGATTCTGTAAATTGATTACCGTCGTCAATACGTAAACTCTGTTATCTTCGTATATTTCTTTAATAATCTCCAATCAGAGCAGAGCAAATAACTTTTAAAAAATAATTAATTACTAATTACCAATTACCGCCCAATAAAGTAATTGAATTACTAGAGATTTCCATTACTCACATCAATTACTGACCATGAGGGCCTAAATATTGAAATTATAAAACTCTGCCTACCTATACTGCTCACCTACTTGACTCATGTGATTAATTATGCGTTGCTTACAAATACTTTTCCTGACAGTTGGAAGAAGGCGGTAGTATTGCCATTACGTAAAACATCAAATCCGGAAGAATGTAAAGATCTTAGGCCAATTAGTGTACTGCCTGTTATGTCACAGGATCTAGAAAAAGTAATGAATTCGCAAATGCGAGAATATCTGAACAAAAATAAAATACTACCAGATATTGAATCTGGTTTCAGGTCTAATCGAAGTTGTTCGACAGCCTTGCTATATATCGTAGATAAATTGTTAACTGCTTCTGATCAAGGCAAAGTGTCGATCCTCACACTAGGGTAAGCTACCCAGTGATTGACCTTTTTCCATTTAGCACCTAGTTATTGGCCGTTGCATTAAAACACAAATTATTAAGGATTTTTTGATATTAATCCCGTATCTGTGAAGATCAGCACAACCTGGCAACGCTGCTTATTTGTCTGGTATCAAATGGTCTAAGAATTCTCCCGCCAGTTTCACAAATAGGTAATGGAAATATTGTGTGCCGACAAGAGTATGCTGCTACCGGTAAGTAATTTTTTCTAAATATTTACATGTTATTACTAAGAAAATAAATTTAGAACATTTTTAATAGTATATTGGATGAAATTTTTATATGATAGTACATTATAACCTAAAATCCTCTATAAAATCTAGAGGCCAATCACTCAACATTATGTTGCATGTTTTATTTAGTGATTGTGTTAAGACTCCCGATTCCCGTTAAAAATCTAAGTACAATTCCGCATTCTTCTCCCGCGTATTGCAGCGTAATTTAAGCCATCGGGCATATTTCCCTAATTATCTAACTGTTTGGCGCACTTGCAGGCCAGGCACCGACATCTGTCGCATAAAGTATCTTAAATAAGGCTTTTGCTTCAATATAGAGGCGAACGCTGTAACGCATGATCATAGCATAAACCCCGCTAAGTGACTTAACAAATCGCTGGCAGATGGAGTTTGCGTTCAGTTTCAATCTAAAAGGCGAAGCCGTGAATATCAGGTTTCGGCGACGGCCAGACGCGCGTAAGGCACGGGGGAAGCCCCGCGCTTTGTTGCCCGTTACATTTTGGGCGATGCAATTCAGCACTTCGAACAATAGATTCTTTATGCACCTGAGTGAGATACCCAACAATGGAAAGTTTTACGCATGACGCAATGATAAAAATTAACGCTGCATCCAGCGCGTTCCCCCCCAGGAGAGTCCAAATTAAGCTTTGCTATCGCACGGATGTGCAAGTTAACTTAAGAACAAAGAACAACCCCTTTAGTTCTTAGGGGCGTGTTGTACCCTCGGACTTGTGTGCAGTTACAAGTGCTCTTAGTCCCTTAAAGTTTCAAGTACCGGTGTGTACATTTCCTCGCTGATTATCAGCGGATTTGCGACAGGAACAAACACAAAGCATCAATATACAGGGTGAGCAGTTGTAAGTTATCGTTTGGCTCCACCCTGCTACTTCTCTGAAGGATCTTACCGCCACAATTCCCCGAGTGAGCTGGTCAACCGTCCCTATCTGCTTATCAACCCCTGCCGCATCTAAGCTGGTATCGCAACCCTCTTCTGTACGAGAGCACCATCAGAGCGTTGAATCTCCAGGTCGAGATCTCCCGGCATCAGCACTTCAACAACCCAGTTGCTTGGAACCCTAGCGATGACGTAAGGTATTGTACTAGTATTAATAAACAGTGAATTGCGTATAATACAGTGGCGTGCGAAGCTCCGGAACTCTCCAGTTGTCGTATATGTTATTTGTGGGCCGTATGCTAACTGCCCGACCCGTTATTTACTGTCAAGCATTGCAAATATAAGTCTTCAGCATAAGTTTATGGGAGCCTGGCTCCGGGAATGGTAGTGAGCCATTTGGCAAATTAAATAAGCGTATTCCGGGACCTAGGTGACCATTATTTTCAGCGGATGTGCCGCTCCCTGGGCCTTCAGCCCTTATTGTGTTGTAATTGTCTACTAACCCCAATTTGTAGCATTTGCTACTTGAACACTTGCCTTCGGGCCTGTAACTAGTATGGTAATAGATTACCCATTTTTAATTTACGTATTGCTTTTCATTTCAATTATTTGTGCATTATTGTGACCGACAAGAATTGAGTTTCTTGCGGCTTTGTGTATGTATTCCTTTGTACAGGGCCTAACCAACTGGAGAAAGGACACCAAAAAGGTAAGTGTAAAAGCCAGTGCCGTGGGAACACCCCCTTGGAGTACGACGCAACGCTACTGCGATTGGTTTTCGACTTTTGACCGGTCGTCAATTATCTATCAATTGTAACATCTTCCAAAGGTCGTGGCGCCCCTTAACTTTGTCTTAATAACCCAATATCGACACCCCGTCGTGGCATTTCGCCCCGAAACGCACCCTAAACCTGTAAACCCCCCTCGCGATTGAGTTTTGGCCGAAGCATTTGGGCTGTGGGGTACGCGCAAGGGCGAACACTGCTACGAGCATCCCATGGGGTCTTAATGAGCAATTTATCGTGTAACAATTGGCCACATGGCCATTCTCTGAAATTTTCAACTAATCGTACTAAATTAATTTTATGGTTTGCTTTGTTTTGAAATAATGTATACATTGCTATCTGTTTTAAAATCTGGCCAATAATTGCCTCGTATCCAGTGACTGGCCGGGGATCAATAACTGAATATCCTTACAGGCCAATCACTGAAACTTACCTATTTTTTAACTGAGGACAACGCCAAAAACTGTTCCGGGCGAAAAATATTACAAAAAATACACAGAAAACGATATACAAAAAGGTCCTTAAGAAATTAAAAATGGAAAACCCTTAAGAGAAGTTTCAAGACGATTCAAAGTTCCAAGAGCTACTTTGCAGTTCAGAAAAGGTCAAAACTCTGTGAAGCCAGCCTTTGGTTCTAACCCAATTCTCTCCAATGATGAAGAGCAAATTTTGGTTACCTGGATCTTCGAAAATCACAAACGTGGATTTCCTCGCCGTAAAGAAGATGTTCAAGAATCGGTAAAAGAATTTCTGGACCAAAATTCAAGAGAGAACCCATTCGTTAACAATCGCCCTGGCGAGACATAGTATCGTGCTTTTCTTCGAAGGAATCCACAAATTTCGGGGCGTACATCAGAAGCTGTGATAGCAGCAAGTGCAAACGTATCAGAGTCAGATATTAAAAATGGTTTACCGAAATAGAAACATACTTGATATCAAAAGGATTTAAGGAAATATTGGACTATCCAAATAGAGTAATGAACGTTGATGAAACGTGTTTCAATCTGTGCCCTAAGAACGATAAAGTGCTCGCACCAAGAGGGGCACGAAATTTTTATGAGGTGGAGCATGTTTCTTCTAAGGCCACACTAACAGTAATGTTCACTGTTACGGCCTCTGACCAGGTAACGCCACCTATGATCGTATATCCATATAAAAGGATTCCCACACATATTGCAAAGTGTGTGCCTCCAAGATGGGGAATCGGTCTTTCAGATACTGGGTGGATAAAAATGGACGTTATGAGTGACTATATAAAAAATACCTTACATCCCTATCTAAAGAATATAGGAACTAGTTTCCCCGTAATTCTCTTCCTAGACGGTCACAGTACACATCTCTCATACAAACTTAGTTCTTTAGGTGTAGAACTTCAGATAATTTTAATTTGTCTGTACCCCAACGCTACGCATTCAAGCCGATAAAAAATGGGTGGAAGAAAGCAGTAGTTTAGTGGAGAAGAAACCATCCGTTGGAGACTCTGACTAACAACGGATTTCGAGCTTCCGGACTTTACCCTCGGAATCCAGGCGCCATAGATTTTTCTAAATGTCTCGGAGGTCAAAATAAAGCGCCTGATCCAACAACTAAAGACATTGATGGTACATATTTGAGCTACAAAGATTTGTCAAATATTGTTGGATCTGAAACATTAGATGAATTTAGCATGAGTGAACAGGAGTATGAAAGTAATCTAAACGAGCAACCTCTTCTTTATAGGTTATGGAAAAATCTTGCGCCATTAAAAGAGAAAAGTACTGAAGCTATTAAATATCCTAACTCGACTCAACCATTAGCACAAAATGTTATAATCGAGGAGTTAAAACATATTCCGACTAACGAAGGAAGCAACTGGGATTTGCTTAATATAAATGATATCCCTATTCTGTTTTTGACAGAAACTACTTTAAATCAGCTTGATACTGTTCAACCTAGAATAAGTCAAACTGATACACAAGGCACGATGTCGAAAACAGAAAATCAAGAATGTTTAAAAAACGATTCTGAAACAGAGGTAAAAACAAACAAAGGGGTTGAAGATTGTTCTATTTCTCTAGATGAAACATTATGGTATGCTAAAACACCTACTAGAAAAAGTAAAAGAGAAAGCCAAAAAATACAATTTGCGATTACATCTACCCATTGGCTTAAAAAAAGCAGAAGAAGAGGAATAAAAAAACAAAAAGTACTTGAGAAGGAAGAGAGAAAAAAGATGAGGCTTGAAAAACAAAATGAGAAAAAGAAGGCTAAAGATAGTAAAACGAGAAAGAGTGTCAAAAAGAGAACAACTTCTAATGTCTGCCTAGAAAAATCTAAAATACATACTGAGCTCCCTAAATCTACATGTGGAAAATCTCTGGAACAAACGAGTACTGAGAAAACAAGAAAAGAGAAAGTTGAAGCGGAAATCATTCAAAAAAATGTAGATAGGAATTTGACAGGTTGCGTGATGAATGATAATCAAAGCGATAGGTCAAACACCATTCAAGAAAATAACACAGTAGAAGATCAGATGAGGATCCTAGCAGAAGCTGATGAAGAAATGGTTGAAGAAAATTAAGAACATTGTGAAAAAGACAATAAAAATAACCTTCCAGGCGACAAGAACAGTTATGACAAAAGGAGTAAGATTTTATCAGAAGATGACATGCAAGAATGCTCATCTAAAAAGAATGTAGACAATTATAAAAAGGAAGCACATCAAGACCTAGACCAGAAGAGAACAAATATTGAAAAAGTGAAAAAATGGCTCTTTTCCGGTAACGACTCAGAAGTTAAATCTGCTTTTACTTTCACAAAACAGAAATTATTCCACGGGTTGTGTTACTCTTGCACTAAAAATTTGAATTATCAAAACTTTGGAGTAAAATGCAATTCATGCAGGCGTGTTTACCAGACCTTATGCATTGTACGGTTAAACTTGCACAAATCGAATTCTAAAACATTTACGTGTCAAAGTTGTTTAAAGAATCAAAAATACCCTCAAAATAACTACAAATAATATAAATGAAGAAAAATGCGTTTTGTTTCTGAACTAACTTTGATTTTTTTGTTAAGTTGCGTTTTGTTTGGAATATATTATATATAGATCTATATATTTTATTTTTGCATTACAGTTAAATAAATTTTATTCTAAATAGCAAACCCATTTAATTATTTTTTCTTGTTCGCTTGCATTCAGTGGCCAATAACTAGAACATCTGGGGGCCAATCGTTGAGTAAGTGCGGCCAATAACTAGCTTTTGGTATTCTCAAAACTGATTAATTAATTCTACAAAATTTACTAACAGTAAGTAAAAATAACATATTTTTTATAAATTTAGATCCACTACCTATCAAAAACATCAGGCGTCGTTCACATTATATTAGTTGGTGAAATATAATTAGCTTTCAAATCTAGTTATGAAAATAGGAGGCCAATCACTGGGTGGCTTACCTTGATTATAGTAAGGCTTTCGATACAATTAATCACCAAATTTTGCTTTCTATTCTTCATTACATTGGTTTGTCTGCTTCTGCTGTCTCGCTATTAAAAAGTTACCTTACAGGGCGTATGCAATGTGTGAAAACTTTTGGCAATGCATCCGACTTCTTACCAGTTGTAAAAGGAGTTCCTCAAGGATCTATTTTAGGACCCTTAATGTTTATAATATACACATCAAATTGTTGGAAATCTATCAAAACCTGCAAAAAAAAGTGTTTGCAGACGATTCGCAACTGCTACATTCGTTTACTCCTGATAATTATAAAGAAAGTGTAAGTGATATTAACAACGACCTCAATGCAATAAGCCTGGTATCACGACAGCAATCTCTAATTATTAATTCTCAAAAATCGGTTGTACTTTTGTTTGGGAAAAAAGATTTTTATCTGATAAAATTAGGGTGACGATTGATGATATTCTTATTCCCATTAAGCAAGAAGCTAAGAACTTAGGTCTCATCATGGACAATACGTTCAGATATGAAAAACATGTCAATAACTTTATTAAAAAAAGCGTTCAAACTCTAAAATTAATTTATCCTCACAGAAACGATTTATCGACAGAAACTAAATCCTTGCTTTGTAACTCACTGGTTGTATTTAAGTTTTCCTACTGCAACGAAATTTATGGTTTATCCATTACCCAGGATGTTGCTATTAAAATACAAAGAGTTCAAAATTCCTGTTTACGCTTAATATACGAAATAAAAAAATATGACCATATTTCTCACAAATTAACAGATTTGCCATGATTAAATATGCAAAATAGGCGTCATTTACAATTTTCTACTCTTTATCACACTGCCGGCTTACTTATACAGTGTGTCTGCTTAAGTTCGCACCTTATGGAAAACTTTTTTATTATTAATTTTACGAAAAAAGGTTATTCTTTATAAAAAGTTTTGCATGGTCCAAAACTTAAAATGCAATCATCAGATATCAATTTTTTAAGCCGTATACGAGGAATGTCAAAAAATATTCTGCTTAAGAGTAAAGTACCTTTATTTGTGACAATATCGAAAGTTGTTATTAAAAAAAGTTGATTAGAATCGCACACTACGTTCAAATATTCAATTATAGCTATCTACGATGAAAAGCAGGTTTTGTTATTTTTCACATTTTTTTTAAGTTGCTTCATATGGAAAAGCATCAAAATAATGCAACATAGAGGTTACGAGACGTAAAGGTTATCAAAGTTTTAACGAATAAAGAGGTAACTGAAAAAAGTTTCCGATATTGTCAAAAATAAAGTTTTCCATATGAATCAACTTAAAAAAATGTGAAAAATAACAAAACCTGATTTTCATTGTAGATAAGTGTAATTGGATATTTGAACGTAGTTTTCGATTCTAATCAACTTCTCTTAATAACAATTTTCGATATTGTCACAAATAAAGGTACTTTACTCTTGAGCAGAATTCATATTTTTTGACATTCCTCGTATACGGCTTAAAAAATTGATATCTGATGATTGAATTTTAATCAACTATGGAGAACTTTTTATAAAGAATAACTTTTTTTCGTAAAATTAATAATAAAAAAGTTTTCTATATGGTGCGAACTTAAGCAGACACACTGCATAATAAAATAACGTATAGGACTGATGTCCATGCCATAAATTTAAGATTTAAAGGCATAATATCTCTACCTTTACATAAAAAGGCCTTATTTGAGCGTTCTTTTCAATACCAAATTTATAAAACCTACAATAATCTTCCTCCTACGTTTAAGCTACTTAATTTAATTACACTTAAAGCTAATATGCGTGACCGTCTTTATAAATTGTAGATAATATAAAAATTGTAAATAAAACATAACATTAATTAACAAAATTTGTGGACTACTAACATAGCATAATCACAGAATCTTTTATTTTAGTTTTTTTATTTTTAATTTTTTTTTTGTTCAAATGTTTCTTTTTACTTTAGATGTATATTAGCATTTTTCTGAATTATATATTCTCGATTACTCCAGGGTTTAATGGAAGATCAAAGGTGGTCATCTACCTATTTTGTATATAGTTCTGTAACTATAGAGAAATAAATGCATTATTATTATTATTAAATAGTAATTCAATTACCAATTACTTGTTAGTACCTACTTATTTTTAAAATATTGTTTAACATTACTGATTCTGGGTTATTTTAAATGTATCAACTGTGTTTGTTATTTTAACTGTAAATTGTAGTTTTATATAATTGCTTTTATAGTAACAAATTCGTTTAGCTTCCAATGGCGTAATACTTCTTGAAAATCGATTCGAAGCTGTTATTTTGCAGTTGAATCATTTTTTGAAATGTTTGAAAAAGATTGTAAGCACAACCCGATTTTATTTTTATTTCAATTTCAGTGACGTAGAAGCAGTAAAATAGTTTCTGATGAGTGTGGGAATACAGAAAGCGAGACATGATTCGAGATAACTTCGAATTCGGTTTCAAGAAGGTGAACCGCATTTAAAAATTGGTTAATTACTGATATTTTATTTATGACAAGGGACATATATCAACTGCCAATTCTTTGTGAATAACGTAAATACAGATTTTTGTATTTAATTTCACGTTATTGCCAAATTATGAAATTCGCAGTTTCATATTTTGAGAAAAGTAAACAATGTGCAGACAATGCGTATTTTAGCGACATTCGTTTAGGAGCAAATGGAACCCCCCACTAAGGCAGGTTAAGCAGAAGTACTTCTCCAGAAGTGAGTTCTAAACTGTAATAATGTGCACATGTTGCCTCTATTAGTGGTAATTAGTAATCTGTGACAGCGCCGCTCGTGCCTTGAAAGGTTTAGCATCTATACTGGAAGTGATTCGATATTTATCTGCAGACTCCCCTGCGTAGATATTAAAGTAAAATAACCGAACACAAAATATTCGAAAATATTATTTAAATTCGATTGATCTAAGATATGTAGTTGGTGAATTAACATTTTAGGTAAGAATTTAGCTAATTACTTATATATGGTCAGCAAGGACGGAAGAAAATATAATAATAAATAGGTTTTCTATTATTATATTTTGTTTCTAAAACCAAAGCAAGGCAATTAGATATTTTGGTAAATTATTAATTCAGACGTAACCAATGTTTCTTTAAATTTAGATTTCCATGTATGGTTGTATTTTTGTAAATACATAGTCACCTTAACTTTTTCTGCAATGGCTTCTATAAAGTAACTGCTATATAATTTTAATTATATCTCGTTAATAATAACCAGGAAAAATAGCATCGCAAAACACTTAAAACGAAGTACAAACCGACTGAACATTTTATTTTTATTCATCTCCCAGTTTTGCCGTGGATTAAAACTATATTTACTAAAACCAATACTTAATGGAACCTTGGAACGTATATTCTAAGATTTAACGCGAAGAAACTACTGTACTATCATAAATGCAAATTCGTCGTCAAACTTACCATTTGCAGATGATAGGTGAGTTTTGCTACAAGTGGGAAAAATTGGAAGAGTTGTTTAATCAACTATGTGACAAAAGAAAAAAAATAAAAGTACATATCGACTTTAGAAAAACATATTATAATGAATAACACAGACGGAACAATTACGGCTATTCTATAGTAGTGGGCTTCAAGCACTTAAAAGACTGATTTTTTAGAACGTTCTTGTAGCTTCAAGTTTACTTTTGAAGCGAAGAGCGACACATCAAATAACTCAAAATTTATATTTCTAGTGCACCTTGAAGCCAGTTTATTTTTAAATTGTATATTTTTTGTAAAAAACAGCAAAACGTGAAAAACTTTGCATCCCTTTTTCTCGTTTGATATACATTATTTTCGAACAAATTTGGCGCCAACAAATAGAGGAAGTGAAACTACAGTGCGCCTTCTGACTACATTTTCTACAAGTATTATCTTTCTTTGTTTATTCTAACCGAAAGAAAATAAAAACTATCATAATTTTTGTCAGGTATACAACTTATTATACAGCAACCATTAACAGCAAAGAATTATTATCGGCTTAGCATTAGGCTTTGGCATAATAATTCTATTTATGAAGATGCGTCACCGCAGGTAGCTGCCAAGACAGGAAAGGAATTTGAACGACCTGGATTAGAAAGTTGCATATTAGGGACGCTCTAATGATGATACCTACAATTCTCAACTTAAAAAATATTTCAGTCCTATTTAGACAATTCATAATTTATCCGAATGAATGGTAAATTTCAACAGTTTAGGTTTCTAAACCGTTTTTATCTCGCATTTACGATTCGATTTAAGTTGATCAAATTTAGTTGGTCATCCAAATTCAAATAAAAGTAGCCGGACATTAATATTAATTAATTTTAATACATATTCGTATTGCAAGATGTAGATACCTTGTAAATCATTAATTGTGGGGTGTATTAATTGTGGACATCCCAATATTTTAATTATAGCATTAACATTACCATTACTCAGATACTATTAACAGATGTTATTGTTACTAAATATTGTCAATAGCACTAACTATTGTCAATATATCTCCCTAAATTGGTCAATATTGATTGTGAATAGACTTCTTTTGATTGTATTTTACATAATTCATTCTCAGAAGAGGTATATGTAACGTACTGGAGAAGTGGTTTTTCAACTTTCCATGATCAAAATTTTTTTTTTTTTGGTTTCATGACCAGGTAAAAGGTTTAAAAGAAACAATGAAAATGATTATCTAAAACAAATTGTATTGATAGACAGCAACTACTTGACTTTTTTTAGAGTTAAAGCAACAACAAATTCTAGATTTATCTGTACAGAACTATTCTTAGTCGCTAATCATTCCGCGAAATGTCGTATTTCAAAATTTGTTGTGTAATATAGATTCTTTGATAGGTTTATATTTAATCTGACTATCATGTGAACAAATTTACTCCCCTTCCAACACTGTTTTCATTAAAAAAAACTAAGTAGCCGTTTACAAAACGTTAACCTAAATATTTAATTGCGATTAACTTTTTAACATCGAATGAACTTGATTTTCTGACATTTTATTGGTCAGAGATTTTCACTTGTCTAGTGTTATTTTTATTTCCCTATTTACACGTTGGCCGCGTATGTAAACCAATGTATGTATGCTAATATGTAAAACATCATTTAAAAAACATAAAATAGTGACTAAAAATTGTAGTTGGTAAATAAATTTTTTTTAAATGATATATGTATCTATATCTACGTAAGTACGTCTTCTCATTAGGTGAGTTTTAAAGTGGGGAAGTGGGGGGTTAGAAATATCTTCACTTGCACCTATAAAGGTCATAATTGGTGACTGTTTCTACAATTACCCAAATAATTTTGTGGTGTGTATTAGTGTCCTTTATTGTGTTTTGTGTTGCCTCGACATTGCTTTTTCGACTTTTGCAATGGGCCTACGTAGCAAAAAACATTTGACCTGTGGTAGTCGTCGCCGAAGTATAAAAAAACGGAAGAATAATCTTAAAAAAAAAGAAGTATCTAATAAAATAAGATATATTCATAAATAACTAAAAAAAAGAAATAGATAGCTTTTTTTAAGTTTCATAGACACAGAGTACAGAGTAACAAATAAAATGTACCCCATTTCATTAGGAATTTTTTTAATTAAAAAAGAAGTTTTATTCTGAGGTTTCTGAGTTTGGAAATAGCTCACTTTTTCATATCAATATGTTTTGGCTCATTTACTTTCAAGTTGATAAATAATGAGGTATCCCGTAGCTATTTTACAGAAACAAAATAAAATTCCATATTAAAAAATTCTTGTTCGTAGCTTAGTTTTCTTAGCTTAATTTAATTAGAATTAATTTCTTACGTAGGTCAAACCAGTTGCGAGAAGAACCTCATCTCACAGAAGATGTCGCGGAGAATATTTTTCCAGACTTGCCTGGAGGAGAGGAGACTTATCCAGAATTAAATATAGAGAGAGGAAGCGATTCCGTTGAAAAGCTCAAGAACATCTGTGGCCGAAGAATTGTGGACATAGGACATTTATTTGGCACTCTAAAAAGTTTGAAACATGCAGGGTTTGACTGTAGTTTTTTCGACATATACATAGTGTCGGAAAAAAGATACGGATTAAAAAGTGTGTTTGCAACCAAGTGTCGTGTGTGTGGTTTTAAAGGCACTTTCTCAACAGAAGGCTCAGGAACTGTTGAGGTGAACCAGGCTGTAATTTGTGGAACAATTGCTGTTGGAATAGGTTACTCGCAACTGAAAGAATTTTGTTCGGCACTGGACATCCCGAGTATGTCTTTCAACACCTATTCGGCAAAAGAAGATATAGTTCCGAAAGTTGTGGAAGAAAATGCTTTGCAACAAATGGTGGACGCTGGGAAAGAAGAAGCTGCCCTTGCTTGTGAATTGGGTGAGGTTGATGTGGATGGTACGCCCATGATACCAGTAATTGTTGATGGCGCTTGGAGCAAACGCTCTCACAAATCAAATTACAACGCTTCATCAGGGGTCGCATGCATCATTGGGGCAAGAACAAAAAAAATTTTGTACGCGGATGTAAAAAATAAATATTGTTATTTTTGTGAAAAGCATAGAGGTTCCAATCCCGTTCCAACTCATCCTTGCTTTAAAAATTGGAATGGAACGTCGACCTCTATGGAATCACAAATTATTGTAGATGGTTTCAAAAAATCTGTAAAATTGCACGGACTAAAATTCAATAAAATAATAGGAGACGGAGACAGTAGTGTTTTAAAGAAAATTAAAGAATGTAAACCATATGGACCAGCATTCCCCATAGAAAAAATAGAGTGCTGAAATCACATTTTGCGCAATTACTGTAACAAACTACGCGAGTTGTCAAAGAGGTCCAAAATTGAAGGAAAGACGGCTTAATTGATCACGATGCGATCATTGAAATTAAATGCCCGTTTTCTGCTAAAGATATGAGTGTAAGAGAAGCTGTCCGATCTAAAGTAGTAAGTTACTGTATTATTGACAGTGATAACAGTGAAAATTAAATTAAAATCGAATCATGACTATATGTATCAAATACAAGGTCAACTTGAAGTCACCAATCGAGAATATTGTTGTTTTTTCATATATACCCAAAAAGATTATAACTGCGAACTTATGAGAAGAAGTAAAAACTTTTGGAATAATAATATGATTGACAAATTAACAAAATTTTATTTTTTCATATTTTTGCCAGAATTTCTGGATTCAAAAATTAAACGCAATTTGTCAATTAGAGATATAACATTTTCCGATTTAAATAATTAGATAATATAAAAAAGATTTATTTTATCATGTTTTGTGTTTTTCTTATATTAGTAATTAATTAATTGTTATTCTGTATAGTATTATATTATTATTTTTCAATAATTTGAGTGGATCTCAAACTTTTCTTAAAACATTAAATTACTTTTTCTCCGAAGCTATTCTTTTAATGAGAACTACATTCTCTGAAAATATATGTGTAACTATTAAAAACACCCTGTATGTATGAAACAATTTTAATCAATGGAAATAACCAATAGATGGATAGGAAACTAACTTATCCTATCAGGGTAAAGTAGTAATTTTAGCTACCAAATTAATTTTTAATTGTTGTAATTTTTGTATTTGTATCTTACTATAGAATAAGGTTTTGTGCCTATTATATATTATGTTATTTTATTTTAGTTTCTATACAATGCTGTTAAAATGATTTTTATTTAGGTATGTTATGATAATTATTATTTTAC
>CALNHX010002239.1:0-187355 GCA_940337035.1 Agriotes lineatus | reverse complement strand
AGACGACAAAATTTGTTAAAGGTCATGAACAAGGTATAGATTAAGCATTCCTAATCCAAAAATTCGAAACTTCCTGAGCACCGAGTCTAAGAAAACTATAAGTTTCTGAAGAAAACTTTATTTCATGCACAAAATTGTTAAAAATGCTGTACACAATCTGGTGTTTCGACTTGGATCTCATCTCTAAGATGTCTCATAAAATTCATATATTCAAAAATGCGAAAAAAAACGAACCAAACAATTCTTGTCTTAAGCATTTCGTATAAGGAATACTCAACAATTTGAAGTAACAAACTGAGATAATAACGACGTTATATAAAAAATAAGTAGCAGAATAAGAAAACTACAAGAAAATCACCCTACCAAGCGTTTCAAGCAAAGTAGTCAGGAAAATTTAGGGAGGCTTGAAAAACGACAGTCTCACATCTGCGAAAAGTGTACTAAATCAGCGGTTCTTAACCAGTGTGTCGCCACCGAACAGAAAAGTCCAGATATAGTGAATTAGCCTAAGAACGATGGCCTTATTGCTTCCTACAAAGTGGCAAAATTGATCGCGATAAGAAGCACAACATTGGAGAAAAACATAGTTTACCTGCGTGCAAGGAAATTGCTAAAGTTTGGTATCGAAGCCGTGTGGATCAAATTGAGAAAATTCCGTTGTCAAATGATACAGTGAGCAGAAGAATTAGTGTAACAGAAAGAATACACGATTGTAAGATATTCGTGCTACAGTTATATGAGTCGACTAAAGCTAAAGCTTAACTTATGGATTTTGGAATGACCAGGGAGTTCGCACGGGCCATGCTAGGATTGCCGACATGGCTGCTAGAGAAATACCTCTATCAGCCTACAGGGTAACCGAAGCAGAGGACCGGCTAAGGTTAGAAAAAAGATTCTCTCTCACTATTCCAACAAGGGAACAGTGGGAGCAAAAAAGGGTTAAGCTCCAGTCGAATGCCCTGATATGCTACACGGATGGTTCTCGAGTGGCAGAAAGGCAATCCTCTGGAGCAAGAATTTATATGGAAGGCCGAGGGGTACAAGAAAGCTATGCTTTAGGAAGATTCACCACGGTATTCCAAGCAGAAGTTTATGCCATCCTATCGGTGGCAACAAGGAACGAGGTCAGGATATCCCCAGAGCAAAAAATTTATATTTGCTCTGATAGCCAAGCCGCACTAAAAGCTATCTTCTCGGCCAGGACAAGATCAGCTCTTGTCCAGGAATGTGGAGATGCTTTAGCCGAATTGGCAAGGGAAAAGGAAGTCGAGCTCATCTGGGTCCCGGGACACACAGGGGTCCAAGGCAACGAGAAGGCGGACGAACTAGCCAAACTCGGAGCCGGGGAAACCTGTTTTGGACCGGAACCCCTTCTGGGTATAACGAGGCAGCAGGTCTCAGCAGCCCTAACCGGGTGGGCCTACAAGACCAGCGAGGAAAAGTGGAAAGGATGCAGGGGCTGTCGTCAGGCAAAGTACCACATAGCGGGATTTGATTCAAAAAAATCGGTCTGGCTAATGGGAAGGAGCCGAAGAACCACAAATCTTTTGATAGGGATCTTGACAGGCCACTGTAAACTAAAGAGACACCTAACACTGATAGGGGTAGAGGAAGATCCCATTTGCCCAAGATGTGGGAGGGACGAGGAAACGTCCTTTCACTACTTGGGAGAATGTGAAGCGTACTAGCGACTGAGGTATAGAACCTTTGGGGCACCTACGCTTCAAATGGAAGAGTTGAACTCCCTATCCTGGGCCGAAATTATGATCTTCATTAGAAAATCAGGAAGGTTTAAGCAGGGAGAAGAGCTCATCGAAGAGGACGATAATGAAGGTGGTTGAGGGGATGGCATGGGGTTGGCAAAAAGGGCCTATGGTGGCCAACTTGCTAGACTTCGGTCTCCCACAACTACTACTACTACTATGGATTTTGTTCGTTTTGTGGATGATACTGAAATGGTTGAACAGTTCATATTTTGCAAAAAACTTGCTACGACAGAAACAGACCCAGACATATTTTCTTTGGTCAATACATATTTCCAAGGAAAACAATATGTGCAGATGCACGCAGATGGAGCAGCAGCTATGATCGGTAGCACCAAAGGTTTTATCAGTTTGGAAAAAAATAAGTTATTTCGATTCGCTGTTTTTACACAGGGAAGCGCTCATGGCGAAAATCACTGACGACGACACATTAGGTGAAGTACCCAAAACTGTTATTTCTATGATTAATTAGATGAAAACAAATCTAGTAAGGTCCCATATGTTCGAAAAACTCTGCGAAGAAAGGGGCTCGGATCACAAGAGTTTATTGTTGCACTCTGAAATCGATTATCTCTCAAGAGGAAAAATTTTAAACAATGTTCTAAAACTTCGTGATCGAATGAACTCAATTTTGAAAACCGAAAATCCTGAATTCTCAAAACAATTAAGCAGTTAATGAAAATGTGCAATTGGCATATCTAGCTGACATTTTTCAAAAGATTAAACTTTTAAAGTCTAGCAACGAAAATATAATTTCGGCTAATGATAAAATGAATGGTTTTTAATCCAACTCGAACTTTGCCAGATTTTACCAGTGTTGAGTCTACATCGAAGATTCTGCCTAACTTGACACCGAAGCAAGAAAACCAACTAAGATAAATGGCTAAGCACTACCTGAAAAACCTTAAAGTAGGATTAATGAAATACTTCCCGTCTACTTCTACACCTGAAATCTAGCGGGCAACGTCTCCATTTGGACAGTCCGGAGAAACTAATCTTCAATATCCCATCAAACTAACAACTAAGAAGAAAAAGGAATTAATCGATATCCAATCCAGTACATCTCTACAGGCGAAATTCATTGAAAAGGATGCAAGTTCGTTTTGGATATCTCGAGACTTAGAAAGAGATTACCCTTTCAAGTCCTATTTATGCGAATCGGCATTTTCTACAATGAAAACAATGGAGTCCAAGTGCAGGACAAAACTTAAGTACATTTAATAGCTTCATCACGTCCACTGCTAAACATAAGCCATAAGGTCCTTCCACCATATTCTATCTTGTTCTGCTCGCATCCAGTTGGGTTCTATGCGTTTTATGTCGTCTGCCCATCGGGTTGGGGAACATCCTCTATTTGTGAATGCCTCTTGTCTTGGTCTCCACTCGAGAATTAGTGTTGTCCACCTTGTGTCAGTTGTTCCCGCAATATGCCCCGCCCAGTTCCATTTTAGCATAGTTATTCTCTCGAAACTTAAGTACATTGATGGTGAAATGCGTGTAACTTTATCTCACAATAGAGCAGGTTTCGAAATGTGTACAAAACGACAGTCACAAGTAACTGTTTAAATTGTTTTCAGTTATCGTTTGGTTTCATTTATAGTTTTTACTTCTAATTTATACGTTTTGTCGAAATACGCTACTATTGGTTTAAAATGACACATTTATGTTCTCATTCAATTAATACATTTTTAATACTTATTCTTGTACTTATTATCCATTTACTTCACATCCGCACTGTCAAACTGACAGTATGTTGACACTATTGCTATTTTTCACATTTTAACAATTAAATTAATGTACAGTGTAATAAAAAACACATTTATTTGAAATCGCCAGTGATGTACTCCGAAATCGTCATTAAAATACAAAAAAACGGCAGTGAAGTAATCCATTGTTTTACTACTTCTTTGTAGGTGGCGAAGCGACAGATAAACGTCAACATAACCTACAAAAGTTGGTTAAAACGTTGGAATTTCACGATTTCTCGATTTCAAATAAAACATAGTGTACACCTCGGCACTGAAGTTTCTTTTTATCCCTCATGTGGCTTATTTCCATTGGCCCTATGGGCCTCGGCAACTAAATCCACATTCGTCATAAAAAATTAAACTTCAGTGCCTTGGTATACAACCTACTATAGTTTGGAAGTATAGTCAAGACATCTTTTTTTATTTGGCAAGTAAATGGATAATATTTACATTCCAAGTATGAATATGTAGAAGGCTTAAGAAAATCATGTAATCAACTAAGAGAGACCTAAGATCTAAGTAAAGTATATTTCTAAAAACAGAAGAATTTTGGTTGGGGTGTCGTGAAGCTGTGTCACAGATGAAAAAAGGTTGAAAACCACTGTGCTAGATCACATATTGGTGCTGCAAAAAATGAAGACCATAAAATGCATCTTTTGGGGACTTGCAACAGGCTACTGATAAAATAAAAAAAGAGCAAATATAGTATCTGTTAAGGAATAAAGAAATTAGCAGAGTGTTAATGATTGTAAACTATTAAAAACTTATATTGTAGCAGCTTACAATTAGTGAGATCAAGATAGAATTCAAGACAAACGTAAACTTATGACAGGATAGTGTGCTTATTTCTCTCATTTTCACATTTATAGAGATATAAGTAATCAAAGAAAGTAAAAAAATGTAAGTCTGGATGTAGAAAAATAGAAAGTATGAAGTTGTCAGAATTGTTGTTCGCAGACGGCAGTCTACTTAGAAGTCTACTTAAAAACAACTAATATGAAATTCAAAGTCGTAGCAGTGGATGTTCTATAGCTGCAATGGTTAGGTCATCTCATGAGGCTGATAGAAAAAAACGTACAACTCAAAAAAGGCAAAGGATTAAATAAGTACTGTTACAGACATGGATCAGTAGAGTATCCAAAATCGGGCAATATAAGTTGACAATTTTGTAAAATATTGTTCTTTTATTACTTTTTAGCATCGTTTTTGGGAAATTATATTACCTTAAGTGTCAAAATAGCCAGAATAAAACTCAATGTATGTGACATCAAACAATTAATGACCGGTACTGGATTTCTTCTTGAGTATGATAATGAAGATGAGGATCACCTTTAGCACATTATTCTAAAAAAATATTTTTTATTCTTTACGACACGTTACAGCCAAGTTTTGTTTGCTTTGAATAAAAGATGTCAAGTTAAATAGGTACGTTCAAAATCTGTAAGTTATTCCTGCATGTTCGATATTCATGCAGGAAAGCAAACCAATTGCAAAATGAAACATTTTTGAGTAGCTAGCAAAACAGAAGCTGAAATTTAGCTAGCGAATGAGCCAATTCGCATAATTTCGTCGCGACTGTACCCACCGTACAATAATAAATATTCCGGACATTTTATGTGGGTGAAATTAGGGAGATCCAAGTGAGCCAAGGAAGCCGCAGCTCCGTGCAAAACGAGCAAACGCACACTGGCCAACTGCGTTCGTTCATCGGGGTAGTTATGCGAAATGCCCTCGTCCAGGGAATTAGAATAATTCCTAACATGGACGCAGTCCGAGGAATTTTGCAAGTCGAAATGCCCCATCTCAAATACAGCAGCAATTACGAGCCCGCAAGGACTGCCATAGGCGTAGTTCAAGACCACGCGCATTTATCAGAAATGGGTATCCAACTATAAAACATAAATTTGTAAATAAACTGTTAACAAAGCAAATGTTCTAATAAAAATAATACAATCAAAGGTAAACTAAAATATAGAAACATATTTCGTAGAAATGTGTAAACTGCAGGGGTGATCATTTTTCTGTTCCCGTGTTGATAATGAATCCTTTCAAAATATCTTCGCTGTCAACGACCCTTTTTATCAATTCATTTTCTATATTCAATATTGGTAAATAGTTAAAACGATAATGAGCTAGCCAATTTTAAATCTTCTCATAGCCGAAAACGTAGCTACCAACACAAAATACTGTGTTAACTGGCAAGATGGTAAGTAGATACTTTCCGAATTTGCAGATGACCAACTACTGCATGAAGTACCTATGCGATAAAATATTAATTCGGAAATAGTGTTCAATAAGCATAAGTGAGTTGGTATTGAGATTGAAGTCAATATAAATTTAATCATCTTGGTGTTTACATACAAAGTGGTTTTTTAAAAACTGAATTGCAGCAGGCCCTGGATAGCCTGAATCAGTTGGCAGTACTGAAGTGTATTGTCAGTCTATGTCAAATTCGAGATTTTCAGGTTAAGTTTTGCGTCAGTGTGTGTCAAATGACAAAGAAAACCTAACCTACTAACTTCGAATTTGATATAAACTGACAATGCACTTCAGTACTGCCAACTGATTTAGGCTATCCAGGGCCTGCTGCAATTCAGTTTTTAAAAAATCACTCCGTACATGAAGGTCATGGAATCTAGAACAGTTTTTTATGTTTATTCTTTGAAATGTAAAAACTTATTTACCAAGTATCATATATTTAATAGTGTTAGTATCGAAGTTGTGAATTTTTTAATTTACTGTGTACCTACTGCTAATCTTGAATTATGGATACAGTCGCGGTAAAAAACCTAATGAAAGAAGGAAATTTTTCAAAAGAAATAAATGATAGAATATCTATTGTTTACAGTAAATTTGCCCTGTCTTACAAAACTGTTAAATTTTGATCTCAAATTGCAGTGGAGTAGGACGTTCTCAAGGTATGATTCTCTCAGTGGACTGCAGTAACAACTTCAGAAAAAATTAAGAAAATACACAATTTAATAAAAATATGGACGACCTAAGGTCAGATTAGTTAAATGTTACGTGACCCCCATATTGTTAAAAGGACTAGACTATTAATAAGGCCACAATCAAGATACTAGAATATTTTGAAATGTGAATTTACCGGTGGGTATTGAACATACCCTGGCCACAAAGGATTGCTAACGAGGAACTTTTACGAAGAGTTAACAAAGCTAGGAAAATACTGAATATAATCAAAACTAAAAAATTAGAGTATCTTGTCCATTTAATGCGGGGAAAGAGATACAAAATACTACAGCTGGTAATAGAAGGGAAAATTGAAGCATGTAACGTGCTAGTTCGTGTCACCTTGGTATTTAATAATCACCTTGCTAGATTTAAGCCAAACTGTATTTCTTATATTATAATAATTAGATTAAAGTTATGTATTTAAAACATGCTTCGAGTGTTTGGCACGCCAGGTCGTGCGGTGCTAATCAGCTGATGCAGTCGTTGCGGTTATTAATAGAACCAAAGAAAGTTGAGCGCAAACGGAAACGCGGGGCGTTCGTTCCAACAAAATGGACGGCACGCGAAACAAACTGCGATTGAGAGTTGATGTGTGGGCCTGCGTTAAGAGCAATCAACGCCAGGTTACTTGTGTAATCTTTAAGCCCTAAGAAGGGAATTGACAGCCTGGGAAACCATACTCGAGATACAGCAGTTCATAGCAAAGAGTTGCCATTCCAGATGCCATTCGAGCTTCGAGAAAGCCAGTCGACTTTACCAAAACACGAATTCTTTGTGCTTAGCTACCTAAGCCACGGAGATGACCTCTTCGTTATCTTGCAACGAGGTAAAGGTAAGGTTAGTTATTATAGATAAAACCCACGCTTGAATGCATGATCTATAAAACTGGAAGCAGAATCATAACAGCGGATTATGAAGGGATTGCAACAAATTGCGTAATAGCTTCAACCAGCAATTACGCACTGAAAACAACGGGCGTAACTGCTAAATCAACACGTCACAAAAAAGAGATGACATCCTGCTGACACATCGCAGCAGCCTGATTTCAAGCTACCGAAAGCAGAGCCGCATTAAGTGAATTTGTGCGTGAGAGTACGCCTTGTTCGCACGATTTGTTTTTGACTTACCCTTGCGCATTGATAATCACATCCCTATTTAAGGTGTATCTAAGCATGCAGATTCAGCATTAAGCTCGTGGACCTTTCTTAACTATTGTTGATAGCGTATATAACATTTTTATGTTACCATTGTGTATACGTATTTATGCAAGTATGTTCTTTTCCAGAGTACCTATATATATTTTCAAGTAAAATGTTTGGTTTTCATTTGTGGCAGGATTTGCATGTAGGATTACAGAATTATAGGTGACAACGAACAGGCCAGGACAATCTGTATTCACATTTACCTTAGCTGCACTGAGGTAAGAGTGGGTCTTATGCTTCTACGACTGGGCTAACTACCAAACAAAGGCCAAACTAAATTCATAGAAAAGTTGAGTATAGAGCACAAAAAAATGTGCCATTACAGTTTATGTCGCTGCAACGTAAGGGCTCGAATGAAAGTCAATATTAGCAAAGTGCTAAATTTTGTAATAACCCTAGAATATAAGCAAATTTTTGTTTTTTCCGGCCCGGAATACTTCTAAATGGCAACAAAATGAGTCAGGGCGGCAAAATGAAGGAAGATATAGGAAATTTTTAATAAACTCGCGATTTGGGAATTTCATCGATCGGCGAAAACGAATTCGTAACAGTACCATTACAAGCAAAACGACCAGCACATAGAAGACGCACATATTGATTGAAGAACTTAAGAGAGTGGTTTGGAAGTACCTCACTGCAACTATTCAGAACCGCAGTACCAAAAACTAAAATAGCCATAATAATAGCCAACCTTCGAAGAGAGACGGCACCTTAAGAAGTAGATGAAGCATTCGTCATATAGCTGAGACTTTAAACATGAGTGTAGAAGGAGTTTTCAACTTAATTAACGAACATTTAGGGATGCCAAAAGTGAGGGCAAGATGGATGTCCTGAATATTAACTCTCTTCGATAAGTAAGGGTTGAAAGTTAGCAACCATTTTTGGATCCTTGTGAAGGAGAAGGGTGTAGGGTAGTGTTCTAGAGGTAGCACCTATACTGTTAGGCGGTCGCTTCTAATAACATAGACGAAGGTGGCCTGACATGATTGGTTCTCACAAGACACCCAACTATAAATGTATGGTCCAAATGCCACACCCTGGTTAATTGCATCTACCTGTTGGCGAAATAAGCTGAAGGTAACCATATATGGTGATAACCGAACGATTGCAGGTATAAGCGGTCCCCCTTTTGCATGGCTAACAGATTCGGGTGGAAGAAACAGGAAACTCTTTTACCCTGAGGTTGAGAAACCAGCCTCAAAGGCGAATGAACCAAATACAAACGGTCATTGGCATAATAATGCAGAAGGCAGGAGGAAATCACTGCACTAAAGACCCACATGATATCCTTAGTAATAATATCTCTGCAGGGAGCAGTTGTGAGCGTTATGAAACTAACAATGAGTATGTGAAATTGGAACATGGAACTCAAACAATTTATATGCATCCGGTAAACTGAACAATATTCTGCTGGAAATGGAAAGATTGAAAGTAAATATTCTTGGGGTGAGTGATGTTAGATGGTCAGGAAACCGTATGTGTACAATAAAGAGTGGTATAATGTATTAATCGTGTAGCAATGATCCGCAACATCGATATGGAGTTGGACTGATCATGATCAAAAAAATAGCAGCGTCATTCATGAGTTCCACACCCTACTCAGGCAGAATTGTAATGCTACAGCTAAAAGCAAACACCAGCAAAATAAACATTATACAAATTTATGCACCAACTGCGGGAAAGGAAGATTAATCAATCGAAGAAATGTATGTACAGGTATAGGAAATCTTCAGAAGCATTAAAAATAGTAATATTGCAATTGTGATGGGAGACTTCAACGCAAAAGTTGAAAATACCAAAGTTGAAGGATGCACTGGAAGCTTTGGTGTAGGAGAGCGAAGTGAGAGAAGAGATTGTTTGATACAGTTTTGCCAAGATAAAGACCTAGCGGTTGCAAATACGCTCTTTAAACTCTCAGCTCGTAGACTGTACACATGGAAGTCAGCAACTGATGAACCAGAAAAATTTATAAGAATCGGTATAAAAATGCTATCATACCAACAAAAACGCATTCTGGTGCAGATCATCATTCTGCCTAAAATACACCAAACGATCCAACAAAAAATAGATAAACAAATAAAAGGCAGTAATGTACAAAAGGGCGAATTTAATGTTTATGAAAAATGGGATCGGATACAAAAAGTGTTGCCAACTGTACCCAAAAAACAACTAATAAGTAAAAGAACAAGCGTAATGTAGAACTCTATAAGAAGTTATATAAGTTAATGCAAATGAAAATTAAAGTATCAAGGAAAGCATATTTCCAAGGTATTTGTAGAAATAGAGTTGTTAGAGAGAAAGTATGACAATTGCCACATGCATAAAAAGAGCGAGATACAAGAAGAATAAAAACTCCAGCAATGTGATCAAGGATGCTGATGGGTATATTTTGGTTGATGTTAAGAAGTTTGAGAGATGGAGAACTTACGTCCAAGAACTCTTCAATGACGGAGAGCAACAAGTAATATTTTAGAAGTAGACAATGAACATTTAACAATAGAAAACCTGAAACCAAGTAAAGCTCACGGTCGCAATCAAATACCTACAGCGCTCATCAAACTTTTTGACGATGAAGTAATTGATATTCTCTTAGACCTGTTTTACACTATCTATAATACTGGTATAATCCCATCTACCTTTGTATTAATCCCCAAGAAAGACTATCGAACAACTGCGCTTATGAGTCACACATTCATACTGTTCTTAAACATCATTCATAAGAGAATTTATACAAAATTAAAAAAAAGTATAAGCAATACCCAGTTTGGATTCTGGTCAGGCATTGGAACACGAGAGACTCTTTTTGAAGACAAACGTCCTTTGTTAGCGTGGTATGGACGTGATTCAGGATGTATTCGCCCGCTTTATTGACTTCTAAAAGGAGTTCGATACGGTGACACATGGCAAACTGCAACAACTCCTCCTTATGAAGAACATTAACTTAAGGGATGTGAGAATACTTAGTAACTTGTACTGCTAACAGTAGGAAGCGAACTGCAGAAATTGAGATACGGCGTGGAGTAAGACAGGGATGTTGTTTATCTCCACCTTTGTTTAACGTCTCCAGCTAGGTCATCTTCAATGAAGCCATGGATGAAGAATCAGCGGCAATGCTCATAAGTGGTGAGACTGTCAACAATATGAAATACGCAAATGCCACAATCCTGCTAACAAGCAACTGTATAGATTTACAACACTTGCTTGGAAAATACATGATCGCTGTAATGGTTATGGATTGAAAATCAATTTTAATAAGACTAAATGAATAATAATAAAGTCCCCACAAAACCAAATAGATTTAAAAATTTAAAACACCATCATAGAAAGAATACAGATCTACAAATACCTCGAAATTTGGATGGAACAAACAGGATATTGACACAACTTGGGGGTTGTAGCTCCGTTTAGCATTATGAGAGGCAGTTATGTCATGGTGGTAAAGGATCGGTTCATAAATAAGAACATAGTAGAAAAACAATAATTATAATTAGGAAATAATCAAGAAATACAAATACATTACTTACTCAGGTAATACATTCTTGACGCAGTTTACTACCATCGACCTGTCTTAATACGACTACTCGACTGACTCAATACTAACTCAAGACTGACTAACACTGACCCTGGATTGAAGACTCCGGAGTACTTACTCGTATACTAAAAAGATGACCACGCTTGTCGTCAATAACAGATAAACATCCTGTTAGATGTTGATCCCTTAGTGATCCAAACAAAACATTGGTTTCTTATTATTGTTACACACAGTATCAGCAACATAACCACAATGACAAATAATATTAGTGATAAACATAAGTAACAAATATTGACGAATGCAATTATTCCAGAGAGTGCAACCACAAGATCGTCACGAACGTGACAATATCAAACAATAGAAATAAGAACTATAATAGAAATAGCCAGATCTTCTTTTGTAAAACTTCGTTGTTACGTGTTGTCCATCTTACTTTATGGAATAGAAGCTTGGATGCTAAAGAAAAACATTTAGATAAGCTACAAGCGTTCGAAATATGGTGTTACAGGATTAACACAGAATGTTGCGTATAGCTTGGATCGATAAGATCACCAATAGAGAAATTCTGGGGAGGATGAATAAAGAATATAAAATTGTATACACCAAATAAAAAATAGAAAGCTCGAATACTTAGGCCATATAATGAGAGGCTCCAAATACGCACTGCTGCAACTCACAATGCAGGGGAAGATAAAAGGAAAAAGGAATGTCAGCAGACGGAAAATATCTTGGCTGAAGAATCGGCGGGTTGGTTTGGTTGGAACAACACCGATCTATTGCAAGCTGCTATCAACAAAATCCGTATAGCAATGATGATATCCAACCACCAATAGGAGAAGAACCGCAAGAAGAAGAAGAAGGGGCAGAAGAAGATTTTACTGGTAGAAGTTTGTAACCTTTGATGAAATGTGGATTCATCACTTCAACTCTGAGAGCAAACGAAAATCCATGCAATGAAAACACAAACCCTCTCTAACACCAAAGAAACTCAATGTTCAACCATCGACGGGCAAAACGATGACCACGCTTTTCTGGAACTGAGAAGAAATTTTGTTTATATATTACCTCCCTCATAACACTAAAATAAAAAGAGTTTATTCCAAAAAACTTTTGAGGAAATTGCAGGACTATATCAAAGATAACCGCCCTGAAAAGAGGAGGGAATGTGCTTTTGCAGGCAGAATGCTGAAGTTTTTAAAGATTCGTAGAGATTTAAACTTCCAAGAGATAAACCACTCGCCGTACGGTCCAGATCTGGCCCCCAGCCACTATTTGCTGTTTAGGCATTTTCAAAAAGCTACGTGGACAAGATTTTATAATGAAGAGCTGGAGCTAGAAGTAGAAATTCTGTTGTCTCTAAAATAAAAATTTAAAGCTTATTTCAAAATGTAAAAGAAAGTATTGGGCTTGGAAATGATTATATTGAAAAATAGATAATATTATTATTCCACACCCTTCTTAGTCAAATACCGTATTTACCAAACAGCTCTCACAACAATGTAATATTTACTGATCTTTTCCCTTTAGGGCTTTCAGTACGTTCGACATCAATGTGGTTATTTCTAACAAGAACTTGTTATTTGCTACATCGGGATTTTTTTGTACGCAAAGGAAAAAGAAAATAATTAAATAATTTACAACACGGCGGTTCAGGAAATGTCTCGTAGTGTAGCAAATGTTTCCAGCTGGTTCCTGAGCAGGAATGGGGGGTTGTCCGGAAGAGCCACTGGTTCGAGACGGTCCAAACCAGAAAACCTACAGGTCTCCGTGTAAGTTCGTAAACCACTTAGCTGTTTCATAAAAATAATAAAAGACAGAAAACACCATAGCTTGAAATAACCTAATTGTTTATTTACAGTATGTACAAGTACAAACTGCACCATACTCGAAGAAGGCAAAACAAATCTGTGATAGAATATTTGTTTGTAATTGGAATAGTAGATTTAATTTAGTTTTACTTATATACTGTACAAGGTTTTAATGTTAATAAATTTGAAGTGAAAAACAAAATTCTATGATTTTAACTCGCAATTCGCTCGAGTACACGTATCTCAACTATAAAGATATAGTGACTTGAAAATCAAGTAGCGATAGCGATAAACGGGAGTTCTTATCAAATCGCTTCAACGATCAATTATTTTATATATTCGCGACCTAATCGAAAGGTACCATTGCGCCTAGGGTGTTTTAACACTTAACCGTGTATTTTCAGCGCTAAAACGAGTTATTTTTAGTGTTTAATTTCCCGGAGATCCTCCCAAAATTAAATTAAGTTTTAAAGTGTTGAGGCACTTGAACGCGACCAAAATGCTAGTAGACAGGATAGCCAATCAAGGGAATATTAAATTCTTATAAATTAAAGATAAACTATTCCGCATAAATAAATGCACAAGGTGGGCATCACAGCGACGCATTTCTTAATTTCTCGGCACAATCGGTTAGGAATATCACCTGCATAAAAGGTAGGCACAACGCATAAAATTTCATAGCGACAGCACGAATGATATTTTTAGTTTGAAATGGCTAAATCGCTAGCAGAATTCTTGTGATGCATGGCAGGGCACAGCGGCGTCGTCAGAGCAGCTATACAGGGCAGCTATACTCGGGGATGCTGTCCATCTATTGTACTGGGAAAGAGACCTTGTGGTCCAAACTTCGAAAGCGCAGCCAAACGAATTGAGAAACTCATGACTGCCTGGGGGTTGGTTCTCCAGGTGCTTTAGCAAGCACATGCAGAATTGGGCCCGAATAAGACGAAAACGGAAAAGAAGACCTAAAATCGCAACAACTAGTGGGTGGCCTCAGGTGAGTAATCTTGCATAAATAAATTATTAATCCAGTTTAACCGGCTTCATTCTAGCAATATCACACAAAATTTCTTGCTGGTGAGCGACGATTTACATAATGATTCTGGAATCGCACATCTGTATGGAGCAAAATTCCAGGAAAATCAGTTACATCACCCACAAATAATCACATCAGAAACCAGAGGCATAAAATGGCCGCCAGAAATCATACTCACAATCTATTTTGAAAATTTTATAATCTCCTAAAATTCAAGGTTTCTCAAAAACATCCCAAAAAATGAGAAATAAGTATGCAACCAAATATACACTTAGGAACTGTAGGTCACTCGAAACATTTTCTCAGCTGCATCTGAATGTATTTACGGGAAAAATTATATGTAACAATTCTTGACTGCATCTAAATGATAAATTACAAGTAACAAACTTCAACATCTTTCCATGTAAATAAAAAACCATCATTAATTCACTTCACCAATGATGTCTTAATGATACCGTTAATAACCACTGTGAATTCTGTCAAAGTTCCCTCCCGCTTGGAAGATTTTTGTTCAATATGTTGATTACATTCAATACACCAGTCACATAGTATAGAAATGTTAAAAATGCAATTGTGAAATTCAAAAGAACAACCACTTCAACGGAGTTTCTGTTTTCGTTTCGGTTAACTGTCCCCTCCATCAACTGAATATTCGATGAATAACTCTTCTTTGCGGTTTTGTAGATTTCCGCTCGGTAGTTCTATCTGGTATTACTTAACCTTTTCATAAATATGTTATAGAGTTTTATTCAGTTAACATGGCTCACAGCTCAGGTATTTTCCCTTGATAAAAATATTTATTTTTTAGACCCAACAGATGCAGGCTGAACATCTTAAAAGGATAGGAATGTGCGATCGATGCGCACCGCATTTGCGAAGGAAATTCAGTGTAAAGCCCTTTATAGATTTTTTAAGGTTTCTAAACTTTTCATGAGGAAAATATTGATTAAAATGCACATGAATAACTTTTAATATATTGCCAAATTCCCTAACACCTTCTATGTTCCTACAAATACCAACGACAACAAGATTGAGTCTGTGAGCTATACGCCTATCCTCTATAGGAGGTCAGCGACGTGTTTGGGGCATCTTCCGGATTGAGGTATAGTATCCGTAAATCATCACTGAACTTACCTCTCAGTGTTATTTTTAGCCTGCCTCTCTTCCTAGTACCTGGTACAGTTAGTTTGTGATCTTCTTTGAATATGTTGTTCGTATGTTATATTAGATAAGTATGGTGAAATTGTTCTCTAGACAAAAGTCCACGAGGTGTACACCTTTTTCATTCCTAGTTACTGCACCATACTTCGATGCTTCCCCATAACCTTTCTAATGTGATCGTCATTCGGCGTGTTACCGACTGTCGCATCAAAAATCCCCAATGTGATAACAATTTCTCAGTTTTGGAATCTTACTTAGGGTATCTGTTAGGTTAACGTAGAACCCATTTATTTCATCATCTTTTTTTCTTCCAATAGTTTTATTTCCTTTGTGAGTCCATGTGTGAGCCCAGCAAATGCTCGACTTTCAGACGGCCGGCCCAGGTTCGATTCCCAACGACTGTAGGAAGATTTTAAAAATCATACGCTCTCCGACTACCAAGCTAACAACTGTGGTAGTCGTTAACCCCTAACAGGGAATATCTTCCTCCATTTCGACGGGCAAACCTAACCACCTATTCGGCTTACGAGCAAAGAGGGCAAATGTGTGTGTATCTAAGTTTATATCTACTTTTCCTTAAATTGTTTCTGTTTTACGGAAATCCACGCAAGTCCTTGATTTTATGAATAAGTGACAACACTGAGGATGAAAACAAATTGCACGTCCGCAGCCGGCCGTATTTCCCAGCTCACGAAAATCTTAGCAAAGGTTCAAGAGCCCTGTTTAAATTTTAAGGGGGCGCTAATTCAGGTTCAAGCACCCCTTAGCCCTCCTAACTACGCCTATGAGGACTGCGGAAGAGAGGGCAGGAGCAAGCAAAAACTCTCGCGGAGGTAATTAGAAAAATGTAATTATTGTTCCAAGTTGTGCAGAAGTTTCTTTCGCTTCATAATTGATCGTCTTATTAAAGATGAGTTAGCTCGGGCTTTGTCTAGGGGTTGCCATTGACAACGGGCACTCCGCTGTTTGCTCATTGCAAGAACTCATATCCTAATTGGGTTATACCTTTCATGTGCGTCACCGTCGTCTTAAATTACAGGTCGTATAAGGTAGCGTGGGGTATTTGTTTTCCGACCTAGAATTTTCCTCGGATAATTTCGGTGACTCCCCCAGTTCGTTAAATGCGCGCAATGAACTAAACAATAACGGAATAATCAGATTTTGTCGAAAAGCACGAGGGCTTTGGTAAAACAACAGCAGTAGCGGAAGTCGCTTAATCCTGGCAAATAATACGATTTTCCATTGATATAATCCTAATACACACAAATTGGCGAGAGCAGACGGTATTATATAGACTACGAGGTACTAATGAACACATTTTTGCTGTTTTTGTCCACCTTCTTCCGTGTCGCTAAAAACAATATACTTCAATCTTGATGTCTCACTATTATAGCTCTAATCACTTACTTGAGACCAGAAATAATGTTTGGTTCAAGTAATTGTATTTTTAACAGTTGCTAAATCAAGCATTGATTTTGTCCCGTTATTGAATCTAAAATATATTGATGGTGTAGCTATATCGCATACATATAGCTCTAGGTACAATTTTGGGTGAATTGGATTAAGTAAGTAGAAAGCTACATTCGTAGTAATAATCCAATGTGCACACGTGATAGCTATTTACCCAAATTAAAACTAGTGGGGCCATCTACAGTTTGTTGGCAGTACGTCAAATTCAGCAGATTCATGCGCACTTGTCAATTTGCTTTACCACGTCTGTGATTTATAAATTTATTGAACAGAACGATTTAAGCACAGATTTAACACATCCGTGATTCTGAATTATGTTTTTGTTTGTCCTCAGAATTTTGCATATGAACATACTTATGATAAATTTGTAGTAAACAGTAATTAAATATTCGTAGCATCAAAAAGTTGCATTGTCATTGTTGACCTAAACCTAAACCGAATATAAATATCAGTGAGGCATAGTACTCTCGTTCTCTTATTTTTACGTCTTGGTGAGTTCGAACATATTTCATGTTATTTTGCAGAACCTTGCATCATTGAAGGAAAAAGAGGCTCAGGAGCGGTTCAACTTGTCCCTTGCAGTTCTAGAGATTCAGAATCAAAATAATAAAAACAGCTTAACTTTTACCTCATATATCGAGTCAAATTTGACCAGTGATTCCGAGTATACGCAGCTCCAGGATAGAACTGAGCTTTGGAGATAGCCAAATATCTAGAGAAACTTCTGACAGACCAGCAGCGAAAGCAGTGATTCTGAGCGATACGCAGAATGCAGTGAGCCTTACTCATCTTCCCATTCAAAGCTGAGCTCTGCTAGTTTCTGAAAGAACAAATTAGAATATGAAGCGGAGAAAAACGGTTGACTATACTTCGTGGAAAAGATCGGTAGTGAAGAAGAAAACACTCCTTAGAATGAAATATGTAAATAGAAGAGAAGTTCCAAAAAAGAAGCATTTGCCTGAAAACTGCGCTAGATGTTGATAGAAGTGGAGTCAAACATTTTCTGATAAATAAAAGAGGATACATAGGGCTGAAGTTTTTCTTCTTATATCAAATCAAAATGAAGAAATATACTCCAGCAGTGAAGGCAGTAATTCCGAGCAATACACAAATTCCAGCGAGTCTTACATTTAAATTCAAAACTGAGCTCTGGCGATGAATAAATACCTGAGAAATTTCTGGCAGATCAAATGAGAAGGAAATGTGGTGGAAAACGGTTTATAATAATTCATAGAAAATACTAAACTGAAAAAGAAAAACTCAGGGGAATAAAGTGCAAGAAAAGTTTCAGCAAAACATTTTCCTGCAAATTGCAACAAATGTAGTCAGCCTTTTTCCGATGCACAAAGAGGATGAATAGGGCTGAACCTCGTATGTTCTTTTTTGTTTTTTATTCTCCTGCTTATTTTTTCCGCTCCATTTATTTTCATCTAAAAATTTCCGACCCAGGACCATTTCAGCTGGCCTAGTATATATTGTTGTGGTTCTATATTTTTATTTTTTATTTTATTTAAATTTAATATTGTTCTCAGGGTTTTATCAAAATTGATTCGAAATCTTACCTTTCTGTCACATTTTGAGCATGCACTTATTGTAATAACAATTGTTCGACTCTTAATCTCTGGGTTACTGTTGAATTTAATTAGGACATACACAATAAAATTTATAATACTTTAAATTGGGGCAATTGTATTTATTAATAGCTATTTATGCAACAAGTGCTAAAAGTTGATGTTTATAACACTTTTAGCAGGAGTTTCCATACAATATTTTTTGTACGACCTTAAATTTGCTGTTATTAATCCATAAATGTTGATTTAACAAAGGTTTGCATTTATGACAGTTATAATTTATGTCGTAATAAATAGATGGCCTTGACGCGCAGGTGAATGTTTGTGGAGCCAGTACTGTCAAAGTCAATTATCAAAGGTAATTTTAGTACTACACATCTGACTTTATTCATTACATAACGCTTTAATTATTTGAAAAATACGTTACCCCTAACGCAAGAAGTAACTAGAATAACTTTACAACCTCACTTCCAGTTTGAAATTGTAGTTTGATAACCTCACTTCACTTTATAACACGTGCTAAAAGTAAACAGCTGATCTCATTTTAAACACGCTAAATTATAAAACGTCACTTTTAGTGAAAAAAGCTAGCGCTAAAAGGCCTACTTTTAGTGGTGGTCATAGAAAATAGCTATTTATGCAACAAGTGCTAAAAGTTGAGGATTATGCACGAGACACGAAAATTATGAAACGAAGCCCGAAGGCTGAGTTTCATAACATGTCTAGTGCATAAACCACTTTTAGCACGAGTTGCATACAATATTTTTTTACGGCCTTAAATTTACTGTTATTAATCCATAAATGTCGATTTAACACTGGTTTGCATCTACGACAGTTATAATTTATGTCATAATAAAGAGATTGCCTTGACGAGCAGGTGAATGTTTGTGGAGCCAGTGCTGTCAAAATCAGTTATCAAAAGTAATTTCACTTTATACCACACATGCGCGAAAAGTAAACAGCTGCTCTCTTTAAACACGCTAAATTATAAAACGTCATTTTTAGTGAAACAAGCTATTGCTAAAAGGCCTATTTTTAGTAGTGGTTGTTGAAAATAGCTATTTGTGCAACAAGTGCTAAAAGTCGACGTTTATGCACGAGACATGAAAATTATGAAACGAAGCCGAAGGCTGAGTTTCATAACATGTCTCGTGCATAAACGACTTTTAGCACGCGTTGCATAGAAGATTTTATCTACGAATTAATTTTACTGTTATAAATCCATAAATATCGATTTAACAAAGGTTTTCTTCGACACTTATAATTTATGTCATAATAAACAGTAGGCCATGCTTCGCGGGCGAATGTTTGCGAAGCCAGTACTGTCAAGGTCAGTTACACAGCTACACATGTGACTGTATTCATTGCATAATACTTTAATTATTTCAAAAACACTTTACCTGTAACGCAAGAAGTAACTGGAACAACTTTACAACTTCACTTCCAGTTCGAAATTGTAGTTTTATAACCTCACTTCACTTTTAACCACTGCCTCCTACACTTACAAGCCATGCTGTTAGATTTGGCAACATTGCATCTCTGGTAGTTGGTGGTCCTAAATTACAATTCTCGCATTTGAAATAATTTTGCTTTAAAGAGCACAGTTTTACTCTTTATCAAATTTTACTCTGTAATTAACTAAAGATAGCTTCTGTAATGGTGACATTTATTTACATAGTCAAGTAATACAAACATGTAACAGTATATTTATAAAAATAAAACAACTTAACCTATGTAACATATGTATAAAAGAACATTTCTGTAATTATTTTAAAGTTTGTAACTTTCTATACACCACTGCTGATTGAGAGTACAACGTATACGCAAAAATATGGTGCTACAGCTGTAAATAATCTTATTTGAACATAATAAACTTATCTGCTCGGAGTGCTTGGTAACATCTAAATTTGTGTGACGCAAATGGTTCCATAAACTTCAAAAACTGCTGGTGTCATCACTTAAAAACACTTTCACTGTTTGTGCATGTCTTTTCAATATTTGTCTTCTTCTACATTTAAGATTTGTCCTTTCTTGAGGCGCTTTCGTCGACAATATGTTGGTAAATTTGGAAATACGCTTAGGACAGCTTTGTCAGCTAATTGAGGGTAATGCATCACCAGTTCTGCATTTCCTCACTCTCATTTCTAACGTTTTCAAAAAGTATTTTCCATTAAAATGCATTTCACACACGACAGAACTTTTTGTTAGAGTCCAACGTTCTCGTGCTGTTGCACGAAACCATGCTTTCTTTCGGATCTCGTTCATTTGAAAAGAAAATGTTGTTAGCGTTTGCATACGATGTTCTTTTAAAGTACTGTTGTGGTTGGTACACAGCGTCTTCGTGGCATTCTAAATATAAAATTAAAAGTTACAAGAAATGCCCTAAAAATGAGGTTAGGTTGTTACTTACCTCAGTGAAATACTTAATAAACCCCATGAACTCTAGCAGCAATTTTACTTGTACTTATCACGAACAGTACAGTAATATAAATAAATGTATTCGGTCAAACTTAGATCAGTCCAACATATTAATATTTAATCACATGCCACATTTCAACAGACATTTTTATAAATAAACAGTACAAAAATTGGTCTACGATCAGCGTTGCCAAATCTCCAACAGCATGGCTTGTAAGTGTATGAGGCAGTGAATGAACACTTCTCATACTGAAGCCAACATTTCAGAAAATTCTTACTTTGTCTATTTACATGTAAAACAGTGTCCAAATGTCTTACTTTTTCATTTAAAGTTGCAATACGAAGATGTCCTCGACGAGCCATATCATTAGTCAATTTTTTTCCTATTCGAAATTTTCTGTTTTATTAAACCCCTGCTATGTGAGAATAACTATAGTCACTATCTACAGCTTTCATTCTCACATGGATTTCGTGTAGTTGGCGTCCTTTAGTACAGTCAGACCTCGCCGTTCGCGGCTTTGCGGATAGCTGATTTGATTTTACGCGGGGCACCTTTGTGCTCCCTTTACTTTGCCGTTCGTGGATATTTGCTTTGCCGTTCGCGGATAGAATTACCAACGTTAACTGTTTCAACTTTCACGCACTAACGGCTAGTCTTATGAAGGCCACTAATCTGACGTTAACTTTAATTCACTGTTGAAATAAACAAAAGTGCATAAAAATTTGTTTACTAATGAATACTCGTAATATGTCATAAGCGCCAACGTTTTGATGAGCTTTTGTTTATTTTAACAGCGATTTAAAGTTAATGTCAGCTAAGTGGCCTTCATAAGACCGGCCGTAAGTAAATAAAGCAAACGTATGCGGTTTATGTCATGAACACCTAAATAACACTATTTATCACGAACTTGTAAACACACTTATCGAGCCTATTTCTTTGAATCACTTATTACCAAATTGGACCAGAAATAAATTGTAAAATTATAACTTGAATAAACAAATGGACATTCGAGCTCTAGATGGAATTTTACTTTATATACGCACGTTTATGTATTTTTGAATTTTTTGAAGTTGCATAGTATAAATAAATCTAGTTTATGGAACCTAACCTCATTTATATCGTTTATGTGTTTACTTGCGCATCGCAGTTTTGCGCTTCGCGGCATTCTTCTGGAACGAAACCCCCGCGAACGACGATGTCTGACTAATAATAATAATGTACTTTATTTAGCATATAATTGCTACATTTACGTTTAACTCTATTCTAATATTTACATCTTTATAATACAAAACATAAAAAAATTAAAAATTCAGCACAGTATCTAGCTAATTTTCACTTCGATACTTCTCCCTTAATCTAATTTTGAATATCCTTATGTCACCTACGTTACGAATATTATCATCTAGTTCATTATACCTAATAAATCCCTTCACAAACACAGTATTGTAACCCACTCCCTTAATTGCAGTTTTGACATAAGTTATTTTTTCCTCGGGTGTCATATCCATACATGTCCTTGCAGTACAATAGATATCTATCAAAATAAGATGGCATACAGCCCAAATGTATCTTATGTATAAAAACTAATGTCTAGTATTCCAGCAGCTGTCTTACATTCATCCAATCCAAACACTCTAACATATCACATATTCTGGTATATCTGTTACAGTTCAATATCATTCTCATACCTCTATTTTGCAGTTTTTTAAGTCTCTCTATTCCACTATTATTACTCACATACAGCACTGTACCGCAACAATAGAACATCGGCAAAATCAATGTATTATATAACATATATCGTTGATATCTTGTCAACACATTTTTTAGTCTATATATCACACCTAACCTCTTCCCTATCTTCCTCGATATTGCAATGGCATGATGTAATAATATAATATGATTATTTTAATTGTAATTACTACAGACTAGGGATGGGCGCGTGACGTGAAAACAGTCGTGTCACGTCGTGTCACGGCGTGTCACGTCGTGAACGTGACTAATATTTGAAAATCGTGACGTGAACGTGAGTGAACGTGAGTGAAAATTTCCAAGGCGTGATTCACGTTTCACGTTAATTTCACGTTAAATATTTAGTAACGAATAAAAAACTGCAGGGTGCAGCAACTTTTAAATTCATTAAATCACAAATTGTGGCAAACAAGTTACATTGTGTGGCTTTTTTTTGGACCCTAATTATAAATCCTTAAAGTTCATACTTTCACATAAAAGATAAGATTGTAATGCAATTAAAACTATAGATGATAATGATGAAATACATAGCAAACGACTCAAAACTGGTACATCAGCATCAGATTCTTATCTTTCTACACTTAGAGATAGCTCTGAGTGCTCTGACGATGACACATGTAATTAGGATGATGTCGAAACAAAACTAAATTAGTATGTTAAATTAAAATTCGGAAATGTAGATGACATTTTAGGATTTTGGAAAAACAGTGTAAATACGCCACTGTTAAAAAAACTTGAGAAATTTTAAACATACCGGCAAGTTTCGTTACAAGCGAAAGAGTATTTTCGACAGCTGGGCGAATTTTAGAAGAGCGCAGAATTCGACGTAACGCTGAAAATGTTGATTACATATTATTTTTAAATGAACATTTTAATATGTAGATGTGTAGATGAACCTAGTATTCAAATAAAAGTAATGGTTTGTTTTTTATACTCGGCTAACGCTGAAAATGTTAATTACGCTTTATTATTAAACCAAAAATTTATTGTGTAGATGTGTAGATGATATTTTTAAACCAATTTATTATGTACTTGTGTAGATGAACTTATTATTCTAATAAAAGTAATGTTTTTCTTGTATACTCGCCTTAACGCTGAAGATGTGTATCCTTGTACGTAAAAGTACTTTCAAACCTACGAATTAAAAGTGTTTAGCAACATATACCTTCTGTACTCATACCAATAAGGGAAACGTCAATTCCAATGACAGCTTTTAGTATTAAAAGTAATGTCTTTGAAGACAGCTGCAAGAAATATATTTGCGAGAAATCAGTATTTATCCCTTGTCGAAATTATTGTAGTAAATTTTCATTTTTTTCTTTTTATGTCAACTATTCTGATTGCAACATATCACGTAAATTATGTCAGGTGCAAAACATATTTTTAGTTCTCTTTAGGGTTTTTTCATTGGTTTTAAATTTGAACATTCTGTTCTATCTGAATTTAAATTTTGAAATAAAAGCTGCGTGTCACGTCGTGAGTGGCGTGTCACGCCGTGAACGTGAGTGAACGTGAGCGTGAACGTGCGTGAACGTGACTGTTTAAAGCAAGCGTGAAACGTGCGTGACGTGAGCGAAAATTCACTCACGCGCCCATCTCTACTACAGACTACCTGCAAACTTATTTTTATTTAAGTCAAATTTTAGACTGACTAAAAATAATTCTGTTTTGACTGGGTTCGTTAATTACTTGCAAATAAAACAGTATTATGCCCTTTATTGTACTTCATTCATCTGCAATATTACAGAAAGCAAGCTCGATAGGCAGAAAACTCATTCCTCAGAGTTGGGTTCCCGGTACGTTAATATTAAAATTTATGTGATACGTCAATGGGCTGTGAATTTAGTTCGATTGCGCAATAGCTACTTTGCTACGCTGTCAAAGTTCTACACAAATCGGTTTATTTTGTTGCGGTCCGCGTTGTGATTTAATTTAACAAAAGGGGTTTTATGAGCATTCGATAAGGTAACTTGTGAATTCTCGCACCTTTGACAGCATTAATCTATCTTTTGTTTTCAGGCAAAACCGATCTTTGATTGTTAAAAGACTCTAACATGCAATTGTTTTCCCTAACCTCAAATTTGGATTTTATGCTATTACTGGATAATTGCTTTCGATAGATGCTGTAATATGTCTGGATCTCTCTTCAGTAAGACGTACTCTTGTTCTAATTGTAACTTTCCGGTTTCTAACGCCGATACTATGATTGAAATCTAACCTAAGTTTTCTGCAGCGTTGCGGTAGCTCGTTCGGACGGCGGCTCCTGATGGTATCTGCCTGAAACTGGAAACCTGGGATGCTGTGACTGTTGTGGAGGCCTCCTACACGCTGGGCTGATATGCTGCCGGTGAAATCTCGGGCTCAGGAACTCAATTCTGCCCGTGACTGAAGATCGTAATCTGGTCTCGGCCGAAATCCTCGGAAGTTGGTAACGAAGAAAATTATTTTTTGTGAGGGAAATCGCTACCCACACTTTCACTGGTGCACTGGTAAATTGGCTACACAATGGTGTACTTTTTATTATTGTAAATTAAATATTTCTATATTAAAACTGCATTTAAATGAGAGACCAAAAACTGTGTGTTAAGAATTAATTTTTATTCGATTGTTTCTGTCTGATAGTCGTTATTAACAAATGACTATCTAGATTTTCAAAACGGATGTAGACCAAGTTCAATACAATAACTTTCTTAACTAATATTACTTATAACTAAAATGATTTACAAAATGTCTATTTCTAAAATATTATCTTTTCAATTTGGTTTTTACTGTCTCATAAAGTCACTAACACTTTGTATTATTTAGATTGTCTTTCTCACTCGCGTAATTACACTGATTGTTTTTTAAATAGTTCACTTCCTTCACCAATTTTGTTTTACATCCTGCTGTGTCCTTTTCCTCGTATTTTCATCAACTGTCTACTTTTCACATATTTTCAAATATTGCTGTCTAATATTACAATTGCCATGTTCTGCCTAGTTTATGCTCTTTGCAACGTATTATATTATAATTCTGCTTCCTTTACTTTTATTTAAGATTGCTCATAAACATTTCCTATTTAATTATTCTGACATCTAAGCACATATTATAAACCTTTCTGTGACAGTTCTATTTATTTGGTTCGGCTTTAATTTTGCACAAACCTCTCATTTTTGACTAATTTAAAATTATCGACTCCAATCTATGAAAAAGAGCTCTGCCCTTTGCCTTCTCTACTCAAATCGTTTTATTACTACCGGCATTTCTTCGCAAATGTACTTACGGATTGAAATTTATACGCTAAATCTTGCAGTTGCATTAACTACCCCAACTCTGTGCTTTCTGACTTGCTTTTTATTTGTTTGTGCTGCAAGCAGAGTTAAGTAGCGGGCTCAATACCACCTCAATATATACTCGATATGATCGTTGAAACTAAGTTTATAATCCACCATCACTCCCAGATACTTCAGCACTTCTACAAACTGTACATTTATGTCCTCAATTTTATCAAATCGTTGATTGTCCACCACATGTCTGTAATCGCCTCCACTACTGACACACATAGCTTTTGTTTTACTAACATTCAATTTCAGTTTATTCATAGCAAACCACTCACTCAAAGTCTCCATTTCCTCATTGACAGTGTCAATTAGCTCATCCACATTGTTACGTTCCAAATAAATAATAGTATCGTCTGCAAAACAATGCTATTTACACTTTTTCAAGTGCTTTCCCGTATCGTTTATGTAAAGAGTGAACAATAAAGGCCCCAAAACACTTCCCTGCGGAACTCCCATCTTGACCTCCCGCGCTGTAGATTCTCGACTATCTGACCTTTTTTTTTACGATTCTCAAGATAGTTCCTAATCCATTCTATGCAGTTTCTTCCTATTCCGTAAGCCGATAGTTTATCAATTAACCTTCCTCTATCTACCGTCTCGAATGCTCTTTTCAAGTCCAGAAACACCACCACCACCAATTACACCCTGCAATTACACACTGCAAGGCAGTTTCACAACTGTACTTTTCTCTAAATCCAGATTGAAATCTTGATAAGGCATTATTTTCTCTGACATATTTTTCTATCTGTCCATAAATTACTTTCTCTAAAATCTTTTCAACAGCTGGCAGTGTATTCACAGGTCTGAACTCCTCACAAAGTGTTGTTTTGGCCACCTTCCGTATTGGTATCACCGATACCTTTAATTCTTTCGGCACTTTACATTCTTCTCAGTAATTTTTGATAAATGCGACTGTTATCGCATCTGGACTGCTCTTATTGGATAAATTAAATACAATTTTTGTCAGTTCTTCCTCTTCTATCATCTAAAATCATCCAATCTACAACTCCTGAAAACTAGCACAAAGTAATTTAATTGAAACGTCACCAATAAATCATTATTTTAACGGCGTTTGTTATCCCTTGAAATAAAGCACCTTTTAGGAGCTTAAATTTGTTTTTATGTTCACACAAGAATATTTCAAAAACATTTGAATTTACAGGTATTAAACAACATGTCAAAAGAGATTATTAAAAGGGCTTTTCATAAATTTAAAAATATACAAGGCGTTCCATTTGGAAAAAATATGTATCACATTAATCCTCAGATCCATCATTTTACACTTGAAAGGTAGTGCAGGAAAACCATTATTTTTTTGGTAATGTTTTCCTTCATTTCTTACAGCAGCCATCTGATATACAGCATTTTTTTGCATAAAATCGTTAATATCTGCAAAACAATTGACATTAGACTCATACAAAATACCCAAATATAGGGTATTTCATTTAAAAAAAGTACGTTTGATTCGCCCCACTTCCTTGAGCCACCCTGTATAATCGAAACTACAACTTTTATGTACACAATATTTATGTAACTCTCATAGTTTTAGAAATTATTTTCCACCCCCGCATTGTTGCCAGGCCCTGTATTTAGTGCTAATGTGTATTAATATTTTAATGTAATAAATGCAATAATGTAAATCTAATAAAAAAGTTTTATTCGAGTTTACAGATCAACTTGGCTGAAGCATGTTAAATATCAGAGCTAATACTACAATGTACCATGATTCACTTATAACTAACGGATTAAATAAGTTACAGATCAACCGGTTGTATGGCAGTGTTGTACTTAAAAAAATTTACAACTACAACTAAAACTAAGTACAAGATTAATATAAAAAACTCTAAAAATACCAATATAACATTTTAAAATTTAATTTAGGCCCCGCACATATCACAATTGCCAGGATTCTGAAGTGAGCACATCAAAGCTGCCTCTGCTAATGCTTCCACATCCTCTCCATTCTTGCTCTTCTCCACCCCATTAGTAACTTTGGCATCCCCATTGACTTCAGCAACAGGCTTAGTAATATTGCCGACTAGCAATTTGGTTTTATCTACAGTAAATTGTGTGGGGTTAGACGCAGGCTTAGTGCGAAGGTAATACATTCCCGTTTTCAAACCCTTATGCCAGCCATAAAAGTGCATGGAGGTGATGTTGGCATAATTGGGCTTGGCGATGTGTATATTAAGAGACTGACTCTGATCTATAAATGCCCCCCTGTCAGCAGCCATGTTGATTATTGTTTTCTGCTTGATCTCCCAGACAGTCTTGTAAATCGCCTTGATTTTGTCAGGAATTCCGGGGATGTTTTGAATGGAGCCATAGTTGGCAATAATTTGATTCTTCATTATGTCATCCCACAGTCCCAATTCGGACAAATCATTAATCAAGTGTTGATTAACAATGAAAAACTCGCCACTGAGCACTCGGCGGGTGTAAATGTTTGAAGTGTACGGCTCTACGGACTCATTATTGCCTAAAATTTGAGCAGTAGAAGCAGTAGGCATCGGAGCTAGGAGAAGCGAATTCCTCACACCGTGCTTAGCAATTTTTGCTTTTAAAGCAGCCCAATCCCAGAGGCCTGTGGGGGTTTTATCCCACATATCGTACTGCAGTATTCCCTTACTGACGGGGCTGCCGGCATATGTTGAATAAGGCCCGTCCACCTCAGCTATTTCGCAGCTAGCCTCCAGGGCACCATAATAAATAGTTTCGAAGATCTGCTGATTCAACAAAGCAGCCTCCTCGCTTTCGAACGGCATGCGCAACAAAATAAATGCGTCTGCAAGTCCCTGCACGCCGATTCCAATGGGCCTGTGCCTCATGTTCGAATTTTTAGCTTCACGCACGGGGTAGTAGTTAACATCAATAATCTTATTCAAATTCTTCGTTACAACCTTAGTAACAGCCTTTAAATTGGCAAAATTGTAGGATTTACGATCGGGTGTTACAAACGCATTCACCGCAATGGACGCCAAGTTGCATACAGCGATCTCATCAGGAGCCGTGTACTCAATAATTTCAGTGCAAAGATTGCTGCTTCTGATCGTGCCCAAATTCTGCTGATTGCTTTTGCGGTTACATGCGTCTTTGTACAGCATGTAGGGAGTCCCTGTTTCCACCTGAGACGTCACGATTGCTCTCCACAGCTCCTGGGCACGAACCTGCCGCACAAACTTGCCTTCGCGCTCGTACTTTTCGTACAGCTTCTCGAACTCCTCGCCCCAGCAGTCGGGTAGACCCTGGCACTGATGGGGGCACATGAGCGACCACATCCCGTCAGCTTCCACGCGTTTCATGAACAAGTCAGGCACCCACAAGGCATAGAATAGCTCACGGGCACGCAGTTCCTCCTTTCCCGTGTTTTTCTTCAGGTTTAAGAATTCGAATATGTCGGCGTGCCATGGCTCAAGGTACATGGCGAAAGCCCCTGGTCGCTTGTTGCCCCCTTGGTCGACGTAGCGGGCGACGTTGTTGAACACTCTCAGGAGGGGGACCAATCCGTTCGAAACTCCATTTGTGCCTGCGATGTATGTATCTAAAGAAAAATAAATTTGTAGTTATCCATAATCAGACAGATTTTGCTCAAATTTTATACTAGAAGACTTGACAATTACATCATTTAAATATCTTTTCCAGATCCAGGACTTAACTGTAAAAAATATGAGATTTTTAATGCACCACTCTACAGAAAACCCTAGAAGCCATCGAATAGTTTTATTCAAAAAATCTTTAGTTATAAGAAGAGAGATGTCTTGAGAATTATACATTTATGTATATAATAACACTTAAGAAAATAAAGTTCTAGAGTTAACCATAACTATCCATGCGGTTTAATTATAATTTTTACCTTACCTTTAGCCCTGATGTTGTGGATGTTCACTCCTATGCCACCAGCACACTTGGAGATAAAGGCGCACTGACTGATGCACTTGAAAATGCCCTCAATGCTGTCTTCAGGCATCATCAGGAGGAAGCAGGAGGAGAGCTGGGGCCGTGGCGTTGCTGCAGAGAATAGGGTGGGGCTGGCATGAGTGAAGTACCTTTCGGACATGTAGTTGTAGGTTTCGATGGCCGAGTCGATGTCTTCACCGTGGATGCCCACAGCTGTTCGCATCAGCATGTGCTGCGGGCGCTCGACGATTTTCTTATTGATTTTTAACAGGTAGGAGCGTTCCAGGGTTTTGAAACCGAAGTAGTTGTAGGAAAAGTCACGGTCATAGATTATGACAGAGTTCAGGCGGTCGGCGTTTTTCATGATTATGTCGTGGTGCTCCTTGGAAATCATCGGGGTTGGCAAGCCGGTCTTGTCGTTGACCATGTTGTATAGGTCGTCGACGACTTCTGCAATGGTTTATGAGGTGTAATATTAAAGAGCAAGTAAAAAATAATACAGACTACATACTAAAGTACGTTTTTTTCCTATAAAAATTCTCAAGGTCAAGATAAACATTTCCAAGGTCCAGTTAACAAAGTTTCTAGGTCAAGCTAAAAATGTTCAAGGTCAAGCTAAACATCAAACTCAAGATAAAAATTTTCAAACCTTAGATAAACATTTTCAAAATCAAGTTAAAAAAGTTTCTAGGTCAAGATAACAAAAATTTCAAGGTAAGCTGAAAATGTTCAAGATCAAGCTAAAAATTTCAAGTCAAGCTAAAAATTTCAAGGTCAAGCTAAAAATTTCAAGCTCAAGCTAAAAATTTCAAGCTCAAGCTAAAAATTTCAAGATCAAGCTAAAAATGTTCAAGATCAAGCTAAAAAATTTCAAGATCAAGCTAAAAATTTCAAGGTCAAGATAAACATCAAACTCAAGATAAAAATTTTCAAACTCAAGATAAACATTTTCAAGGTCAAGTTAAAAAGTTTCTAGGTCAAGATAACAAAAAATTCAAGGTAAGCTAAAAATTTCAAGGTCAAGCTAAAAATTTCAAGCTCAAGCTAAAAATTTCAAGATCAAGCTAAAAATGTTCCAAGATCAAGCTAAAAAATTTCAAGGTCAAGCTAAAAAATTTCAAGATTAAGCTAAAAATTTCAAGTCAAGCTAAACATCAAACTCAAGATAAAAATTTTCAAACTCAAGATAAACATTTTCAAGGTCAAGTTAAAAAAGTTCCTAGGTCAAGATAACAAAAATTTCAAGGTAAGCTGAAAATGTTCAAGATCAAAGTAAAAAATTTCAAATCAAGCTAAAAATTTCAAGGGCAAGCTAAAAAATTTTAAGCTCAAGCTAAAAATTTCAAGCTCAAGCTAAAAATTTCAAGATCAAGCTACAAATTTCAAGGTCAAGCTAAACATTTCAAGATAAAGCTAAAAATTTCAAGGTCAAGCTAAAAATTTCAAGATCAAGCTAGAAATTTCAAGGTCAAGAAATCATCAACGTCAAGCTAAAAATTTTCAAACTCAAGATAAACATTTTCAAGGTCAAGTTAAACATTTTCAAGGTCAAGCTAAAAATTTCAAGATCAAACTAAAAATGTCAAGGTCAAGCTAAACATTATCAAGGTCAAGCTAAAATTTTCAAGGAACTTAAACATTTTCAAAGTCAAGTTAAACATTTTCAAGCTCAAGATAAACATTTTCAAGGTCAAGTTACACATTTCAAGATCAGAATAAAAATATCAAGATCAAGCCAAAAATGTCAAGGTCAAGCTAAACATTATCAAGGTCAAGATACAAATTTTCAAGGACAAGCTAAACGTTTTCGAGATCAAGTTAAACATTTTCAAGCTCAAGATAAACGTTTTCAAGGTCAAGCTAAACATTTCAAGATCAAGATAAACATCAAGGTCAAGCTAAAACTTTTTCAGCTCAAGATAAAAAAGTTTGCACTCATTGCGTACAAACCACGTTTTCGCGTACTCTATTGAATCACGGAAACGCCTTCTTTACGGTCATTCTACTACTTTGACACACACGTGCGTGATTTACGCACCGTTTTTTCTCAGGCTAATTGATAATTCCATAATAAAATAATTACTATAATATTAAAGATATATAAAGAAAATGTAATTTACTGCCATTTTTACTTCAAAATATTTAAAATTACCTCAAAAAAATATTAAATTAAGATCTGACAATTAATACCTACAGCGCCATTTGACAGAAATGTTTGCTACGCATCGCCGATGTTCGTAGAGTGTCGATGTCGCTACACCCTGCATTTCTAGCTGTTATTAAATAGCACCGAGGTACGTCGACGAATTTTGCCACTGGTAAAGTAACTTTTGATTTTGTAGTAAACGTAAAATGATTATATCTATTGCAACGAACGCATATAAATCAATCAATTTAAAAGTTTTGTTAGAACTGACAACTACTTAGCTAGATACCTACTTTACCGACATAATAAATGTCAAACTATTTCTTTTACGAAGAATATCGAAATAAATTCATATTAAAATATGATTTACTTTTAGCAGTTGTGCAAAAAATAGCATACATGTCTAGTGCGGGAAAAAGTAATGGGAACTTGTAGCGCATGCGAATCTCGTGTGCTACGCGCACTCGAGTCGCAAACCGCGCTACGCGTTCCCAAAATTCTTGTTCCCGCACGTATCATGTAAAATACTATTTCAAGGTCAAGCTGAACATTTTCAAGGTCAGGTAAACATTTTCAAGGTCAGGTAAACATTTTCAAGGTCAAGTTAAACATTTTCAAAGTCAAGTTAAAAATTTTCAAGCTCAAGATAAACATTTTGAAGGTCAAGCTAAACATTTTCAAGGTCAGATAAACATTTTCAAGGTCAGATAAACACTTTCAAGGTCAAGTTAAACATTTTCAAAGTCAAGTTAAAAATTTTCAAGCTCAAGATAAACATTTTCAAGGTCAAGCTAAACATTTTCAAGGTCAAGCTAAACATTTTTAAGGTCAGATAAACATTTTCACGGTCAAGAAACATTTTCAAGGTCAAGAAACCTTTTCAAGGTCAAGATATGCATTTTCAAGGTCAAGTTATGCATTTTCAAGGTCAACATATGCATTTTCAAGGTCAAGATATGCATTTTCAAGGTCAAGATAAACATTTTCAAGTTCAAGATAAACATTTTCAAAATCCAGATAAAATTGGCAAAACTGCTTTTTTTAAATAATTAGAAAATTTGAAAACTTGTATCATTTTGACATTTAAAACTAAATTGTCAGCTTTCCTTTTTTGAAAATAAATATGCGTAAAAAAGAGAATCTTTTAAAATTAAATGCAAAAAAAGCAATTCTGAAGTGTGCAGAGGAACTGTTAAATCTGTAGCCTAACAGGCCAGAAGAAGTTTACGCAAGATTGCCTAAAAACAAAACTCCTTTAATGCCAGATTTTAAATTTGCCACCAATTTTTAGTTCTAAAAAGTTACTAATACAATTTCTACTAACATATATTTTTTAAAGGAACCCAAGTAATGCCAACATAAACCCTAAATTCGTTGACCTTTAAAATTTTTATAGGAAGAAAACGTACTTTATGATAATGCACTGAAGAAGAAAATACAGGGTGGCACATAGCCGGCTGATGAACTTTATAGTTGACAATAGCTTTTGATAATACAGTGAAATCTCCCTTAGCGGACACCTCTCTTACACGGACATTTTGTTGGGAACCAACTTGCTTGCATTAACTTTAATAGAATTTTCTCTATTACACGGACACTCTCTTAAACGGACACGGACGCCATTTTTCGACACTTTTTAGACTGTGAATCTCTCTTGTACAAACACTTCAAAATGCAGGCCCAGCTAATGTCGTGAGGCGTCAAAAAAATCCATATCAACATTTAATGATCATGTCGTTAAATTATAAAATTCTTTCCGGCTGCAACAAATTTGACACTTTCATGACCCTATGCGAGATATTATTACAAAACAATCCATGTCGCTTGATTTTAGAGGCCTGCAATTCAAAACTACTTTGCCTTTTGCGTGGGCAGCCATTATGATAAAAATAAAAATAGGAATTATTCCTGCTTGCTTTTATGGAAGGAAAGAATAAGAAAACTAAGCTCAGGGCCTCTCGGCCGCGGAGTCTGCGGGTATCAAGTTATGCCACTGTAATCAATTTGAACCAGAGGACGATTTACCCAGCAGTGGCTGAACTGTATATAAATATCCCAGAAATCGAAGACGTCGACCCTGACGAATATATAAACATTGACAAAGAAATAATGGTGGAAGATGATGTAACCGAAACTTCAGGTGAATCAGCTTGCCGTTGATGTGCAGTCAAAATATTTCGAAATCCATCTGGAAGGTTTAATAAGCAGTCAGAAAAAACCCTTACGTCAAACGAGTATTTCAGCTTTTGTAACAACTATTACATAACTTTGTTTCAATTATTTTATTATTATCTGTATTGTTACGATGTATACCTTTGCATAATACAACTTTTTTAAACATAAAAATGGATTTTTCTCTTAAGCGGACGCGTCTAATAACCGGACAAAGACTTTGGCACTGTGCGTCTCCGCTTATGGGAGATTTCACTGTAGATCCGAAAAGATAAAAATAAAATATCATTTTAAATGTGTATAAGAGGATCAGGATGATGATAATATAAGTGTGAAAGTTGCAGTTTTAATTGTTTGTCCATTATTATCATCTAAAGACTATGGACTGGCTATATCAAATGTTCTTACTGCACACCGTATTATTTTAAGCGATTTTAACAGCTCTTTCTGCATAAACTCACATAAACAAATAACAATTGAGAAAAAAATCGAGTGGCACAACAATGTAATACAACAACACTAAACCAGGAAAAGTTCAAGGATTATTGATTTATTTCATTAATAGCTTATTCATGAAAAAACTTCAATGGAAGAAAATGTATAATACCCAATATATTGTAATGGAATGGCAGCACCACGTTGGGCGACCATAAATATGTAATGGTGGCTTGGCTTATTGTATTTTTACAAGCCCCACAGTTAGTTGCTTCATAATTATGTAAAAGCTAATAATGTTGAGACGCCTTTTATTTAATATGTAATATTACCTCTACTATTTTCTTTCAAATTAACTGATTTAATTTGAAATTTTATATATTATTCTGTTTAATAAATGTAATGCATTTGAGACTCTTAAAAGGGGTGGTTCATTAATCTAGTTTTCTGTTCTTTGATATTCTAATTTTATAATGACTTTTAATTATTGCCTGCTACTAAATGTCCGTTTGACTTTAAACAACTATCAAACAATAATCAAACCAAAAATGACAAATATTCTTTCTACTCACAAATCAATGACTCAATTCACTAAAGTAAGTACTGTGTTATATTTATTTCACTCATTTAATTGTTTTTTTATTCAATATTCTTCTATAGAACTAATTAAAAACAACCTGAATTCCTCTTACTTTCACTGCTAGTCACCTCAAAACACTACTGCTGCCAACGTTCACAGCTCAGCTCATTGATAGAACAGCCTTGATGCTCCACCAACCTGTCAAAACCCTGGCTGCTTGCAGATATGGTCTTGTTCCTTGTACTCTTGCACGCTACTGTCAACCTAACAGCTTCCTGATAAGTTCCCACTAACAGATGGTACCCAAACTAATCTTCTATTTTCCCCAGCTCCTACTTTGTAGTAATCAACCAAATAAAACAATTCAAATCAATCAGTTACTTCGGCAACTCCCTTCAAATGATCGACTCGTCCTCCGTGCAATCACCAAATCTTGTATCTAATTAAACCATATTCCATAATCTCTTCAATAACTATATACTTGTATTACTTCATAATTATATTTCCACTTATTTTTCACCTCGCAGATTTGTTAATACCTTTTTATTTGTATTATACCCAATTATTCATACAAATAAAGGCAAAATTTCAATTTGTTATTAATTCAAAAGCAGATTTCCAAACAATGTCTACATACTTTTTGTTTGTTATTTTTGCTACTATTCAAACAAAATTACTTTATGCTAGTTACAATTATTACTACACTCTTTTAAAATTAAATGATCTGATTTATACCTACTACATTTCTATATTCTAATAGTAAGCATATTTGTCACATATAACATTAGCTTATCTTTCATATTAACTTCCACCACCATAATTGAATACTCAATTGCTATAATTTTCAATATAAATTCTAAATTGTCTCAAATTTAACTTCCATTACTCAATTTCAATTAAACAAACAATCTTTTTCAAAACTTTTCTAATTTGATTGTATTAATCTACCAAATTTATTTATTTTAATTTTTATTTAATAACTGACCTTTGTGTATCATAACAATATATATAGCATAACAACGAATAAAAGAAAAATTGCACGGAATACAATATATTGTCAACGTAGCAGTAACTGCTGCTCCTAAGGGGCTCTGAGGCTTGGACCTCACAACCACTTTTTTTTAATGTAACTTGATAGAACGAATAAAGATGTATCTTTTTTAAGAGAGAAACCATATGAAGAAGTCTTTATAATACAGTTGTAGTAATAAGCCATTTTGTTTAATTTATTAAGTACATATTTACAAAATTTACAAATTTACTCAAGAAAACCAAGTTTTATTAAAACTTATTTTACACTTTTTGTCATTTTTCTCTTCCTAACTTTGGATTTCTCTTCAATATCTACAGGATGGGTCGAAAGAAACGGACCAAACTCCAGGAGTGTATTGTACACATGAAAATAATGTAAAAAAACTCAAATGTTGTTATCCGATTTTCATTTGTTTTCAAGTTATAGCATTACAAAAAAACATTTTTTTATGGAGAACTTAACTGAGCTTTTGTGAAAAGATCGATATTTTTATTAATTTAAGACGTAATAACTTGCAAACAATCGAGAAATGCACCATTTATTATAAAGGGTAAACTGAAAATAATGCGTATGAGGATTTTTTTATGATGCTATAACTTGAAAACCAATGAAAATCGGATAACAACATTTGAGTTTTTTTACATTATTTTCACGTGTATAATACAATCCCGGAGTTTGGTCCGTTCCTCCCGACTCACCCTGTATATCTAACATTCGAATTTTAAAATACATTTTGAATCTAAAGAAAAGATGCTTCGCCTCTGTACTTAAATTAATAGATTCAGCTAAATCCATTAGAGCTTTTAAATAATTTTTGTTCAATTTTAATGATTGTCCATTAACATTTTTGATTTTTGCTGAAGAGATGTCTGTAGACACTTTGTGATTTTATTAAATGAAGAGAAGATACTGACTGCATCACTTTTCAACTTCCATTTATTTTGAGAATTTTGAAAATTGAACCCCTAAAGGGGTAAAATGGGGGTAAACTGTGTTTTGGCGAATTCCTCAATATCTCTTAGATCTGATAAGATATCGACTTGGTGTTTGCTTGCATAGGTATCCAATACAGATGTCTAAAAACACATTTCAGTATTTTGCCCTAATCAACCCTTAAAGGTGAGAATCTGCATTTGAGGTGAATTAAAGAACCCTTGGTATCTCCTATTAGCCCAGACATAGATTAAATTTTACCAAAACATAGAAATAAATAATGTTAATCTAAAACTCGGTAGGAATATTTTATATTGGTGTGCTGAACAACATACCAAAAGTCCTAAAGCGAAATATGCCGGCTTCATGTAATTTTTGACAAAAGAAAATTAAAAAAAGTTTTTTCCTTAATAATAACGCATATAATTTGCCATTGACCTCTATGGATGTAATGGTTATTACCAACTGAGTTCATATTTTTTTAATTGAAATATATTATGTTCTTTGACAAATGTTGCTTACCGCAGAATGATCGAAGGGCGTAACAACGTGGCTAAACTATAAATCAGTGCGTGTCTACAGCAGACTGCACTTGCATTACTGTGTAACTTACACGCGCGTGGTTTTTTGTGATGTTATTGATATAAATTGGTGATAATAATGGAAAACGTTTGTTTTTACTGTAATAAACTACTTAGTGAAGGAAAGTATGTGGTGGTAGGCAAATATTTATTTAAAAGATGATAAACAAAATCAGCTTTATGATTCAGATGTGTCATTTTCTGCACCTAAACTTTCAACAGATATGGCGATCGAACAGTCTTTGATGCGCCTTTGAAAGGTTCAGGGAGGTTTCACTCATGGCCGTGGTATATCTCATAGTCAGCTAGCATATTTCGTGCTCTCTTTTCGTGGATGTCTTAAAATTTGTAGTTCCGTTGAACTGACTGGTATTACTAGAACTTCAACAAAACAACACGTTGAACTTAGAGATTCAAGAAGATCAGTGGATGCAAAATATTTGAACCTTTTTATAAATTGGCTGTCGACCCGCTCTCCTAGGCAGGAATGTAGTTCCTTACGGTCTTTATCATCTGGGTTTGTTGGAGATCAAACTATTAATTGTCATAATGCAATGGAATTAGGCAACCATGCGATGAAGGCAGTCCTCGGTTGCAGTTCTCCGACATGAAGCTATCAAGAAAAAAATGAACTGTTGCAGATGGTATCCTGTGGGTGTAAATCTGAATGCGGGGCTCGGTGTTCCTGTAGAACTGCAGGCCTTGCTTGCTCAATAATGTGCATAAATTGCAGGGGCCGAAGCTGCAGTTACGATACTCCAGTAAATGAAGTTGAAGTCGACGATGATCAAGACGAAATATAAGTAAGCAACCATATTATACTTAAAACGAAAGAAAGGAAAACAAGATTTAATTTGTTCTAGGTTCCGGTTCTACTCATTTTGTCGACACTAAGTTTTCGAGTTTTATTCTAAAATAAAAATATATTGTATGTAACATTTTTTTAAATTTTGCTTTTACCTTTTTTGACCTTTTTCCAAACACTAAATAAGCTTCTGGTGGAACAAAGATCCATATATATATAATAGGCTTGTCTGGGACGCTGTTTTGTGTGTCCGGGACGCTGTTTCAGCAGCCAAACCGTAAGATAGAGAAAAAAGTTATTCAAGTTATATGTTTGGAATCGTCATGTCAGGTCAGGAACCAAATTTCAGTAACGTGACACTTCCGGTTTTCGAGAAATCACGTGATTTCCGTCCGTCCGGGACGCTGTTTCAGCAGCCAAACCGTAAGAGATAGAGAAAAAGGTTATTAAAGTTATTTGTTTGGAATGGTCATGTCAGTCAGAAACCGAATTTCAATCATGTGACAATTCCGGTTTTCGAGAAATCACGTGATTTCTCGAAAACGCGTTCTATTTGAAAAACGGTCTTTTTTGTTTTATTAAATGAGACATTTGTCTCACTGGTTGCTAGTTATTATTATTATTGTATACATGTATGATATAAAATACATGAATAGTGAGATATATATACCTATTAAGTTATATATTGATGGCAAAACACGATATGTATAATAATATCCTGTATAAACCCGAAATACCCGCCTATGCCTTTTTTCACCATGAAGCCGGTATAGAACCGCTTAGGACTTTTGGTATGTTGTTCAGTACACTAAATAGAATATTTCTACCAATCTTCAGATTTACATAATTTTTTTCAAGGTCAAACCCTAATATGTCTGGGCTATATGTTTAATGAGTTAGAACATTCTAGTTTGGCATATACAGGGTGCCCGATTTTCGTAGGGACGACATGGGTAACTTTTGTATTTGAAGAGATAGAGAGATGGTTAACTTAGCAGAAAGGTGCAGGTTTGAGAGCTCATTAAGAATCCATCTTCAAATTTTACTTGTCATGGCCCACTTGTCTAAAATTTTAAAAAAAACTCTCCTAATTTCTTTTATATGCCGTAACTTTTTTGTTACTTAAGATATTGAGATGCGATTTGAACTAATTTGCATGGTAATTTAAATACTTTTATTGGCACTTAACAAAACCAATTTTATTTGTCTACATTTTTAGTAATCTAACCTAACCTCAAAATTTTAAATTGGTACCGTGCAATTTTTTGGCCCTTTTAAGAGAGGATTTTTTTCTGAATGCAATGATGTACTACATGATATGGAAACTTTTTAAAATTTTGAAAAACTGAGCTTATTCTTTTTACAGGCAGAAATCACTAGTGCAACTACAATAACTTTGTTTTTTGTTTATCACGTTATCTGTGAAATTATGTTTGAAACAAAAAGCAGGCTTATCATCATACGTGCCTGTCAGTAGTGTGAGTGTTATTACTTCAACTTATAATGGAAAATTTTGAAAATATGATGTATTTTGTGCGTATATCAAGTGCTACAAGAACGTAGAATTTACACTTCAAACATACGGAACACACTGACACTACTGGAAGGCACGTATGATGATAAGCGTGCATTTTGTTTCGGAACATAATTTCACAGATAACGTAATAAATAAAAAACAAAATTATTGTGATCATGGCACTAGGGATTTCTGCCTGTAAAAAGAATAAACTCAGTTTTTCAAAATTTTGAAGAAGTTTCCATATCATGTTATACATCATTGCATTCAGACAAAATTACTTTTTTAAAAGGGCCAAAAAAATTGCACGGTACCAATTTAAAATTTTGAGGTTAGGTTAGATTACTAAAAATGTAAACAAATAAAATAGTTTTAAGTGCCAATAAAAGTATTTAAATTACCATGCAAACTAGTTCAAATCGCATCTCACTATCTTAAGTAACAAAAAAGTTACGGCATATAAAAGAAATTAGGAGATTTTTTTTTTTTAATTTTAGACAAGTGGGCCATGACAAGTATAACTTGAAGATGGATTCTTAATGAGCTCTCAAACCTGCACCTTTTTGCTAATTTAACCATCTCTCTATCTCTTCAAATACAAAAGTTACCCATGTCGTCCCTACGAAAATCGGGCACCCTGTATATGTATTCTTAAAATCTTTAGAAAGGTGTTTAAGGGATATTTAAAATTTCACCCCTAGAAGGTTAACTAAAAAGGGGTAGGGAGTTACAATAATTATTAAGTTGTTTCGCTGTAGATAGAAAGGATTTTTCAAATTTCCTTTTTACCTACAATTTTGCAGTGTTTGAAAATTCAGGGTATTGACTGACGGGAAGGGGGGCACTCTAGAATTCATTTAAGATTTAGAAAAAAAACAAACATTTGCAGTCAGTACAAAGAACGGGCATCCTGCTAATGTTATATAAACCTCAACTTTATACAATTAAAGAACATAAACATCGTTACATAACTTATAAAATCATGCACATGTCGTATTACGTCTTCCTCCTTTTCACTCGGAATTAAACTGGTTTGGGCATAGGTAAAAAACAAAGTTGCAGGGAAAACGTTGTTTAAATGTAACGATATGGTACACTTAGCCGAACAGGCATTTACTAATACATCCCAAGCAGATTGAAAAAGCCGATGTCAGAAAGTGATTTCTATTCAAGACGAATTTCTTCAGAATAAAATGTTTTTGGACGTACATACTGAAGAGTTCATCATAAATGTGGGAGAAGCCAGTGACACTGACAAAAATAAACTTGATCGCGGGAGCCCATGAAAAATTTTGTCTACACTATACTTTATAAAACTAAATACATTTGAACTACAATTAAGTGAATTATTAGTTCATATGACTAGAAGTCTTTCAGTTTGTAAAGTACACCGCGTCATCGATGCGCAGAACGCTAGAAACGTCCGGACGAGTCCATTACGTTCAAAAAGGTGATTTCCGCTGTTGTATTCAGTTCATTGCCGTTCGTCGTGTCATTTTGTTTACATGTTTCCATGACTATTAACCCGTTAATAATATCCAAAAGGGGTTTGGGCGAGCACCTTATAGTCTGGTAGCTACATGACACATTGGGGTTAGTCATTTATTTTTCGTAGCGCCATATTCGAACTTTCTCAGGTCGCACGCGTATTCAAGAGCCTTTGGCCTGCGCCCTCTGCCAGATTCCCAGCTGTTGTCTAAAATGCTGCCACGACCAAATAGCGAAGTTCCATGCACAGCTTTGGCAAAAATTCACAGCAAAACGGGCAAATTTAGTAATAATAATTCCTCGCGCGGAATAGAGCGGGTGACGCACGGCGAGTCCTCCCGCCGCGGAAAGCGTTTAGCGGAGGGCGGCCTCGCGAGCTTCTAGTAGAGCTTGTACTTCTTATGACATGCTAATTTATTTAGCATTTGAAACCAAAAATAAATCAGCATGAAAAGTTTTCCTTTAAAATGGGAATTTTAATGTGCCTCCCTAAAAATACCTATTGCTACGCCACTGATATGGTGTATTGGCGCATAACTGTAGCCACGCCTATGTACTTCTTGTTTTGAAGCCACTCTACCAGTCTAATAATTAGCTTCACAAATATGCAAATCATATTTATACATTAAATTGGTAACGTTAAAATTACAATGGGATAAGTTAAACAAGATGTCCAAATTAAATTTTAAACTTCAAAAAAAATGTAACAGTTCGATCTCAACAAAAAGCATGCTACAGATTAGGCAAGTTTGATTGTTTTGAATGACTCCCACGATCAAGTTTATTTTTGATCTCCCTGTATTTTGCATATTTATACGTTTTTGAGCATACTTTCTGGATTTTGCATATTTGGTTATATTTAGCAATAATTTGTAACCTATGAACTTTTTGAGATTTTTTTTGTAAAATTTACGATTTCATAAATAGAATTATTTTATGCAACTGAGATATATACTTTCACTTTCTGCCGCTGGAGTACAGTGCGCATATCAAAATAAGCAGAGGAAAGGGGAAGTCCCTGTTAAAATCTTTGTCCCTATAAACGTGGACTGCCAGCAACCCCCACTTTTCCCATAGAATGTATAAGTAATCAGCCAACATAGAATCCATTTCAAGAGTCGAACTTCGAGTGCCTGGCGGGGTTAAGGGAAATCTCATTTTTATGTTGGCTGACAACGTGAAGTTGGCGTTGGCAGTCCTTGCTGATATAGTTCAAGGTTAAAATCAATTACGTCTTTGAATAAAAATTAGAGACATATCTCATACAAAATCATTAACATGTTTGGATGCATATAGTCAAAAAACTATATGCATATATTGTGACGAAAGCCCCTACCTGGATTGTTATTTTGAATGATATTTAATAAGTTAAATTAGGGCAAATCCAATCACACACAATTCTCAGATTTAATATTTTTGTACTGTGGTTTTACTTTGCCTGTCAATCAATTACGCCTGGTTAAAATGAAATGTAACATTTAATGCACAAATAAAAATGGTTGGATGCCCTTTTTTCTATTTTATTTAATTGCAATATTTATTTACGCTAGCTCTCGGTAAAACACAAGCTCTATTCTCAGGGTGGGATCAGAATTTAACTATCGCCATAAATTTTAGGTTAGCGCCAGCGTGGCTCGGTGGTTAGAGCATTGGACTGCGGTGCGGAAGTCTGGAGTTCAAATCCCAGATCGATGCCTGGCGGGCGGCCTACCCAGTCGCTTTACATAATTGGGAACCTGCGTTCAAAAGAATAAGGGGTAATAATGCGGTGATGCTCACCACATCACCACGTGTCATGAATTTGACACGCAACAGCCGGGTGTGATAGCGAGGATACGGAAGCTCTGACCTTCCGCCTTGCAAGCCAAGCTCCTTCATAGGGTGTTAGTGCCTCACCATTTTTATTATTATAAATTATAAGTTATTTGACTTGGAGTAGCTCATTTAATTCACAATTTAGTACATTTGACAGATGACACAAAATGTCGCCAGTGTAAACAGAGTCTCTGAACGTTTAAACTCGTGAAAATACAGTGAAAAACGCGTCAGGTAAGTTATTTGAATTTTGCGCTTGGCAACTAATAGAAACACATTCCCTTGCTTGTTTTTTTAGGATGACGTCACCGCCTCTTGCTTGTTCTGACGTAAAAGGTACACCGATTTTTCAATTGTTTCTAGACGCTTTGATTCTCGCCAAACCCAGCACAATCTACTGAAGCCACGCAATTTCCGAAAAACAGGAAGTAACTGGGACCTTGGGAATACGCTAGGCCTCTCCGAGAAGGTGTGATCTCAGCTGAACGGCTGCCGATGTCCTCGAAGATCGGATGGGAAACTTTATTAATTGCCACAAACACTGTTACAGGTACTCTGAGATGGGCACAATAAAATGCAATACTTTTTATGTGGGTAAATATTGATTTATTATTTAAAACAGGTATTTCAAATGGAGCACAATTTAGCCCTACTTTCAAATAATTTAATTGCAATTGTTCCCCCGTTTTAAACAAAACAGCATCAGGTTGCTAAGTTACTGCTGATTTTCTTTTGTTAATTGAAATTAATTCTGATAATGAAAGGTTACAAATGGAAGTAAATTTGAGTACATAATTAATATTTACAATTTTCTTAAATCTAAATGATTGTCTTTAACCTCATAATTAAAATTGTTCGATAGCGTTGCACACACAAACGTTATTCATTTATTATTGTCACTGCTCTGCTCTGCACTATTGCACTTTATTTATAAATACACTGATTTTTGAGTTCACCATTTTTGCGTCACTATCTTTTCTCTTCTGTTGCCTTCTTCTAGCATTGCTCTTTGCAATTTTCTATATTATATTATGCTTCATCTTGCTTTAACTTTCTGCTTTGCTCACTATTTTCACTATCCTTTGCTTTTACTTAACAACTACGCTCCTTTTAAAATGCAGCCAACAACCTTTTGTGTCAATTAAATTTTGTGTGATCTGGCTTGACATGTGCACAAACCTATCATTTTAATTATATTACTTTATTCAGAAGCCATTTCAAACCCTTTGAAATATGCTTTGCCTTTGCATGCTTTCCTCAGACTAATTACCGTTTTGTCGCATCTCATTATCAATGCATTTAATTTTTTACTTTAGTTTCAAATTGCAATTATATAAAATATAGCCCAGACATATTAGGGTTTGACCTTGAAAAAAATAATGTACATCTGAAAATTGGTAGAAATATTCTATTTAGTGTACTGAACAACATACCAAAAGTCCTAAGCGGTCCTATGCCGGCTTCATGATTAAAAAAGGCATAGGCGGGTATTTCGGGTTTATATAGGATATTATTATACATATCGTGTTTTGCCATCAATATATCTCACTATTCATGTATTTTATATCATACATGTATACAATAATAATAATAATCTTTGATCCACCAGAAGCTTATTTAGTGTTTGGAAAAAGGTCAAAAAAGGTAAAAGCAAAATTTTAAAAAATGTTACATACAATATATTTTTATTTTAGAATAAAACTCGAAAACTTAGTGTCGACAAAATGAGTAGAACCGGAACCTAGAACAAATTAAATCTTGTATTCCTTTCTTTCGTTTTAAGTATAATATGGTTGCTTACTTATATTTCGTCTTGATTATTATGACAATTAATAGTTTGATCTCCAACAAACCCAGATGATAAAGACCGTAAGGAACTACATTCCTGCCTAGGAGAGCGGGTCGACAGCCAATTTATAAAAAGGTTCAAATATTTTGCATCCACTGATCTTGAATCTCTAAGTTCAACGTGTTGTTTTGTTGAAGTTCTAGTAATACCAGTCAGTTCAACGGAACTACAAATTTTAAGACATCCACGAAAAGAGAGCACGAAATCTGCTAGCTGACTATCAGATATACCACGTCCATGAGTGAGACCTCCCTGAACTTTTCAAAGGCGCATCAAAGACTGTTCGATCGCCATATCTGTTGAAAGTTTAGGTGCAAACAATGACACATCTGAATCATAAAGCTGATTTTGTTTATAATCTTTTAAATAAATATTTGCCTACCACCACATACTTTCCTTCACTAAGTAGTTTATTACAGTAAAAACAAACGTTTTCCATTATTATCACCAATTTATATCAATAACATCACAAAAAACCACACGCGTATAAGTTACACAGTAATGCAAGTGCAGTCTGCTGTAGACACGCACTGATTTATAGTTTAGCCACGTTGTTACGCCCTTCGATTATTCTGCGGTAAGCAGAATTTGTCAAAGAACATAATATATTTCAATTAAAAAAATACGAACTCAGTTGGTAATTACCATTACATCCATAGAGGTCAATGGCAAATTATATGCGTTATTATTAAGGAAAAAACTTTTTTTAATTTTCTTTTGTCAAAAATTAGATGAAGCCGGCATATTTCGCTTTAGGACTTTTGGTATGTTGTTCAGCACACCAATATAAAATATTCCTACCGATTTTTAGATTAACATTATTTATTTCTATGTTTTGGTAAAATTTAATCTAATATGTCTGGGCTAATATCCTAACTCTGTGCTTATTGAATCGGTCAATTATCCTGCACTGCAAACAGAGCCAAGTTGTGGGCTTAATACCATCTCAATATATGCGCATATTTTCGTTCATTTAAGTGCATATAATTATCAGCTTTAGTTATGATGCAATAGCGTGTAGTAAAAAAGTGGGGCAAAATAGATTACAAATATCTATTCCAAGCATTCTGTTAGAAATTAAATTATTTCTGCAGAATTAACTAAATCAAAATTTAAGCGCAAAAGCTTTTTAATAAAGTAGTACAGTGCGACCTCAATAATCCGGACCTTCATTATACCGGATTCTTCAATAATCTGGCCAAGCATTTCAATTGCATTCTGTACTTTATAATCCGGATTTGATAGTATTCGGTAATCCGGACCGAAGTCTTACAGAAGTGCTGGCACAAAATTATGGCTCATGGGGGAAATAACGACCCAGACTCTGAACATGATGCTGAAGATCTAATTCCTCTAAATCGATTGCGGCTCAATCTGCTCCCCTTGGATGAAGAGATGACAGGTAAACAACACACATTTGTTAAGTGCGAAATTTTTCATTTCGTATTTTTTTGTTAATATGAAATACTTCATAACTGGCTTGAAAATGATGAAGATTTGTTACCACTGAAAGATATAGATGCTACAGACGAACATCATGGTAGTGACAATGAAAGTCCAGAGTTAAATAATACAAACCAGACTGTTAGCGATGTGTCGATCCGGTCGGATTCGATACAAAGGATCGAATCCGGGGCAGGATCGATTTGGATTGAGTCCAAGTTTCGATCCGGATTCGTTCCGAGGAACGAAAAGATCGCGAGGCGTCAATTCTCGCGGACATTCATTCCTTTGGCATTCAATCCATTTCAATACAGAACACAATACAATGTGTGTTGATGGGGAACAGCAAATGATGATGCTGTTCGTTTTAAAGGCTCGACGTCGACAGGCGACACATGATACGGCCGAAGTTGCATGCTTTTTATCAGTTATCAGTGATTTATGACTTTTGGCGGCAATTGATGTTTGAGACATATAAACATACTGAATTAGCGACTGCGTGACCACTCACCAAAACAAAGATACGCGCGTTGTTCGTTCCGGGTCCGGAATGACCGAGGACCCCGGGTGTCTGAAATGCACATTCAATTTCGATATCAATCCGAGGATCGAATCCGATGGACTCGATCCACTTGCGGAATGGGATTGGAATGAACGAGTCCGCAAAAGTATCGAAACTTCCCATCACTACAGACTGTTAAGAATGACGAGGCAGTTAAAAGTTTCAATGTGTGCATAAAGTGGGCAAAAGAACCTAATATCCCACTACATGATGTTCTTGTACTTCAAAGATTAAAAGAAACTCCTTTTATAACGAACCAAAAAATGATCAAGCAAACAACAATTACAAAGTACCTACTTCACAAAATAATATATAATAAGTATGCTTCTGTTTTAAATAATGTTTGTCTATGTACTATTTTCTAGTTGTTTTGTATTAAATGTTTCTTTTTTCAATAAAAAAAACTGTCTAGCTTCAGTAATCCGAATTATTTACTTATCCGGATCACCACGGTTTTAATTAGTCCGTATTATCGCACTGTATCAATATTTTCATAAAATATTTTAGATACCAGTATTTCAAACACAATTTTTTATGAAAAACTCAATTCTCAAAACTATGGAATTATTACAGCCACAGATAGTTTCATGATTTTTTTAATCAATTTGTATCAAACTGCATATAATAAGTTATTTTTCAACTAGACAAAATATAGATTTTGTTAAATTAGAAAAATTTGCAATAACGTAAGTTTTAATACAAATTCAAATCTGAAAATGTAGATTTCATCGTCTTTAGAGTGAAAAATTGAATTTTTGATGTGTAATAAGTATAATTTGGTTATTATCCACAATAGCACAAGTCTATTTTTATCATGAGGTACTTTTACACAGACTTTACAGAGCGCAAATGTTTGTATCAGTCTGTAAAGTTTCAAGATATTTTTATAGTACCTTTTTAAAAAATGTTTCAACACAGAGTTACATTGCCATTTGAAGACAATAAAACCTAATCAGCAGAATGCTTTTTGTTGATCAAAAACTATCAAATTTTTCTAGTTTAAAATGCACTTTTAAGATCTTTTTTTATCTTATTTTAATGATACCTATCAATTTGAATTAAATTGCATATTTGTGTACCTTAATAGACTGTTAAAAGTCACATGAACTAATAATAGTTAATTGTAGTTTAAATGTAGTTTTATAAAGTGCAGTGTAAACAGTGGTCATATTTTTCATGAGCTCCTGGGATCAATTTGTTTTTGATCCCTCTGTATTTATAAGTATTTTATATTCCAAGCTGTAATATTTTCTACTGATTTTTATGTTTCTCAATTGTTTTATCATAATCTACCAACCACAAAACTAGTTCTTCATTGAATTCCCTTAATTATAAAGCTAATCAAATCAATCCAAACAATTCCGCCGTAAAATTTACAAATACATCAAGAAGCAAATTATTCGCTGCTTACCACTAAACTGCTTCTTGGTTTCCTTATGCAAGTTAGAGACTTCTATGCGTGCAGCTAGCGTGGCATAATCAGGGTGGTCCGTAGCCATGGTCGCAGCAGTTTCGGCAGCGAGGGTGTCCAACTCCACGGTGGTAACACCAGGGTACAAACCCTGTATGACCTTCAAAGTGATGGCCACCTAAGCAAATGCTATGTATAGCAGAACTGTTCCATTAGGGGCTGCTGATAAACCTACCGGGTCGACGTAGTCCATGTTGAGGCCGTAGCATAATTTCTGTATGCGGGACGTGATCTTATCAAAGTGGACCTCTTCTTCGCGGCCATCTACATGAAAAAAAATTGATCAAAGTTGTCCTGAAGACGGTTTTATTTGTATAAAGGAATCTAACCTATAAGATACTTACCTCGTTTAAGGACGAAATTCTTCTTCTGGGGCTTGTTCACCATGTTGAGGGAGAGTTCGAGCAGTTCTGAATCAAGTATATTGTTAATGAGTGAGATTCAAAAGTAAAAACTTAACATAAAAGACACTGTGTTTCACTTGCAAGCAATCGGACAGTTGTGCAAAACGTTGGTTCCCGCGAAAACTCAACGTTCGTAAAAGGGAGGGAAATGCAAACCAGACGTTGTGCGCAGGCGCGCGTTTAAATTTAGGCAACTTTTAACTTTTCAAATATTTGTTTTATTATTTGTTTACTCTATTAGCGACTACGATGTTTTGCTTTCCTTGCAACAGTTTTATGTTGTTTTCTATAATTAAACTTGCTTTTCGAATACCACCAATAGCATAACGCAGACTGTTTTTATTATTACATCTGTTCAAAGCCCTACTATCGAATTTATTTCATTTATCTTATATCAACAATGACAACATTTTTATTTTCGAAACCTGGTTTTATGTTATGTTCGTAGAGTTCAAGTGTTTATCATTTTAACGGCGTTTGCTTCTTATCTCTTTAAATAAGGCATTTTGGGAATCTTAAATGGTTTTATAATTCACTGATATATTATTTGTAACATCTGTGTTATGACGTAGGTATATAAAGCAATTCATAACGATCTAAACATACGGGCATAAGGCAGAAGGGCATAATGAGCGGGCGATTGTTTATGCCCGAGGGCGTTATGGACTGCTTTAAAAGCTTTCCCATTTATTTGTGTATTTAAAATGGCAAATAAATCCTATGCACCAAGAGGATTATGAAGATGTTTATACCCGAAGGCTATAAATAACTATTTATCTACTTTGATGTCACAATATGGTTATTGTAACACCAAAAACAGTGCTACAAGTCCATTACAGCACTGTTTCTGCATTGTTATTTTTATATGAAAAACGTTGACACAGCCCACCGTGTTTCCGATAACTGCCAGATTGTCACATTCATGAAATGTCAAAATACAAAGTTTTTGATTATGTTTATGCAATAGATAATAGTATATTACTAGCAAGAAACCCGTTCTTCGTACGGACTACAAATGTTTTTTCTTCTAAATCCTAAACGAATTCTCGAATGCTCCCCTCCTCCCTCACTCAATACGCTAAACTAACAAACGCTGTAAAACAATATTGTAGGTAAAAAGGAAACAATATTCTTCCAAAAAAAAAGTTCTCCATAACCATTTTATGCTTCACGTATCCCCTGGAAATGTGTATGTAATTGTCGTTCTCCTTATATAGATTGATAAAACTATAGGTTTAGTATAACAATGAGAATAAAAATAATAAATATACTTATTAAATGTTGTATTCATAAATTGTAGCAACATACCAGTTTCCACCACTTAGAGGTGGAATTTCGGAAATCCTTCTATTTTATTCTAAACTGGACACACGAAAAAAAAATCAATAACTTTAACCTCTTTTTTAACTTCTTTTTACTTTTACCCCATTTTTACTCCTTTGACAATGAAATTTAGAATAAAAACTTGAAACCACTTTTTAAAGATTTAAAAAACACATATATGCCCAAAAACCATGATCATCAGGAACCACAGGAAATACGAAAGGTTCTATAATTTAAACCTGAAACCAAATTCTCACCTTTAGAAGTTGATCTGTGCACAATCCTGAATTACGTTTTTAGGAACTTGTATAGGTAACCTTTCTAAGTAAAACCAAATTGTTACATTATGGGGCCTTATGAAATATTGAGAAATTCGTATATTCCAAAAAGAATGTTCTAACTCAATAAACATAGGAGATACGAAGGGTTCTTTAATTCACCCCCAATCCAGATTTGCACCTTTAGGGATTGATTAGGGCAAAATTATAAAATACGTTTCTAGGTATTTCCATTGATAATATTTGCAACTAAACACAAGTCGCTTTCTCGTCAAATCTAAGAAATAGGTATTGAGGAATTCGTGAAAACACATTTTACCCCTTTTCACCCCCGTAGGGGCGGAATTTTAAAAAAATCGCTTTTAACCCATTTTATTGTGAAATGGAACTCACAGCAAAAAAAAATTTAACCCCCCTACCCCTTTTCAGTTTTTCCTCCTTTTACCCCTTTAGGGTTAAAATTTTTAAATTCCCGTAAACCCCTTTCTAAATATTTTAAAAATACATCTATATGCCAAAACAGAATGTTCTAACTCAATAAACATAGGAGATACGAAGGGTTTTTTAATTCACTCCCAACCCAGATTTGCACCTTTAGGGGTTGATTAAGGCAAAATTCTGAAATTCGTTTCTAGGTATTTGCATTGGTAATCTTTGCAAGTAAACACCAAATCGATATCTTATCGGGTGTAAGAGATATTGAGGAATTCGTGAAAACACATTTTACCCATTTTCACCTCCTTAGGGGTCGATTTTCAAAAAATCCCTTCTTAGCACTACCTTGCGTAACAAATTGAACCTTGCACCCAAATTTCAAGTTTCTAGTACCAGTGGTTTCGGCTCTGCGTTGATTAGTCAGGGTTATGACTTTCCTTTATATATGTATAGATTATATGAGCGATTATGACAGACATTATTCACGAATATGACATTTGCGCCAGGCGCCTTCGGCTTGTGGCGCAAGTCATCTGAGTGAATAATGGCCATAATCGCGAATATAATACGATATTTTATCTAATCCTATGCAATAGGAGCCTTGTGTTCATATTTCAGAATTATGACATTTGTGACAGCTGTTAACTTCAAAAGTCATTTAATAATAAGAATGAATTTTGTGATTGGCTACAACCTATTGAATAATGAAAATAGAATTTTCTGATTGGTTGCAATTTGCAAACTATTGAATAATGAAAATAGAATTTTATGATTGGCTGCAAACCGTGAATTATGAATCATAATTCATGGCCATTGTGCAGTAGGAGTAGATAAATAGTATATTATTATACGAGCATATAATGGATGCTATTATTACACGAAGATGGCTTTTAAATAACGAGCGAGCGAAGCGAGCGAGTTCTTTAAGCCATCTGAGTGTACTAATAATAGCTATTATATGCGAGTGAAATACGCTATTTTATTTACAATTACTTTATTTACATTCATTCCAGAAAATTTTTGTATGCGATATCATAAGTTGTTTTCGACTTTTCTGGGAGTAAATTTTGTGTAGCTTGTTTGCCGGCTTGGCGTACTTTAGGGTGAATACAGCACTATTGTCACTATCGTTTTACATTTTAGGTTTGGGACGAAAGAAGTGTAAATTATTATTTTCAAACTGACAGACTGATAACTGTCAACTCGAAAAAGCAGTTTATGGCCTGTTTGATTATATGCACATAAATCCGTATTAGCGATGTAATTATGGTGGTATCCATGCATTTATGGCGGTATCGATGTAATTATGAAATACAAACAACAGGCATTGTGATTTTAGTTAATAATATATATCATAATTGACAAATAATCGCAAAATAACAACGGTATTGTTTAACAGTTGTAAATAAATGGTATATTATAGTTATACTAGCAACCAGTGAGACAAATGTCTCATTTAATAAAACAAAAAAGACCGTTTTTCAAATAGAACGCGTATTAAATAAAGACAATAATATTTCTTAAAATCACGTGATTGAAATTCTGTTCCTGACCTGACATGACCATTCCAAACATATACCTAACTTTAATAACTTTTTTCTCTATCTCTTACGGTTTAGCTGCTGAAACAGCGTCCCGGACACACAAAACAGACAAACCTATTATATACAGGGTGCCCGAATTTCGTAGGGACAACATGGGTAACTTTTGTATTTGAAGAGATAGAGAGATGGTTAAATTAGCAAAAAGGTGCACGTTTGAGAGCTCATTAAGAATGCATCTTCAAATTTTACTTGCCATGGCCCACTTGTCTAAAATTTAAAAAAAAAAATCTCCTAATTTCTTTTATATGCTGTAACTTTTTTGTTACTTAAGATATTGAGATGCGATTTGAACTAATTTGCATGGCAATTTAAATACTTTTATTGGCACTTAATAAAACCAATTTTATTTGTGCAAATTTTTAGTAATCTAACCTAACCTCAAAATTTTAAATTGGTACCGTGCAATTTTTTTGGCCCTTTTAAGAGAGGATTTTTTTCTGAATGCAATAATGTATTACATGATATGGAAACTTCTTCAAAATTTTGAAAAACAGAGCTTATTCTTTTTACAGACAGAAATCACTAGTGCCATGATCACAATAATTTTGTTTTTTATTTATTACGTAATCTCTGAAATTATGTTTCGAAACAAAAAGCACGCCTATCATCATACGTGCCTTCCAGTAGTGTCAGTGTGTTCAGTATGTTTGACGTGTAAGTTCTACGTTCTTGTAGCACTTGATATACACACAAAATACATCATGTTTTCAAAATGTTCTATTATAAGTTGAAGTAATAACACTGACACTACTGGAAGGCACGTATGATGATAAGCGTGCTTTTTGTTTCGAAACAAAATTTCTCAGATAACGTAATAAATAAAAATAGCTATTTATGCAACAAGTGCCTTCGGCTTCGTTTCATAATTTTCATGTCTCGCGCATAAACTTTTAGCACGCGTTGCATACAATATTTTATCTACGACCTTAATTTTACCGTTATTAATCCATAAATATCGATTTAAGACAGGTTCGCATCTGCGACACTTTTAATTTATGTCATAATGAACAGCAGGCTACGCCGCGCGGGCGATTGTTTGGCCACGCCCGTGCTGTCAAGGTGAGTTACGAAATGTAATTATTGATACTCCACATATGACTGTATTCATTACCTAACGCTTTAATTATTTCAAAAACGCTTTACCTGTAACGCAAGAAGCAACTAGAATAGCTTTACAACTTCACTTGCAGTTCGAAATTGTAGTTTTATAACCTCACTTCACTTTTAGCCCGTGTGCTAAAAGTAAACAGCTGATTTCTTTTAACACGGTAAACTATAAAACGTCACTTTTAGTGAAACAAGCTAAAAGGCCTACTTTTAGTAGTGGTCGTAGATAAACAAAATTATTGTGATCATAGCACTAGTGATTTCTGCCTGTAAAAAGAATAAGCTCTGTTTTTCAAAATTTTGAAGAAGTTTCGATATCATGTAATACATCATTGCATTCAGAAAAAAATCCTCTCTTAAAAGGGCCAAAAAAATTGCACGGTACCAACTTAAAATTTTGAGGTTAGGTTAGATTACTAAAAATATTCAAAAATAAAATTGGTTTTATTAAGTGCCAATAAAAGTATTTAAATTACCATGCAAATTAGTTCAAATCGCATCTCAATATCTTAAGTAACAAAAAAGTTACGGCATATAAAAGAAATTAGGAGATTTTGTTTTTTTTTAATTTTAGACAAGTGGGCCATGACAAGTAAAATTTGAAGATGCATTCTTAATGAGCTCTCAAACCTGCACCTTTTTGCTAATTTAACCATCTCTCTATCTCTTCAAATACAAAAGTTACCCATGTTGTCCCTACGAAATCCGGGCACCCTGTATATGGATGCACGTTCTGCTTAGAATACGTCCGGTCGACGTGTATTGCACTCTCCTGCAATCGCGCGTTGTTTCGAGTGGATTTATCCATCATATATTCGCAAATTTGTGCACAAGTGCAGATCTAATATATTGCTACATCTTTGCCGAAAACTGTGCCGATCATCAAACTGTAAGTACAGTTCATTAATTACTTAAGCGGTGAGCACCGCATCAATGTGGTCATACGGGCCCGATATGCGGGCAGCTAAAGTACATTTTTTTCTATAATAATTTTCAAGGTCAACTTTCTTGGGATAAGTTGCATTCCTGCAGGGTTCCTAGTTTTAATAATGTTGGTACATATATTTTTAGTTCTTTTTTTCCACTAAAAAAATTATTGTCATTTTGACATATATGTCATAGTAGTGGGTAAAACGAACAACATAGTAAAATATTGCAAATTGATTAATTATTAAACTTACAATATTTGAAAATGAACATAATGATTCCATGTTAAAAAAAGAACTTTGTCAAGAGTTCAAATTAAGAAACTTTGACATTCAAAATTGACACATAACCATAATTTTGAAAAAGTTCTACCAACACAAGGTATACAAATTTCCTAGCGTTTTAATCACAGATCTACCAACATTGTAACACTTTGACAGTTATTATAGAAAAAAAACGTACTTTATCTCATCTCGCCAAGAGTGAATCCCCAGAAAATACAGCGGCGATGTCACTATCACGAACTCCACCGCTACAAAAACGAGCCACGATTCCAGCTGGCAGCAGCGGTGGTGATGCGCCCACCGACAACGAATCTACTAAAATACAAGAACGAAAATTACGAGAATTGGAAATTGAAACCCGGGCTAGGGAATTGGCTGAAGAATACAAGAAAAAAATTATAGAGGAGTATGTAAGTGATGATACATTATCACAAACACCTCAACCCATTTTTAGCAACATACGTTACCCTATACCAGGGGTCGGCAAACTACGGCCCGCCGTCTGTTTTTAATCCGGCCCGTGGATTAATCCTTTTTTTTTACAAGAAACAATTGAAAATAAATCAAATTACAAGCTGTAACCACTGACATATACAAATGGACTGACTGAAGTAATAGACATTTTTCTAAATGAGAAAAACTGCCAACAACCACTATTATCTAACAATGAATGGCTATGAAAATTAGTTTTGCTGCAGACATCATGGGATATCTTAACGAATTTAACTTAAAATTACAGGGAAAACAGTGCTCATATGTGAACTGTATTCTATCGTAGTCATATCGCCAAAAATTAGCATTGTTTGAAACACAAATCACATTAACCAAGTTTGACCATTTTCCATGCTGTAAAAATTTTCTAATAGTACTGAAATCCTCATTCCCAAAAATATTCGAGGCGGATATATTTTCTGAACTTAAACTACAGTTACAACAGCGGCGTTTTTCGTATCTTGATGCAAGTCCAAAAGACATTTCCATATTTCAAAATTCATTTGGCTATACAATTGAGGAGCTTCCGCCAGACCTTTAATTGGAAGTGATTGAACTGCAAAATGATGATATGCTAAAAATGATATTTAAAGAAATGGATCTCACCCAATTCTATAAATATCTTTCGGAAGATAAATACGGCCAATTAAAATCATATGCTCGGGGATTTATATCTGTATTTGGGGGTACTTATCAATGTGAAAATCGCAATACAGATCATTATTAACAGATGACCATTTGCAAATAATTTTAATGATAGGATGTACTAATTTCGAACTCCAGTATAATGAAATTGTATCTCAGAAAAAACAATTACATTCATCGCATTAGTACAAAATGTAACCACTTCTATAATATGTTTATTAATAGATGGAAATATTTTATTCGTTTTTTTGTATTAGCATGTATAGTATATATAAATATTATGTAAAAATATCACTTCCTAATAAAAAATTAACCTGTTGCTTGTTGCTCTATTAGTAGAATTGCCCATGTACATGTCTTCGAGTTTGCTATCTGGCCCGCCGAGCCTACAAATTTTAAGTTCTGGCCCTTTCTAAAAAAAGTTTGCCGACCTCTGCCCTATACCGTCAGCACAGCAAGAACAACCCTGGCAAAAAGTGGAAAACAAAAAACCACCCAGAAGCAGCCCGGAACAAATTAATAATAACTCAAAACGCCAAACTATTTTAAATGAATACTGGCTAAATAAACCAAAACCCGTAATCACTAAAAACACTTATGACAAACTAGAAGAAGAAGAAGTCGAAGGCCCACAAAGTGAAACTACAGCGACGTTAGAAGCTGAACCAAACTCTCATATTAAAGCACCACCGATATTTGTTAGCAGATTAGAAAATATTGCAACCCCTAAAACAACTGCTAGACAATATAACACCAAAACAATGCACGTTGAAAGTTCTAAGAAATAATGAAGTTAAAATACAACTAAAGTGTTCAGAAAAATACTTACCTACTATGGAAGCTCTTAAAGAGAAAAACACACAATGCTACACATATCAACTAAAAAACGAAAAAACTTTCAAAGTTTTCTTATGAAGAATGCATCAAGCAACAGATATAAAAGACCTGACTACAGCTATAGAAGAACAAGGTCATAGAGTAATCACAAATATTCTACAGTCAAATACGAAAAAACCATTGCCTTTGTTTCACGTAGAACTGCAACAAAACGAAAACAATAAAGACATTTACAAAATCAAACATCTGTTGCATACAGAGCTGGGCAGTAATTAATTACTTTGTAATTAAATTACTAATTAAATTCCTTTTTGTTTATTTGCCTTGAAATTGAATTACTTTTCAAAATGCGGTAGTTGTAATTGGGAATTGCCCTTTTTGTTAAAAAGTACTTGAAAATTACTTTTTGAAAGTAATTAATTACTACATTCAATTACTCAACTACTTTTGTGTAATGAAATTACTCTGAAGTATTTAAATTACTTTACAAGTATTTGAATTACCGGTGGTAATTGAAATTACTGAAGGTAATTGAATTACTTTGTGGTATTTCAATTACTGACCTCGATTGAGTGCTAAATTTCCAGAACGCAAAAAAATACAATAAGGTCTTATTAAGTTACATATTAAACAAATCGGGATATGGTATTCCCCAAGCCTAATTTATGATTTCCTCTGACGATCGAATAGCAGCAACTTTTGTGAAACATTTGCATTCTGTACGACGCGTTCACGAATCACGAGTAAAAAGTGCATTGGTGCGTGTATGTAGTAGATGTGATACGTAGGTTGTAACAGTAAAACTAATATTTACTGTTGAAGACGCTAAAACTATATTTGCTGTAAGTACGTTATAGATTACAATACCTACGTTAAAATATAATTTAAAATAGCTTCATTAGACGATATTGGTTCATAATAATTATTTATTCCTTTCAACTTGCTTCTTTTAAATGATGTACTAGCATAGGGATATACTGTAACAGGCGTTAAGTTCAGACAATTACGTTTTTGAGTGAGTAATTGAACTAAACGGCCAAAATCCGATAACATTTAAACAGCGTAAAACACATAAATGAAATGTACCTAACTGCGAAATTCCACACCTGGTTGACTCAAAAATGCAGTATGGGGTTGTGAGGGTCGCGTATTTACAGACACGTTATTTAAAATTTTAGGTTATTTTAGGAAGTACGTTTGTTCTATTCCAGGCATTTTATTTAGGAGACATTTATTTTATTCCAGGCATTTTATTTAAGAAAGACATTCATTTTATTTCAGGCATTTTTTAGTTCTAGGATAATGATAATCCGTAGTTTATAGATATCTTTTATGTATAAAATTAGTTGGAATTATATGACATAAGGGAAGCTTTCGTTTTGTTTTGCAAGTTGTAACACAATTCCTTCACAGCTGTTGATCGCGCCCCGGGCCCATAATCGAAAATTCCTATGTTAGATTTATGACCCGGGGTTCGAGGCAAACTTAAGGGTCAAAAAGCTTAGAAACCGCCGACTAAATTAGTTCGTGAAATTTATGAGTGTACGTTTTCGGTCAAAGGAAACACATGTCAAGGGGGTCGTGAGAAGCATTTAAAACCACAACAGAAAGGATTAAGGGCCGTCGTGAGTTTTGGAAGGAAAATAACCAATTAAAATCGCGCTTATAGCCACGAAATTCAGAATTTACTTCTCATTGGCGGAGCGCCCAGGACAACGGATGGAGGGGCCGCGGAAGATTGCATAAAACACTCAGCACAGAAGGAAAGGGTAGCAGAAGAAGAACGAAGCCTGGGGCCGATGCTATTTAGACTAGTAACACAAAACATCACGACAACTCCGCACTTAATTAACACCTTACTCTATTTGGTGTAGCGCCACTGGTATTGCGAAGCGCAGCTCGGACTTTCGTTAATCGGTGAACGTTAGACACCAACTCTTGCCTTTACTTCTCTCGTTATCACGCAAACTGGCACGGCAAGGCTTCCTCTTTGGTCTTGTTTGTAAGCGAGCGTTGCTTAACAACTCTTTGCCTTTACCTCTCTCGTTATCACGCAAACTGGCACGGCAAGGCTTCCTCTTTGGTCTTGTTTGTAAGTGAGCGTTGCTTAACAACTCTTTGCCTTTACTTCTCTCGTTGGCACACCAACTGGCACCGCAAGGCCTCTCCTTTGGGCCTTGTTTGCAGGTGGGCGTTGTTTAACAACTCTTTGCCTTCACTTCTCTCGTTAGCGCGCAAACTGGCACTGCAGGGCTTCCTCTTTGGTCTTGTTTGTAAGTGAGCGTTGCGTAACAACTCCTTGTCTCTCTACTACCACACTAACACCACCAGGCACTTCGTAACAAGTTTACGGTCGGCAAACGGCCCATTGGCGTTAGGCAAATAATTGTAAGCGCAGTGTACTGTTTACTTTGTCCTAATAAATAACCATCGCTTGACATATTGTTGTTTTCTTTGGTGTAAAAGCTGGAGGTCGCCAGCCCCTATACGAACGGAGTGAAAACAGTAAATACGGAAGCCTAGTTAAAATAACTGTAACTGTCGTCGAAGCACCCGCCGAAAACAGTAAAAAAATCACACAACGTAGGCCTATAAACAAGCAACAGGTAACCAGGGTGTGCACCGTTACAGGGTATAGTACTAATACAATATAAAAACACCGCATAAGTTTACCGCATTCTTGCAATGAACATTTGTAAATTATCCATACTTTATCGCTTTCTTGCCTTGTAAGGATCACATGCTGCTTTGTATACGGACTGCTGCAGCATATTAGGTTTGATTATTATTAAAAATCTGGAATAGTGTCTTATAAAATTCGTGACTTTCTTACAATTCCGATTACCTCAGCCACATTACGTCTTTACGTTATATAGGGTGCTGCGTTGACGGACGAAACATACAAAACCATGCTAATTACGAGACATTTAAATATTGACTTCGTAATGGTTTTACACAAAATTCCATTTAGTTTCCTTAAAAGAACCGTGCGTAGGACCCAATTTGTGTAATTTCAGATATTTTATTACCCTAAATTTAAAATCAATAGGTAATATTAAAAATTTGGTAAAATTAATAGGTATTATTGAAGATGTTAAGATTTTGAAATTTGAAGTAAAAATATGAAAGCAACCTGCGCCATTTGTCAAACGTTGACAGTAATTTTATGAAATAAGTATTTTTCCCCGTTTCTTACACGGTGTGTTCAAAAAGAAATTACATAAAGATTGGCCATGAAATATAAAAGTAATGTCAACAGCAAGCTTTAGAATTCATCCACTGTCATCACTTTTGTTGTTATTGTAAGTTTATATTATACGCTGATATCGTGATTGAAAATTCTAAAGATCCCTGTCCCTAAAGCTTGCTGTCGGCATTATGTAATTTCTTTTTAAACACATGATAATTATAAAGGTCTCTTGAATGTAAAAATGACTTCATTGTTACGTGCTTGAGCAAATGTCTCTTATTTTTGTATCTGATGTACCAATTCTTATTTCAATCAGCCGTATTGTAATCAATAATCATGCAAGGGAGGAAATTACATTTTAGTCCAGATTTATACATAGGTATGACACGTTTCCATTTTATTAAGAGAGTATTTCTTGTATTCAACTGCATTCAATAGTTATTTATACAACGAGTAGCTAAAGTGCCACTTTTTTGAACGCGTGAGAAAGTTTAAAGAATGAGCCGCAGGCGAATTCTTTAAATCTCACAAGTGCAAAAAGAAGCTTTAGCTACGAGTTGTACCTATACATAATTTTTTCGACTACCACATATTTATGCTAAAAAAGTTACAAAACCTCAACATCATTTCAAATTGAAAACTCATTAAAAATCATGTTAGTTACAATGCGCTTTCAATGTTTTAAATTGAACGCTAAAGATCAAGTTAGGCATACTTTGGGTTTCCAAGGTATTATTAGTTTTAGTAAACAAAATCAGATGTTTGTGTCGCCATTATTTTTTGCTTTTTCCACGAAAGTAACGTTTTGGTGCATTGTATTTTTAAACATGAGCGACGAAAGTGATATCCCTGATGATATTCAAAAAGCAGCGGACGCTGCTACTCTTCAGCTTCTACCTGAAAAATCAAGAAAACTTTACGAAAATGAATACGAACTTTTCAGGGCGTGGTGCAACGAGAAGGAGGTTCGGAAAGTATCAGAAACTGCTATTTTGGCCTATTTGGGTGAAAAATCCAAAGTATTAAAATCGTCGACTCTTTGGTCCAAATACTCTATGTTAAAGTCGACATTGGTAGCAAAGGAAAACGTTAATATTGGAAGATTTCCTAAGGTACCTAACAATAACAAAATAACAATAAGGCTTATTTAATTATGATTTTATAGGTAACGGCTTTTGTAAAACGACGAAGTGAGGGGTACAAACCCAAAAAGGCGAAGGTTTTTACGAGGGAAGAAGTAACCACCTTTTTAGTAGAATCACCTGATGAAAAATTGTTACTAATGAAAGTAGTGTTAATTATGGGATTGTCAGGTGCATGCCGACGAGATGAACTGACCAAGATGAAAATCGACGGCATAGAAGACAAGGATTCCAGATTCGAAAACCAAAATTCAAAGAACATTTACGGTACCTTCCATTACGGAAATCATATTTAATCCTGCTGAAATTTGCAGAAAATACATGGCACTACGCCCAAAACACGTGGAACATCGGAGATTCTTTTTGCAGTACAGGTATGGAAAATGTACGGTTCAAGTTGTTGGAATTAATCAGTTTTCTAAAATGCCCAGCCTTATCGCCTCGTATTTAAAACTGCCAAATCCAGAGTGTTATACAGGCCATAGTTTTAGAAGGTCGTCAGCTTCTTTGTTAGTTGGTGCGGGGGCTGATATTTGAAGGTTGATACGTCTCGGAGGATGGCGGTCTTCAACAGTCGCAGAGGGATACGCAGAAGAATGCATCGAGGAAAAAGTAAATTCTGCAAGTCAAATTCTTTTAAACAAAAAAACAGAATTGAAGCAGGGTGAAGTTAAGTACATTTCAAATGTAGTTGATTACAGTGTTTCGTCCTCTGTACCATCGACTTCTGGTGGTATTGTTATTAGCAATATTAGCAATAGTACTATAACCATAAATTTGAATAAAGAATAAAATGTAATATTTGAATTTAATAAACTGTTTTGACAGAAGCGTGCAAAAAAGTGGCAGATGTGTGCAATATAAATTTTTTTCTACTCACTGTATAGAAAGTCGGCTTTTGCGCCCTAGTTTTAGGAAACAAAACTGTCAATTTCCAACCAGCGGGAGCCAATTTTTATTTGCTCCCGGCGGGAGCCAATATTTATTTGCTCCCGCATTTGTGTTTATGTCACCATGGATATCACACCAAAGCTTTACAACGTTGAGCTGATTTGGAAATTAGACAAAATGTCACTACAGAAATCTAGAGTCACTGTAATGATTTATTAAAGCAACATTTTTGAAATTTGCGTAATACAACATGCGTTCGAAGAAAAAATCATATATATATCACTGGAGCAAAGGTTCATTTTCTCCCTTGTGTGTTTAATGCCCTCCGCTAACGCGTCGGGCATTAAATTCACACGCGGGAGGAAATGAATACCTTTGCTCCCTAGATATATAAATAGCTATTATTGCATAGTATGCAAAAACAACATGCTTTTGACGTATGGAAAGTGTCAAATAATAGCCTCCTTTAGGGAGCTTTCACACCAAAGTAGCATGCGACTTGCGACTTGCTGCCTAAAGCAGGAAACACGTCGCAAGTTGCGTCTTCCATGTTTACTTTCATACCAAAGTCGCATAGTGCGACTCCATTTATCATTAGTCCTCTGTTGCTAATAATAAAACAATTGCTTAGATGTCGTCGGATGAAAACAATATTGTGTTAATTGCTGCTGTGATTGCAAGGAGGAAAAAAAAGAAGGAAGGGTTGGATTCACCCGTACTTACGAGATAATGCTGATACACATATCACGTTTATTGTATCCCAGCAGTTACAAGTACATCCTCAGAAGTTCCAAAACTCAGCCACCAAAGCAAGTCAAACAACGTTTGCGCGGCTTGGAAACACGTCGCAAAGTGTCAAAATTATACGACATGCTTTATATTCGAGTCGCACATCGCATGTTGCCATGTCTCATTTTTGCAACACGACTCTGGTGTGAAACCACCCATATATTTGAGCAGGTTTTAAAATAAGTGGCATGCTTCCTGCTTTCTGGCAGCAAGTCGCACGTCGCATGCTACTTTGGTGTGAAAGGTCCCTTAGGAAATGGTAGTCGAAAAAAATATTTATATGAAAATCGTACGACACTCATTAATGACCAATAGAAAAATTAGTTCACGAGCCGTAACCCAGACAACAACAAAATTTCTTGGAAATTTTTTGTAGGTAGACATTGCTTCTTTTTAGGGTTTGTGTCGTTACGATTTTCTTACCGAATCTGCATTCGAGCATTAATTCATATCCGGAAATTATTTATCGTGCATTCCAACAACGTCCTAATTTGCCCTCGCGTCCCGCTCGGGCAAATTAATACGACGTTGTTGGAACGCACTCAAAAAATTTCCGGAAAGAATTAATGCTCTTGTGAGATTATATGTGAAAATCAGGAGGCTAGTTAATCTATTACTGACCAGGAAACAAAACGTATATTTTAGGGAAACCCTTACAGGCGACAGAAAATGTCGCTTTCGTGTAAAGGGGTAAACATCTTTTTTTCGAACTGAGCCAACAAAAAATGTTCAAGTTGCGACAATTGGATCACCACGTAGTGTTCTTTTCGTCATTCAGCCTCATGTTAGGCGTATTTAATAGTAGATTGTTCTACAAGCTCAGAAAAGTGAGAGTTTTTCAACATTTAATTTACGAGCGAACGATGCAACGGTAGTGGATTAATTTTACACGAAAATGGAAAAATTACTTTTATAACATTCAGCGTGCTGTTTTTTCTAATGCCATTACGAAATCTAGCCAAAATGAAATTCGACATTTCTTTGAATTCGAAAAAAAAATATACGGTACCCCCCACCCAAGAAAAGCGCCCTTCCGTGCTTTCCAAGAATACTTCGATAATCAGCATCACTCCGTTTCGCTAATACAATGAAATGCTATGAACCAGTTATCTATCAAAAAAAACAAACAAAAAAAAAATTTTTTTTGCCGACGACCATAGCTCAAAAGTTGATGTTGTCTTCATTTTCGGAGGACCTATCGTATGAAAACGATCCAAGACTTCAGGAAGGTTCCTGGGGACCGGAATCGTGTACACATACGAACATACATCCCCCGCACAGCACGTTTAGGCACCCCCCAATGCGGGGGATTGATCTAGTGGGCTGGGATCTTCACCAAAAGATCCGCACCGCCGAGACGGAGATTTGATATAGTGGGTTCATTAGTCGGTTGGCTCGAATTTTAGAGATATTTGACTCAGAGTGGTTTTCGATATGAGGGAATTTCAATACTTCGTACACTTCGTGTCGAAGTAATTGTTTAAATCGGCAGTGAAGTACTTCAAAATCGTCATTAAAATACGAGAAATCGGCACTGAAGTAATCCATTGTTTTACGACTTTTTATAGGTGGCGGGGCGACAGATAAACGTCAACAGACGTAAACATAACCTAAAAAAGTTGGTTGAAATGTTGTAATTTCACGATTTCTCGATTTAAAAAAAAACATAATATACCCCTCGGCACTGAAGTTCCTATTTATCCCTCATGTAGTTTATTTGCATTGGCCCTACGGGCCTCGGCAACTAAATCCATATTTGTGATAAAAAGTTACAATTCAGTGCCTTGGTATACAAACTTCTATTTTTTAAATCGGCAGTGGAGAACGTGAAAATCGTCATTAAAATATGAGAAATGGGCAGTGAAGTAATCCATTGTTTTACGACTTTTTGTAGGCGGCTGGGCGATAGGTAAACGTCAACCGATGTCAACATAACCTACAAAAGTTGGTTAAAATGTTGTAATTTCGTGATTTTGATAAAAAAAAACAATATGCTCCTCGGCACTGGAAGTTCCTTTTTATCCCTCATGTGGTTTATTTGCTTTGGCCCTACGGGCCTCGACAACTAAACCCACATTCGTGATAAAAAGCTCAACTACAGTGATAACCTATGTGGAAATTAATAAAAAAATTAAAAAATTTAAATTGAACTTCCAAGTCCCTATACCTTCTTACTGAATAGACTTTGGTCTATCCATATATATAATAGACTTGTCCGTCCGGGACGCTGTTTCAGCAGCCAAACCGTAAAAGATAGAGAAAAAGTTATTAAAGTTATATGTTTGGAATGGTCATGTCAGGTCAGGAACCGAATTTCAGTCTCTAACACTAATTATTTCCTTAATTATCCTAATCCTAACTTTTTAGGTTAGATTCTAGGCAAATTTTATCAAGGCGAATGCGACTGGTAGTTTGCTACCAACAATGACGTCATATACGTACGTGTGGTGAATACGCGTTCTATTTGCAAAACGGTCTTTTTTGTTTTATTAAATGAGACATTTGTCTCACTGGACTGCTAGTTAGGTATATTAGGTTTAATCGGTTTATTATAACCTAAGGAATCTATGACCAATCGGTGTCCCATTCTTTTTGTGACACCCTGTATAATTGTTATCCTTGACTTTATGTATTTACTTACATCTTACATCAAAACAAACTAAAAACTTTTGGTTTTGATGAACGGTGCATGTAGCTACAAGATTTAATTATAGAAAAAACCTTCAAAAGTGATAAAGTATGTAGGTTACTATAGTTAACAAAACATAAGAATTAAGCATTTTTAGATTACGATTACGAATCGACACGACACTAATGATAGTTGCAACTTGCAAGAAAGTTGTACTAAATAGAACTATATGACAATTATTTTTATTGAAAGTAATTGAAAAAGTAATTGATGTTTACAATTACAATTACTAAGTAATTGGTACTTGAATTACTATTTCGTGTGAGTAATTGAATCTCTGATAATTAAATTACTTCATTGGGCGGTAATTGGTAATTAGTAATTAATTACTTTTTTAAAGTAATTTGCCCAGCCCTGATTGCATACAATAATAAACTTCGAGCAACTGCATAAAAAACCAGACATAGTACAGTGTACTAGATGCCAAACACACGGGCACACAAAAAACTATTGTTTTAGAAATCCCAAATGTGCGGGGAACCATCTCACAAATGCATGTACGTGGACGAACAAAAACAACAAAGACGTTAAATGTGCAAATTGCCAAGGTAACCATCCGGCAAGCTATAAAGGATGCTTAGTACGCAAACAGTTGCAACAGAAGTTATACCCAAAGCAACCAAACATAACCTACGAACAAGTAATTGGAACAAATACGCAACAACGTCAAGTATCTACAATTATTCAACTACAGAACCCCACATTGCAACAGCAGCAAAGCAACAAACTAGATGAAATAATGGTCCAATTGATGGGTAGAATGGATACAATACAAAATTTACTCAGAGTCCTCGTAAAGAAGCTCAATTAATGGCTTGCAAATTCAAAATAGGAATCTGGAGCGCCAACGGCTTGGCTCAAAGAAGCAAGAACTCAAAGTCTTTTTGACACTACACGATATCGATGTGATGCTAATCTCCAAGACGCATTTTACCAGAATAAATTACCTAAACATTCCTCGATATACAGTTTATAGTACTCAACACCCAGACGGCACACCCACGGGGGAACGGTTGTAATCATTAAGTCAGCCATAAAACATAATGAAAATTTTAAAGAGATTACATTCAGACAACTAGCATCGCGGTAGAAGATTGGCATGGACCACTTACGATCGCAGCTATTTATAGCCCACCTAAACAATAAACATACAATTAAGCAAAGTCAATACACTGATTTCTTTGAAACCCTAGGCCGTAGATTCTTGGCAGGTGGAGGTGCCAAAGAACGAGCATCGGCAGGTCTCCGCCAGCAACACCAACGGAAGCCGTAGAAGGGGGAAAATCAACACCAACAGAAGCTGGGGGGAGCGAAAAGAGAATGGTTAGGTCAGGATCATATAGCTCACCAGAGGAAACGCAGGAGAGAAAGAAGAGAAAAACGGAAAAAAAGAAGAAAGGCGCAAAAGAAATGAAAGACCTTATGCGACGGATAAAGGACGAAATAGAGCGGCTCTGCGATACGGTTAAAAAACATCCAAATACCAAAGCGGAAATTAAAACATCAGCGAGCAGGCTGAGACTATACACAGACAGGATAGATGAGACCATGAGAACGCTAGATGGCCTACGAGAGAAACACCAAGCGGAAGCGGAAACCCAAATGGAACCGATAATCAGAATAGGTAGAGGAACTCAAACAGACAAGGCCCCAGTAAATATTAGCGGGCAGAAAGAGCAAGAGAATAAAAACCTCAGGAAGCAAGAAATCGAAAATAAGCTAGAAACAGGCAAAGAATATAAGGACTACAAAGAAGTACTAGAATGGGAGTGGGATACAGAAATATACAAAGTAACAAAGGAGGTAAAAGACAATCCGGTAAAGTCAACTATGAAGGGGATAACAATACTGCTACTGCACCCGGAAAAAGACAAGGACTCGGGGATGGTGAAGAAAATTAAAGAAAAAAACCCCGATACGGAAAAAATGCTAGAGGAAATGACTGAAGACAACATGGATTATATAATAAACACCACCGACATTATAAGTAAAAAAGGAGAAACAACCACAAAATCAAATATGATATGCGTAATTCCAACAACAGGAAAAGACCATAAAACAATTTACGAAATGATAGAAGAGACCAAGGTAAACACGGATCCACGGACTAATGTGGATATTAAAATTGTAATATCGAACAAAATAAACCAGGAAAATAAAATGGACAGGAAATTAATTAGGAAAATGGCGGAGGCAATATACAGAAGATCAAGTAAAAATGTGATAGTGACCATACCTGATAAGGAATCAAAACCACCAAAACAGGAAAGCAGAAAAGATTCTACAAATATAGTAAGAGTTAGTAGCAACGGAAAAACCTACGCGGATATAATGAGATCTATTAAATCAAATATCAACTTAGAGGAGCTAGGAGTAGAAATAAACAAGGCAAGAAAGTCAGGGGAAGAAGACATGATAATAGAAGTCAAAGGAGATGGAAAAGACGCAAACAAGCTGAAGGAAGAAATAACAAAGAAAATAGAAAACGTAAAAGCCATAATAAAAACGGATGAGATTAAGATCCATATACTAGACATCGATATAACAGTAGACGAAGAAGAAATCAGAAATACCCTGAAGGCGGCTCTTAGAGGAAAACCCACAGACACCATCAAAATAGACATGATTAGAGAAAACAAGACAGGAAACCGAACTGCGACTATAGCAACGACCAAAAGAACAGGGGAACAAGTATTAGAACTCGGTAATATTAAAATAGGGTGGACGATATGCCGTATTAGACAAAAAATAGAACTAGGACGCTGTTATAAATGCTTAGAATTTGGACACAAACTGAAGGAATGTCAAGGACCCAATCGAATGAACAACTGTTTCAGATGCGGAGGAGAAAATCATAAAAGCAAAGATTGCACAAACAAAGAACACTGTATAGCTTGCCGGGTAGACGGGCACAGAGCAGACAGAGCAAAATGCCCCAAATACAAGGAACAACTCAGAAAAGAGGAAAAAACAAGACAGAGAACAAGAAGACGTACTACTATAGTGTCTGCAAATGATGATACACAGAGAACAGAAAACATGAAGGGTATCGGAGGAGAAGACCCGGACAGCGAAGTCTTTGACGCCTAATCCACAGATAGTGAGACATGGGCGACCTCGGACGTCCCATGACAACAACAGACATAGACAAAATATTAAAATACTACAGATTAATGTCGGAAGAAGTGTAGCATCACACGATATGGCGGAAGTAACTGCGGCTAGAGAGGGATCAGATATGATCATCATTAGCGAACCCAATGTAAGACTGATCAAAAAGGAAGGACCATGGGTAGCGGATAAAAACTGGGACACAGCCATTAAAATATTAAACAGAAATCTTAGAATAGGCAGAAAGAAAAAAAGGAAGGGATACTGCTGGATAAATGTAGAAGAATGGAGAGTAATATCATGTTATATATCGCCGAACTGCGATTTAGAAGACTTCGTAAGATATATGCAAAAAATAGAGAAAGATATCCGAAGAACAGATAGGAAAATAATCGTCGCAGGAGATTGGAATGCAAAGTCCCCAGAGTGGGGGTCACAAAGAGAAGACGCACGAGGTAAAAGATTAGCTGAATGGATTGCTAAAAATAGATTGGTAGTACAAAACAAAGGAGGACAGCCAACCTTTGTTAGAAGGGAACAGAAATCCATAATAGATGTAACCTTTTGTTCTGAAAGATGTGCGAATAAGGTTCTAAACTGGCGAGTATCAGAAGAAGAATCCCTTAGCCTGCATAGGTACATAAAATACGAGCTAGGGGCAGACAAGAAAGAAGACTGTAACGGGCAAAGAAGACGCGGATGGCACACAAAGGGGCTAGACAAAGATCTATTTATACAGACACTGAAAATGAAAGCAGAAAATCAAAATAAGCTAGAGATCCCACAACTAATGCAAGCCATATCTGAAGCATGTGACGCTTCGATGAAGAAAAAGACACAGAGCATAAAAAGAAAAGAAGTATACTGGTGGACAAACGAAATTGCCAGACTAAGGATGGAATGCAATAAACTCAGAAGGCAAGTGACTAGAAGCAGGGCGCGCAACGAAACAGAGGCGACCATTCAGAGCGCAGAAGAGGCCTACAAACAAAGTAGAAAAGAATTAAGACTTCGTATTCAAAAAGGAAAGGATGGAGCATGGCAAGAACTATGCAACAGCGTAGAAGACGACATCTGGGGAGACGGATACCGCATAGTAATGAAGAAAATCCGACCGAAACCACTATCAATACCAGACGAAATGAGAGAAAATGTAATCAACACACTATTTCCAAAACAAGGAGACGTTCATTGGCTACCAGAAAGAGGAGAAGAAGAACCGACACCAGAGGTAACGATAGAAGAAGTGAAAAAAGCTGCAAGAAAGATGAAAGTGAAAAAAGCACCAGGCCCAGATGGAATCCCCTCCGAAATAGTCAAGTTGATGGCGGAAGAAACACCAGAATGCATGGCAAAGATAATGAACAAAATACTCCAAAAACGAGAATTTCCAGAGGAATGGAAAAAGGCGAGATTGCTACTGATTAAAAAGCCTAACAAGGACGAAGACGAACCAAGCGCATATACTAGGCCGCTGTGTCTGTTAGACACGATGGGCAAGCTGACCGAACAGATAATAGCTGCAAGACTGGTAGAAGAAATAGAAAGTAAAGAGGACCTATCACATAGACAATTCGGCTACAGAAAGGGTAAATCTACGGTAGACGCAATAAAAGAAGTGGCCCAAACGGCAGAAGAAGAGATGAGGAAGACCCGGAAAACGAGAGGAATATGCGCTCTCATAACATTGGACGTTAAAAACGCCTTCAATTCAGTGTCATGGCGCCTAATAATGAAAGACCTGAGGAGAAGGAAAGTGGCTAAATACCTTCGAGAAATAATAGCTAGCTACCTCAGTAAGAGGACAATAATGGACGAAAATGGGAAAGTATACAAAGTAGCAGGAGGAGTACCACAGGGGTCCATACTGGGACCACTCCTATGGAATGTGATGTACGATGTACGTCTTAAAATTAAACCTACCAGAAGGTGCTAAGATCATAGCGTACGCAGACGACCTAGCGGCAGTAATCGTCAAGAAAACGGAGGCAGAATTAGTGGAAACCACAAATGAAGTGATGAGGGCTGTAGAGAAATGGCTGAAAGATAATGAATTAGAATTGGCCCCCCAGAAAACAGAAGCGGTCTTGCTAATGGGGAGGAAACGACTGAAAGAAGAGGTCAAATTTTTGATAGGCGGAGTGCAGATAGAACCCAAGAACAGTGTTAAATACCTGGGAATAACGCTAGATAAATGTCTGAACTACAACGAACACTTACGTGTAACGATCAGCAAAGCGAGAAAGACCTCAGCATCACTAGCACGAATTATGCCAAAATTCGGAGGTGGGGAGAGAACAAGAGAAGGCTGCTAAACGCAGTAGTGCAGTCAATTATGCTTTATGGAAGTACAATATGGGAAAAAGCCCTGGAAAGAAAATATAACCAAGATCTGATAAACAGCACGCAGAGAATACTAGCAGTCCGAATCTGTAGAGGATATCGGACCATTTCAACAGAAGGCAGCATGGTGCTGGCAAGAGTTATACCCCTAGAGCTGATGTGTCAAGAAAGGAAAGAAAGGAGAGGACAAGACAGAATTAGCAAAAAAGAAGCACGAGAAAGGACATTAGACTCATGGCAGAATAAATGGCGAAATAGCGAAAAAAGCCAATGGACACACACACTCATCCCGGACATCAAACCATGGATAAATAGAAAAGAGGGAGAGGTGGACTTTTATGTGACGCAGTTCTTAAGCGGACACGGATGTTTTATGAAATATCTGGAAAGATTTAAAATCAGAGAGGAAGGGACATGCATGTACTGCAACGAAGAAGACGATGCTGAACACACGATATTTCGGTGTCAAAAATGGCAAGAAATACGACAGAGGACAAACAGAGCACTAGAAACACAAATTACGACGAATAATATAGTGAACCTCATGACAGAAAATGGAGCAAAGTGGGCAAAAATACAAAAGATGATAAGTGAGATTATAAAGACTAAGGAAGACGATGAACGACGTAGACAACGAGAGGCAAATGAATAAACTGTAGGTAGTTAAATATGCCAACTAATTTACAACCTTATCCTCTGAAGCAATACCTTCGGGGTTCCAGGGGGTCCACAACTATAAGGAAAGGAGGGGTTTTTTAGCTGGTAAAAATCCAGCACTACCCACTAGCACGGAATAGTGGGTGTCTTATTGAAGATTTTACCCCTCCCCGTGGTGGGGATCTAGATCGCAAACACCAACGCCAAAAGGACGACAGCTATATGAGGCTATGATAAAAAGTCAACTAGTCGCACTATCAACCGGCGAACCGACCTACTGGCCAACAGACCGCAGGAAAATACCTGATGTTATAGACTTCTGCGTGATGAAAGGTATCACCACACAGTATGCAAAAATTGAGTCATGCTTGGACCTCACATCTGACCACTCTCCTTTAATTGTCACTTTAAGTGCTCAACTTCTTGGTAGAAAGAAACCTCATACACTGCATAATAAAAACACAAACTGGGAACTGTTCAAACTGCTAATCTCAAAAAACTTAAAAAACAAGATCTCACCAAAGAGCATATAATGAGAAGAGACTGAGCGTTGGGCAGTATTAGCGTATAGCTTAAAAACTCCCTCCCGCTAGGCTCCCAGGTCTTATCCCTCTGACGGGAGGGATCCCAGTTAAACAGCTCAGAGCAAAACCATGATTCTAGAATTCGTTGGTTTAAACTGAAGTGCGATGTTGCCAAGGTTAACACAACCTTCAAACGATAATAACTTGGGTTACAAAACGCAGGTAGACAACATTTCTCATTGTCCGTTAGCCAAAACATTGAAAATACGCCGATTTTATAAGTACATAATTCCTAATACGTTTGCATCAAGTAACCATTGCTTTGAAATATATCAATTATTTGTTTTTATCGTGGTTTTTGTTTGTATACCTATTTCTTTGTAATTGCAATCGCAAAACAAAATAAAGCACACTATAATGCGAAATATGCGTTGCCACGTTTGCGGTTTGTGGATTTATATTATAAAGTGAAGGGCATTTAAAATCTGTTAAAGGGTTGCTGTAATCTCACGTCGTCAAATGTTTCTAGTGCTATATGCTCTTTGATCTCACTAAAAACTCCAGATAATTTAGAAGATGCAGTTGATCATCTGAACCAACAAATACAAAAAGCAGCTTGGGAGGCCACACCAAATAGAGACAAACCAGAAAAGCGAGCTGACTGTTCAAGAAACATCAAAACAAATGGAGAAAAGAAGATTACGAAAAACATGGCAACAAACACGAGCACCCCACGATAAAGCAAAATTAAATAAAGTCATAAAGGAACTAAAAACATTAATTAAGGAAGAACAAAGCACAGCAATCGCTGAATATCTCCGAGGGCTTTCAGCAAATGAGTCAACAGAATACTCGATGTGGAAAGCAACAAAAAAGATAAAAAACCGCAGCAACATATTCCTCCGTTAAAAGCAGAAGACAATCAATGAGTTAGAAGCAACTAAGAGAAAGCCGATCTTTTTGCCAAGTATCTAAAGAAAGTATTTGAACCGTTCCCCAGCTAATTGCCAGAAGAAGAGGAAGTGGAAATACACCAATACCTAGAAACTCCTTTTCAAATGGAACCACCTATCAAGAAATTTACAATAAATGAGGTTTGTAATATCATACAAAATGACCTAAATAAAAAAAATCCCCTGGATATGACCTCATTACAGGTAAAATCCTAAAAGAGCTGCCACTAGAAGCGATAAGTTAGATAACATTATTGTATAATGCAGTAATTAGATTGAACTATGTCCCCACACAATGAAAAGTTGAAAAATTATTGTAACGGCCTGGCGATCAGACCGCTGCCGAGACGGTCTTGGAGCCAGCTGCGGGCAGATGAGTCATGTTCCAGACGCCTGGAGAAGCGACCTTGCAGCCAGATGCAAGGGATGACTCACGCTTTCGGAAACACGCCCGAGGTCAACACATGCATTTGCCGGAATGTACGAGCGAAATCTGGAATGTTCTAGACGGAAATTATTCGGATATAAATACGTGTCAGCAGGAATCGACAGTCAGTTCTCAACAAACTCGAAAGGCGTAAGCTGCTACATAAATAGACGCGTATAAAATAGCCACATAAATAATTGATGTTTAATCCAGTGTAAATAAATAGAGTGTATAAGCATATAAATCATTACTGTTAAGCCGTATATAAATAATAAATTAATTAATGTATCGTAGTTAGAAATAGTGCCTGTAGTTCGTTAGTTTAAGTAATTTGTGTTCTGCCTTGTTAATTCGTGTGTTTGTAAATAATAATAATTAATAGTTGTAAATAAATGTTTAATGCAAGAAGCGTCGTATAATTTTTAAATAGCCCGAACGTAAAAACGTAACATTATTGTCATACCAAAACCCGCAAAAAACCCTGAAAGCGTGTCCTCATACAGACCAATAAGTTTGCTACCAGTTATGTCTAAAGTGTTAGAAAAACTGCTTTTGAAACAAATAAAACCTTACTTGGAAGAAAGGCAACTCTTGCCAAACCACCAATTTGGGTTCAGCGAGAGGCACGCTACAATAGAACAAGTACACAGAGTAGTACGCAAAATCAACAAAAATTTTGAGAAAAAAAAATTCTGCTCGGCAGTTTTCTTAGACGTCAGTCAGGCTTTCAACGAAGTCTCTCATACGGGACTCTTATATAAAATCAAACGACTACTTCCTCATAACATCTATGAAATACTTAAGTCATATCTCAGCGAAAGACACTTTTGGATCAAACAACAAGACTGCTACACAGAACTACATCCTATCAGATCTGGTGTTCCTCAGGGTAGTGTCCTGGGCCCATTACTATATTTGCTATTTACAGCAGATCTACCCACATCACACCACACTACAACTGCAATGTTCGCGGATGACACCGCAATATTGGCTTCGCATACACACCCAAATGTAGCTTCATTTTACCTTCAAGAACACCTAACTATGGTCCAATACTGGCTCAGAAGATGGCGTATTAAAACAAACGAACAAAAATCTGTACAAGTAACATTTACCCTAAAAAGAGATAGCTGTCCACCAGTAACATTAAATGGCAAGCAAATACCACAATCTGAATCTGCAAGATACCTAGGACTCCACCTAGATAGACGACTGAACTGGAAGACCCACATTTGGCAGAAGAGAAAACAACTAGAAAATGTACTAGATGATAGGACCGAATTCAAAACTTTCTCTGGAGAACAAAGTGCTCTTGTATAAGTGTGTGATGAAATCAGTGTGGATGTACGGTATCCAACTGTGGGGCACAGCCTCAATATCAAACATCAAAATCCTAGAACGATTTCAAGCCAAAGTGTTACGTCTAATTGTTAACGCGCCATGGTTCGTCACTAACAAAATTATAATACAAGACTTAAAAATCGAATTAGTGCAATAAAAAACTCGTGTGAAAAATACATCGCCAGGCTTAGTGTTCACCCAAATCAGCTAGTGATCAACTTGATTGATGAAAAAACAGACATATGTAGATCAAAACGTCATAAGCCCACAGATCTAAAGACGGGATTTAAGTAAAGATACAATAATTTAGACCAAGTTAAATAATTACAATCCAAACTTATGTTTTCATTTTCGTTTTCATCTTATTGTTATGTATTACTGACAGATTGCAAATAAAAATAAGGAGTAAAAAAAAACAATAGCTATATGCATTAACAATCTTTCATGAAACTTCTCCGTGTTCCTCCATTATTTCGTTGATTTTATAACGCCGGTGCTAAGACTTTGCACCTCTAATAAATTGATACAACTGTACCTTTGTCATGTTCTTAGAACAAGCGATGCCTTTTTCTGTTAATCAGTCAATGAGTCAATCATTAACTGCTTTTTGGTGTTTTGATTTGAGCTATATTTATTTGAACATTGTGATAAGGAGCATTGTCTATCACTAGCACTGAATGTTTCGGTAAATTGGAGATGAGCTTTTCCTTCAACCATTTCTCGTAATTTTCAAAGTTCATGTCGTGGTGATAGTCGCCGGATTTAATGCCAAATTTAAATATTAACGGAGCGTTTTCAACAAATCCTACCTTGCATGTAACATAATTAATCGTAGTCTTTTGGAAATGTTGTTAAATAAGCTGTTTTTACTCCTGTCCGACCAACCGTGAGATTTAGTATGGCCACGATGTATTGAAATGGTCACCGGAACGTGGGGCAAAAGTAGAATTAGCTAAAGTAAATAGATAAAAACGAATAACAGTTGGTCGCCATTGCATATTCAAATGTCGACCCCAACAAGAGAGTAGATTTGGCAAGAGTAGAATTATTGTCGTAGTATCTAATAGGAATTAATACAGGATAGGGCAGTTGTGTCAAATTGTATTTCGAAAAGCGTTATTTGTTTGGGTGATTGTTGTCGAGTGGGCAAGCGTTTTCATTTTAATTACGAGCAACAAGAAATCAAGAAAAATGACTCGAAGGCAAAAGAAGAACTAGGAAGAAAAGGAAGAGAAACAGCAAGCCGGAGAGGTTATGGAAATACAAGAGCCACCGACAGAGCCTCAAATACAGGGGGATCAGGTAGAAGCGCAACCGCCCCAAGCTTCGAAGATAGAGACTGAATTGAGTGGAATAATAGAGGCATTATTTAGAAAAATGGAGGACGTACAAGAAACGACCCGGAAAGAAGCAGAAAGAACGGCACAGAGCGTAAAAGAAATGGAAGAAAAGACCGAAGAAAAGACCGAAGAAAGGGAAAAGAGAATACAAGAAGGAATTCGGGCTGCTGCCGAAGAAAGGGAAAGAAGAATACAGGAGACAATAACACGCAATGTACAGGAAACACTCACAAATAGCATGCAAGGATTAAAACAGGATGGGGAGAGAGAGAGAGACAAGGGCGTACGATCACACCAATCTTATGGTCGAGGGCCTAAAGCAAGGATTAGTTAAAATGCAAGAGCAAAATAAAGAAAAAGTACAAGCGAATATTGACGGGTTAGAACAGAAATTAGACGCATTCAAAGAAACAGCTAAGGAGGAAATACAGCAGGAAGTGTTACAGATAGTGGATGAAAGCTTAAAGAGGAAAGGAGAAGAAATCGAAAACAGAATGTTAGGGACGCGTTAAAAACATCTGAATTGCGAAGGAAGCCGCCAACGATCTAAAACAAAACATGATTAGGAACGCTTAATAAAGCGCGAGATTTGAATTACCTGTTAATTTGTTCATGGATTTGCTTTTAAATTCCCTATAATCACACAGAAATGAACTGCACGTAGAATCGATTTGCTGATAGATATTATTGACAGAGCATCGAGTCTGCGTGTTTGCTACTTCTGAATTTCATAGCCCAGTGGCGTAACACGGTGATTTTTATTTTGAACAATTAGGTGAACCTAACCAGATTTTGAGTCCATGCCTACCGAAAAATAGAGCTAGCCATAATTTATCTAACTTGCAGATGTGCGCAATACTAAAAAGGGAAAAACACTGAATTCAATGAATCCATTGATACAGATATTCATTTACTTTTAATCAGTAAAAATTTGATATTAAACAAAATAAAAATATGTGTAGGGTGTGTATTTATGTATTAAATATAATCATAATCATAATAATATAACATAAACCTTTGCAGTATATAAGTTTCGTCCATATAAATGATTGGCATGTTCTGTCTTCTATGCATTTGTACCTTTTCTAACTATTTTATTCGGAAACCCCTGATGTCTGCTTTTTCTTGAAAAGTTTGCGGTTATTTTCTGTAGCAAGCCATCGGAATCCCATTTTGCCCAAAATGTTACGTAGGGACGTTTCACAGCCAGAAAAATAAAAATCTTCTTTTAATTTTCTTAACAATGTTTTAACGATAAAACGTTGGTTATTAGTTGTATGGAAATTGTAAATCACTTGGCGTATGTCATAAAAACTAATATCATCCAAATCAGTTACAGGACTTTTTCGTGGTCGCTTCTTCTTGGGAGATACAAAAACCTTTTCCCGCCATTGTTCTTCATCGTTATTTCGTCATTTTTTGTTGTGGAATCGCCATCTGCTTCTTTCAGAATTCTATAAATCGACGTCATAGAAACACCAGTTGTCGTAGACACGTTTTTTTAGCTCAGTTTCGGAATAATTTGTGATGTGCTTTTCTCCATCGGCGATGCTTTTTAAAAACCCATAAACTTTAAAGATCACAGTACGCCTTTGTGAACGTAGCCCGTTTCCACTTCCCAATTTTGATGTAGCGGAATGTAGTTTAACAATGAAAAAACCGAAAAAACAAATTGAGCACCTCAATGCAACAAAACTAAGTACTGCAGAATAGACATTTTTGTTTTTTATGCATTTCCTAAGTTATTTATTTTCCCTAATTATGATCTCATTAACGAATTATTACATTAGAATTCCAACGCCATAAAGCTACAAAAGAAAATATGAAATAATTAAGAATGCAAGTAGCTTTAACGTCGACAGCACATGTTGAACCGGAGTGTACTCTTTACCCCACTTGTACAGCACTTGTACAGCAACCTACAACTTTTTCTCTTTACCGGCTGCGTCTACAGTACCTACCTGTTTTGTACTAGTTATCACAGTAACACGTATTTATTTTGTTAGTTACTCTGGGTTATGGACTATTTTACTCGCTAGAGAATAAAGTAGCATTTTATCCACACTCAACGTTAATACCTATGTTACTTTATCATGGAGATTTTCGTAGATAAAATATAGGTTTACAAGTACGTATTGGAATTTTTTTAACTGACAACAATGTAAGCCTTCAAAAACGATAACCATAAATTGAAAACAACAACATAACCAAAGTACAAAATTTTATTTCTTATTAGTAGCACTAACGTTTTCAGCACAAACAGCTACTGAAGGCTGTTCAAGTCTCGGTTCATCTTCTGACATACAATCCACGTTAAATTCACAGAACCGGTTGTTCAAGTCTCGGTTCATCTTCTAACATACAATCCACGTTAAATTCACAGAACCATTAACTAATCATGAATAACACCAACAGCTACCACTAAATTTTGATGACTGGTCATAATATGTCAAACATAGAAAACTGTTGCCTGAAAATATATTCCACGGTACCTACTTCCATAACGTCCATCTGTGGGTACCAAACTTCTAAAAATAAAACTTTTCTCTCTATACGCTTTAACCCCATCTTCTCAAAGTTGCAACTACGAAACTTGTTAGTAGTAAGATCCCAACACCATGTCAAATTGCCGAAAATTTTTTGAAAATTTTCACATATAATCTCATAAGAGCATTAATTCTTTCCGGAAATTTTTTAGAGTGCGATTCAACAACGTCGTATTAATTTGCCCGAGCGGGACGCGAGGGCAAATTAGGACGTTGTTGAATGCACAAAAAATAATTTCCGGATATGAATTAATGCTCGAATGCAGATTCGGTAAGAAAATCGTAACGACACAAACCCTAAAAAGAAGTAATGTTTACCTACAAAAAATTTCCAAGAAATTTTTTAGTTGTCTGGGTTACGGCTCGTGACCTAATTTTTCTATTGGTCATTAATGAGTGTCGTACGATTTTCAACACTACAAATCAAAAATTAAGTGTTCCTTCGATTCTCTAACAACTAACAAATGCAGAAGAATTGTCACAGGGGAGTTATCAAAAATTGCCACATTTCCCTGGTGAGAAGAAATTGACATAATTTGCACCTCATTGATTAAAATTCAAAAATTTCAGTGTTTTGATTGGTTGAAATTTTATGAGTGGAATAGTCAAAAGAATGAGCTTTCAATATATGCAATTTTTTTATTTGTATCCATGGCCTGCTACTAACAATTAACAGAACAGCCCTCATACATTCATTACTTTATTGTTACGTGGTTCTAATAGTTTAGATGTAAGAAACCGTACAAAAATTATTTTTATTTTTAAAAATAAATATATAAGATATTGAAGCTATTGTTATAACTTACTACTGTATTTGTTTAAAAAAGTATTTATTAGTGGCGCAACAGTTTGTGGTTTGTTATTGTGAACATCATGATTACCTTTCACTGTTCTAATAATACAGTTTTTATTCCTCTTACGCATTTCTTTCACAAACAATTTCATGTACTCAAGCATCGGTATGGAGTCAGAAGCAAAAATAATCAGGATAGGACACATAATTGGACATCTCTTAATTAATTTATCTGCAAAACCTTCCCCGTAAAAGATACTAACTGTAGCTTTCAAACGAATGTCAGTGGAAAACCTGAATTTGCCATTCTCCACGGGAATCAATGAGCGTTTTAGAAGTGGCTCTGCTGCTTCCTTAGACAACTCCCCATATATCCTTCCCTCAAGCTGCCTCTTTAAAGCTTCTTCATAAGTATATGAAGGGGGTGCTCTTGTGACCAATTTGTGATTTATCTCAATCACATCTGCAATGCGTCCAGTAATGAACTGCTTTACATAGTCGACCGTAACTGGATAAAAACTTAGTGCATCCAGTAAAATTAGTTTTGAAACACACTTGGGGTATAACTGGGTAAATAACATTGCCGTTTGTCCACCCCAACTGTGCCCAATAATCATTAATTTTTCCCTGTTTAAGTGATCTATTACATATTTATAGGTGAGAATGCTGTGAATTGTATGTATGGGTAAATGCAGAGGATAGTGACTCGACTTTCCATGTCCTGGTAGATCGATACAAACATAGTAGAATGTGTGTGGCAAGTAAGGTATTAATCGATCAAATGAGCCTGCGTTGTCGATTAATCCATGCACCATTAGAATTAAAGAATTGCAATCCTCTCCCCATGCTTTTGCTATAAACATAAAGTAAATGCATAAATTTTTAACTTGAGCTGGCCATAACCTCACTTACCTGCAATAAATCCCCATGGAACTGGTATTTTTAACTCTTTTACTTGCATTATGGTAACGTATTAATATGTGCAAACAATTTTTCTAGTTGTTAGTTATATTACTTAACACAAACAAACGTAACACTCATAAGTATCATTGTTCATATATGCCCTAACCTATCTACAAACATAATTATCATTATCATTTAGAACGACCAAATTCCAAATATTTACAGGTATAAATATAAAGTATGTGATCTTTTTTCTTATTTTGCAACTAGGTGTGTGTACAAAATAACAATAAATTGATACAGTGCCTAAAGAGTAACGCTAATGATTTTCAGTGTTAAATTATTACTCGGATTAAAAAATTATCTAATAGGTATACAGAGTACGACAATGATGCGGGGAAGATATTTCTAAAAATATGACAGTTACATAAAATTTCCTTATATACACAAAAGTTGTGAATACGAAGATGGCAGAATAAAATATATATTTATTATACTTAGTTCAAAAAATGTGGCAAATCCAACCTTTTTTATAGAAGAAATTGCTTAAAAGTTTTATGTTGAAACACTAATCATTTTGATATAAAGATGTATGGGTCTAACGTTACCTATTTTGGAGACTTTCCTATATTATAGGTACTTCTCCATTTTAATTGATGTAAGCTTGTGTCACCAAGTTCAGGTACCCTATAAGATTTTACTTTGTTCAATTATTAGTGGTTTCTGTTGGAACAAATCCGTCGTTAGTAATTATTGTACCTAGATCCTTAATCTGGTCAACTTGACAAATGGCTGTATTGTTATCTACTTAAATGGGGAAGCTAGCTACGAAAGTTACTAGTAAATATTCAGTCTTGTTGGTGTTCACCTTAAGGCCCATTTTTCATTTGTTCGATATAATAATAACTTTATTTATTTAGCTTCAAGCTACACCATACACAGTATAATACGTAATATAAAAATAATACATTTAAATGACTTATTTATTATGTAGATAACTTATTTATCCCTCTACATATCTCCCCTAAAATTAAAGTAACTTCATTCAATTAAGACGTACCTACATACAGTGGCCGCCCAAAAGTCGGCATTAATTTTGTATTCTCTATTTTGTATTTTCTATTTTCTTTTTCTGTAAAGGACTATGTCCGTTTATTATTGAAATAAATAAAATAAATATGGGAAAAAATTTATTTTTGATTTTTCAAAAAACTTTTTATGTCAATAATTTGCGCTTGTCTAAAAACCTATTTACCCTCTATCATATACACTGAGTGATTTTTACTTGTTTAGAAAATAGAGTTTTTCGAAATTGTCAAAATCCAAAAAGTGCTATTTTCCAGAAACTAAGTAAGATTTCAATGAGATTTTTTTAAAGTGTGTTATTTTTAACTAACTGAACAATCTCAAGGCCAGAAAACACCAATTTTTTTAACTTTAGCTAAAAATTCATTTTTAAATTTAAAATATTTTTCAAAATTTGACATACAAAAAAGACATAATATTAAAGTTCATTTTTTTATGTTAACACTTTAAAGATTTATAATTGTGGAAAATAATATAAAATGTTAATTACTTAGATTTTTTATTATTTACCGAAAAGTAGTATGTTTGCATTATTTTTACGTTTTTTATGCAAGGGGCCTTTTATTAGAAATAATTTTCAATTCTAATTAATATCTATATAAATGGCTTCTAGAAACTCTAATCTAGCCCTATTAACGAATTACCATTACAAAAATCATGTAAATGTTCTTTAACATTTTTAGTTGTCAGGTGACATCAGAACACAGATGATATTAAGACGGTTTAGAAGAGAGGATAGGCAACACACCATACTAGCTAAAATATTTACTAAAAGTTTAAACTTAAAAAGATTACGTTTACAAAAATTACTTTAAAATGCAGCTCGCTAATTCAATATACTTTTGGACAGTAGATAATGATATGTTATGATTTAGTTTCTTTAAAAAATCAAATTGTTTATACAAGCCAATTACTTATTTTCTTATTATTGAAATATAAACTTAAATTTGCAGTTAGTGATGAAACCTTATCCATACAATTATTCCTGTAGTTGGTTAAAATTGAATAATATCTAGAAACTGATTTCAGCTAAACCCATATCCTAGAAATATTGACTAATCAATATTGTCGAAAACGATTTCTGACAATTTCTAGAAACTATGCAGAAAGGTTAGGCAACACATTTTTAATTTGGCGTACTACGCGCAATAAGCTTGTAATTTGATGCATCTACCTGACACGGGCGGGAATTGCAAGATCTTTTATCTTTTAATCCCTTCTGCTTTCGTGTGAAAGCGGTATTTAGTAATTTCACTAAGATATCTTACAGTTGGTTTTCACATATACAGTGAGAATAATGTAAGACTGTACATGGCTGAACTATGCAAAATTAGACATAGGGAATTTACTTAATGTTACCATGTTGTTTGTAAACAAAATAACAGCACGCAGTGACTATAGAAACTGGATGATTTCATTATAATTTCAAAACCGTCGATTGTTACTAGCATGGGTACATTGATTAATGCTAAAATAAAGTTATCAATGTATATAGACCAAGAGCCCATAACACCCAAATTACTAGTCATAGCGGCAAGCTCGGTAGGTAGTAAACCTTTTTATATTGCCCAAGTAGGTGTCAAAAACGCAAGTATGGCAGCCGAACTGCGGTTACAAATATTAACGGCGGCTTTGGAAAATTGTTAATAAAATTAAATATATTTTTTTAAAGCGGCAAGGCTAATTTTGGTTGTAATCGATAGACAAGGTCCCTAAACCCAAACGAAAATTTTGTGCCATACTGATAAGAAGGGTATAAAGGGCCGCCATACTAGGTCAAACTGGTAACTTTTTCATTGCAAAAAAAAATAGCTGCAAGCTTCAATTTTTGTTTACTACTTCATTTAAACGCCATTTATCCAAAAATATAATTGTATATATAGTTTAAGTATATATTATTATTATTATTAAATTATTTGTTTAGATACCAAAGGCTGTTAAAAATACAGAAAAAATATTTATTTTTGTTAAAAATTGTCCTTTTTAGTTTTTACGAACGAAGGTAAATGGTCGTGCAAACTATAACGTACAAATAAAAATTACTTTGAATTTTAATATGTTATTCACACTATTTTCATTATGATTTACTAATTACCTATATTTTATTATAAAATAAGATTATTTTTGTGGTCCAGGTTTTATTCATCTATGTAAAATAAACGGTACTGACTAACAATAATTTTGTTTGTTCACTAACGAATTTAAAGAAATCCATAATAAGTAATGATGTATTAAGAAAAATAATGTAAGTGAAAAACCTAAGGCGGCTGTCTATAAATAGTTAATTATATTAGTCATTTTTTTAATTACAATATATCAGTTGCACCAAAACATTTCAGTTAAAATTCTTTAATTTAGTTATTCGGCAACAAACGTAAGGACGTATTGGGCTAACTCGGTTATAAATAGAAGCTTCGTCCCAGGTAATAGATTAACAGATAAGGTACTTAGCGAAATAATCCGCTGCCATACAAAACAAAGTGGTGTATCTACAGTGCCTAAACATTTTGTTTTCAAGACGCAAAAGAAAAATTCACCTTGCCCGCTCGAGAAATCTATGAGCTCTCCTAAACCGCATTATTGCGTAAACCAAAACTCACTAGTTAAGTTATGGTAATCAAAAAGTCACTTGTGTGAAACATTATTATTGCGATTGTTGAAATTGCTATAGATGGGGCATTTATTGAGATGTATCTATTGGATAGGCCTATGATTAATGTTATACATTTAGCAGTACTGAAGCGTATTGTCAGTCTATGGCAAATTTGAGGTTAGTAGGTTAGGTTTTGTTTTGTTACTTGACACAGACTGACGCAGAACTTAACCTGCAAATCTCGAATTTAACATAGCTTGGCAGTACTACCAACAATACAGTAGTGAGTGACATGGTTTTTATCTCACTAGTGGGTTATGGTTTTTACCTCACTAGTGGATTGTGGGCCACTTTAGAGGTCCAAAATCGATCTAGCAATAGCCTTATAACTAGGAGGTGTGTATCTACTAACATATCCAGAAATGTCATGAGTATCATAACTGCAGCAGAAGTTTTGAAATCCGAATTCCTACAGCGAGGATTTTAAGACATCTAAGGCTGTTATGATTCATAACATCCGTTGTTTGTTCAATAGTTTATCGGTTACAGTACTTATGGTAATGGTTGCCACGTACGATAAAGGAATATTACCGTACAGCTACAGTTATGACTTAGTTCTCAGCCTACTTTGTATACCTATGTAAAGGCTTAATATCCTGAAACCGGCAATAGATATTAACGATACAAGTTTGATTATGAGCATCTTAAGGAAACGAGTTTGATTACCAGAACGAGGAGTGAGCCGAGTTCTGCTGCAATCAACCGAGTTTCGTTAAGTGCCATAAGCAAACTTGTATTGTTCAATATTTTATCTTCATCCATAAATTGTGGTTCAATTTGGGAAAACTTCAGTATAGCGTCCCCGCTGGGTTCGACGTTTGCCGCGCAAGCGCAGTAAACCCCCGAAAAGCAGTGGTTTCCAAACAAATTATAGAACATTGTGTACTACGTACACACAAATCTTAAACTGCAGCGAACCAAAAATTATAGCTCCTGCGCATGAGAAAAAGGTGGTCTATAATACTGCATTTTAGCCGTTCGGAACTGGCCATCGCAAAATCGTACCTTTCACTAGTACTTTGCCAGATCTGAAGCGTTGAAACGACGGGTTGAGAGCCGCCGACTTGCAGAACCATTGCGCTTATGCGAAGACTGGGGACTCTATATTGAAGTTTAGCCATGTATTTTTTTCATATAAAAAGAGTGTGGTAATGAAGCTCTTAACGATACTAAAATTAATTTGGTTAATCGTCTATAACAACACCGGATGAAGATTTTACACAACTAAATTGGGGAAACCATGGCCAAGCTTCATGCAAAAAAGATGTGGACAGAGTATATGTCCATACCTTTTCTATCCCAGTCCAAGTTCTTAAATACTTCTTTCATGACTAGAGTGAACAATTTTGTGGATATCACATCGTCCTGTTTCACTTCTCTTCCCAAAGGAATTTTCTTTGTATTAGGTCCTCATTTAATTGTACATGCAGCGTGGCATGGTCGTATATGTTCTTTATAATAGTTCTATATCCATAATCCATTAGGATGGTCCATAGCTTTAAAGACAACTCATAGTTCTACCGAGTCAAAGGTTTTATTGTAATCTACAGATGCTATAACGAATAAAATCTAGCCATCTTTCAACTACATTTGTGACAACCCCAACTGACATTTTGAAATGGTTTTCACTAAATTTCCAGTTTTTCGTTGCCATTTGCACAGCATTATTCCACGATCCAAATCGACGTACAATCCCAGAGTATGTCAAAAGCACCTTCAACGTGTAGTAGTTACAATAGTCGGTGCAAATTCCCGTGTGGGCAGACTAGTGGCCCTTCTTCTAAAGCAAAGTCCCCTTCTGGACGAAGTGCGCATGTTCGACTTCTCAAAGGCATTATGTGGGGCCGCTCTTGACTTAAGCCACATCGACACGAACGTGAAGATCAGATCTTATACCGGACTGCACATGTTGAGACCTGCCATTCTGGTAAGAATGCATGAAGTAGTGGTTACGAATTTACTGAAATATTTTAGGACGCAAGCGTTATTGCAATATGCGGTGGAGAAGCTGTAAAGCCGGGACACCCAGAATTTGAGTTGTTTACCGCCAACGCTGATTACGTTCGTAACATAGCTCTGCATGCAGCCGAATTTAATCCCAAGGCAGTAGTTTGTGTAGCTACTCCGCCCATTACTGCTATGGTGCCCCTTGTATCTGAAGTAAGTATTGCACCAAAGGGATATACTGTTATATATTATTATAAATATTCAGATTATTTAACTGTACATTTCTATGCTTCGCAGCAGACTGCATTATCAGAACAGCGTTTCCTAAACTTACAATGTTTTTTTCGGTGAGTTATGATTTTTTTTTAAAGTAAAACAAAAATGACAAAGTGTCTAGACGTTTCCATTCGTAAAAGTGTTCAGAACTTCACACTATCATATTTAAAGAGGATAAAATATCAGAATGCTGGAATTGCAAAACAACAGCGGAGAAAAGTCATTAAAGCCCTGCAGGAAGGTCCTTTACTATCGCGTTACAAGGAATCAACGCAGAACAGTGGACGAATTCACAGATGATGTACAAGATTTGTTCCAGCTGCATGTCTTCATACGCTATATAAAAATTTTAATAAAGATATGGTAAACTGGGTTAGAAAGTCCTGGGTTCAATACCCTTAATCTTCTGAGTCGAAGTCTCAATTAACAATTTCTGGGACAGTATTCTCCAGCCTTCCTGATTTTTCTTCCTTTCTGGATCTCGACTTCGTTACTCCATTTCGAAACTCTCTGTTCTTGCTAAATATTTTGGAATTCAAAAAGAAGTGTGCTGATTGAATCCTATGTCAAATAGTTTGAAAACACGCGGAAGCTGTTAAAATGGTCTTTATTTGCACAATAGGACACTTTAGTTGTGATGAAGAAATATTCGACAAGACTTGTGCAACTTTACGATGAAGTCTCGACGTTTTTGGAAAAAAAATACAGTTACGTCGTTCTCGCTGTTCTAAACCTGAGAATTTATGTTGTGGAAGAAGAACATTAAAGATTGTTGTTTTGAAACAGTTAAAATAGCCGGCTTTCCACACCTGTGTACGCATTGAAGACCCTTTGGTTGTTACTTTCTTGAAAAAATCAAAAGGTACCAATATAAAAATTGGATAGCGAATGGGTTTGAATGCTAGAAAATTGACAAAGGCAGACGAAGAACTCATCGATCCGTCCAAAAAGAAATTCCAATTCCCAAAAAACGTAGTTCTAAATGTGTCTAGTTTTTCCTATTGAATTTATCGTTCACACTTTGCAATTATAGAATTCCTTGTTCCTAAAAATGATTGGCATCGCTGTGAACACTGATGCCGTCATCATTAGGAAGCGAAAATGTAGAAAGCTCATTATGAGAAATTGATCACTTTTTTGTAAACTGCACCTCAAGAACCACGATCTGGAAATATACTAACAGAACTCATAGAGAATGTTTCCCCCACAATAATACGCAATCCTGGTACGACATTCACCAGATGCACGAAGGAAGCAATATTTCTCTTCAAATAGAAGCAAGTTTATATAACATATTGTCCATAGACAAAAAAGGGAGGCGTAAGTCCCACAAGTATACTAGCAAAACAAAAATAGAAGGTGAAGTAACAAAATTGATAGAGTAGATCATGTATAGGTAACATATTTGCTCTAAAAACAAAATGACTTGTGATGGAGCAACATATTCAACCTTCACAAAGCTGCTTATGATAGCATTCCATGACACAAGATACGAGAAAGCATTCCATGACACAAGATACGAGAAAGCATACAAGAGTAAACATTAGTAACTCATATACTAGAGAAACAGTCAAATCACTTTATAGAACATTCACCAGCTGAATAAAAACAGTTGGTCAAGTAAGAAAAAATTTAAATATTGGCGTAACTAAGCTAAACTGCTTCTTAACACCAACCCTGATCAATATTTATTTTGAAGTAACCCTGAAAGAAGGGTAAATGGGATATGGAGGGAAAGGTATTCAGGTCTCCTGGTAATGAGCTGCTATTTACCGTATAGTTTGTCAATGGTTAGGTGGTAGCATTAGCTTAGAAAAAAGACTGTTAGTAGATGGCGAGGAAGGAACAAGAAGAATATATTGCTTGAAGTCTTGATATTAACTTTAATAAAATAGAATATCTTACGACTCAAGATCAACATGTCAGAAGTACCTAAGGGTTTGTTTTTCAAATATGTTCTATAGAATGGCAAAATCATAAAAAAATAAAAATCATAATATACACATACAAAACTATACAAGAAAGTATTTGCACAAATTGGTCCGATCTGCGAACTGAGAGAAAAAAAATAAGAAATGAAGACACTGGAAATGTTTATCTAGAGAAGAAGCCGTGACATGCATAACTTATGAGGACTAAGAGCAAGATTGTAAATTGAAGGAACAATAACAAATGAAAATAAATAAAACTGTGGAGGTAGACATCGCAAAAGGCGAAGGAGCGTAATATGCCAAGACGAAAATAGTGGACAGACGTCCAGGAAGCAATAAAAATATGGAATAAGACAGCAGTTTGTGCCATTTAAGGAAGATGTAACCTACTTGATCTGTAGTTAGATCAACACGTATTTTAAGAAAATCCTGGTCGAACAGTTACCGAGGTTTCAAATATGTAACGGACAGCAGTTTGTAAAGTTCATACACTTGGTCTGAACTTACACCTAACTAAACTAATTTAACTTACTAAAAGGTTCTACGACCACGTTGCCTCTAAGGGCAAACGAACAAAGGGAGCGAATTAAATGCGTGATGCGCAAACCTGCATACAAAATAAATTCAATAATAAACTTTATGAACTTTAAGTGATACCATGTTAGGTGTATTATAAAGACTACTAGCTATAGCCCGCGGTGATACCGTATTTAAAATGGAAAGTTGCGCGCATTGATTTGAGTTGCGCATAAACGAATAAAAATTTGATAAGTAAACACAAAATTATTAAATTTATGAATCTCCTGTTTACTTTATTTCACTATTTTCATTACTCATGGTAGAGTCCACCTGTATACAATTCGACAATCAAAAATTCTCTAGGTTCGAGGTATTGCCTTATGAAACACTGTTGTGTTTCAGGCAATACGTCTCGTATAACCGATTATTTTCGATCGTCTAGTTGTAAGTATTAGCTATTTACGACATTAGGCCGGGAGCTAAAAATGTATGGCCGGACTAGTACATCACTGTCGAGGCCGTCAGGAGAAAACACGTGAACTAGCGAGGCCATAAACGCGAATACCGGCCGTGTGTCGTATAATTTATTTTTGTCCGCTGAACAATACTACGAACCATTTTAATTTTATTAAAGAATTATCCCAAACTATTTACTTTAAAAACGCTGTAATTATTGTTATACACTTGGCAGTACGGAAGTGTATTGTTGGTGACGCTGTCTATGTCAAATTTGAGGTTACGTTTTGCGTGAGTTTGTGTCAGACTTACGAAAATTCTAACCTCCTAACAGAGAATAAACACCTAACGGACTCAGAAGCGACACTGCGCGGCGGCGCCTTTGATGTTTGAGATGCCTTATTTTGGTCAGGCAGCCATACTGTGAGCAAGTAGAAAAGGCGGGAAATTTAAAAAGTTGAATTATAGACGCACCACCGACAATACACGTTAAAACCAAACCATGAAAACAGACGTCATGACGTCACAAATCTACTCGCTAGCGCTACGCATGCGCACTGAGTTTTAGACCACTGCCAAAGTCGCGAGTGTCGCTTCTGAGTCCGTTAGGTCTTTATTCTGTGCTGCTAGCCTCAAATTTGACATCATGTAACAGCGCCAGCAACAATATACACAGGTCTTGCTAAGTGCTACCGGTGTAGGCCATAAAACGTACTTACCGAACCCGTTGTTAAGCTGGTAGATAGTTGCTACCAGACCAGTATACAAAAAAATATATGATAATGTAACAATACTTTTGTTGTAGTCAACTGTCTGAACCGTCTAATTTTATAGTAACAAATTTATGTATAGGAATACAAGAAGGCAAACGTTTACGATGAAAAAAAAATTTTGGGAGTGACTGCGCTGGGTGTAATGAGAGGCAACAGCATCATCGGTAATTATGTCGATGAGGATCCCATGTCCATTATGTGTCCCATAGTAGGAGCCATGGGCACCCAAACGCTCGTGGCAGTCGTTTCTCAAACTCAACCAGGCGAAGAGTTGTCATCTGTACGATCCTTATACTTCTGTAGCTTCACATGAAAGTTTAAATTTCCTTAGCCAATTACAGACGTCCTGCGCAGTAAAATAAATAAAGCTGAAGAAGATGTTCTCAGTCTAAAGTACATAGAAAATGCTGGGCCTTGCACTATGTCCTCTGCCTTTGCTACGGCCCGTTTCGTTACCTCCGTTGTAAGGGGCGTGCTGGATATATTTAGGGGAATCGAATGCGCCTTTGTAAGGCAAACGGGACAAATTGGGAGCTTTCTGCCTTACATGTCGACCTTGATTAAATTGGGTATGAAAATTTTGACTTTAGCATCCAAAAACTTAATACAATTTTTAAATTTTAGGTAGAAACGGTGTTGACACGATCCACATGCCTTGTTTAGATGCTTTAGAGTGCAGCCAACTTGAAAGAGCTGCGTCTGTCATACGAAGGCAAATACATTGGGGTGAGAGCTATGTCACCGGAGAAAGCGTCAGGAAAAAGCGCCGGTTTAAGAAGCCTATACCTTTGTGTCCTCTCGTGCATGTTAAGCGTGTAACTAGAATTGGAGATGTTGACATTGATAGCAAAGACGAAACAGTTAAGGGAGAGGAACTCCGTTCAAGCCAATAGTTATGTTTGCTAATTATGAACCAGTTTGTGACGATACTATTCTATTAAATAACATGAAATTATTGTAAAATTAACCGAGTATAATAAAATTGCACGTGTGATTACGGAATTTTAATTAGGCTGGTTGCAATTCAGCCTACGTTAGAGTGCGCTTAGTCTTCCTTTATGGGGAAGAGCTCAAAACTCGTGTACGCTATGCAAACACTTGCGTAAACACACACATAAACACAGTATTAGTTTCAATGCTAAATCTGGAGGTATACCTTATTCTAGGTATGAGGAGGGGGGAGGTGCATAACGTACAGAAAATAATTGACACGCAGAGGTTATACAGTAAAATCGTAATTAGAAGGTATAGCAGTTATCACGATGCCGATATGAAAACAAAGCAAGGTTGCAGTATGAAGCGGCGAGATTTAGGAAAGCTCCATCTCCCAAATGTTTACCTGGTGCGATAAAAAAGTGACTAAATAACACCTGATCTGAAACGAAACTGGCCCACGGCGAAAGTAGCCTGGGCGGTAGAAACGTTGGAACTGACCTAGGTCAGAGCTAGCCCACGGAGAAGGCTGTCTGAGCGACCGAAACGCTAGAACTGGTTTAGGGCAGAGCATTCCCTCAGAGGTGGAAAAAACGCTGGAACTGACCTGGGGCAGAAAGAAAACAAAGAAACTCCAAAGGCATTTTTAGCGAATGCAAGAATCAACTCCGAACACAATCGATCGTTGGAGTCCGGCCAGACTTTATTGACGATCATGGCACCCTTCCACAGGTCTTAACAATAAACCAACGACCCTACAGGGCAAAAATTATCGCTTCAACCACTATCCCATCATGTAAAACTACGTAATCAGGACTGACCACAACACACATCCAGCCTATTTGCGCGTTTCCTGCCTTCTCTTCTTCAGTCAGCCTCCTCCAAGGAGGTAACCAGCCACGGCGAGCCGCTCTTGCGAAAACGCTCGGTTCGTAAGCAGCTTTTCAGCCCTAGATGGTATTCGGAACTGAAGAGCGAAGAGCTGCATTTGCTAGTCACTGCTTCGCGCCCAGAGCGAACATCCTCGATCACGAGGCAAGACCATAGGCGTGCGAGTTGGAACTGTTTACACGGGCAGAAATAACATAAACGTCCAGATAAAAACAGGAAAATTTCCTAATAGTTTCATGAACATTTGGAGAATTTCTGTTGTAAACAGAACTGTACAACACTTTCTCGGTTGCTTAGACTCTCAATATTAAGATCTAATTTAGGCTTAGACCGCGTCATCTTTGCTACAAAATGTAAATTTTGTTGTTACCTTACAACATAGTTAAAAAGATGAAGTGATTATCGTTGTATAATTTGGATTATAAATTTATCATCTACAGTCATGACTATTTAAATTTAACATGAATAACAAATATTTCAAATTTTTTGATATATTAATATACAATTTTTTGTCAATAGGTCGTATATCGGCTAGCTTTCCCTGGTTTTCTATTATTTGCAGCGATCACAGGACTGCCACCCGGGCATGAAAGAAGAGACGGTTGGTTGGCTGCAGGGTTAGGTTTTTTCAAACAAGACTTTAAAGGGTACGTTCCACCCTTAATGTAATTTGTAGGGGCAGTCGATATGTAACCAGCGCTTTTGAATAGTTTAATGCATTTTGGTTGCTGATAGCGGGGCTTCTCTACACTTTGTTTCTTTGTAGTTAAAATAAACGAATCCGTGTGCTTGAGTATATCAATCTTACACTCAGAATCCGATTTTGATATCACCATAGCTATGGACGTATTATTGATGGAAATATTATCTTCATTTTTTATTTCTTCACTATTTGCTACTTCCATTTTGCTTACAGATACTTGGTCTTGCTCTGTTTGCAAGCTATTAGATTTGCTATCTTCGGCGTTGCTTATTGTTTGCAACTCGTGTGAAGCACACAAACTGCAAAGATCCGGTTGGTGTGGTGATGGATATACTGGGCTGTTGCAGGGTACATCGAGCTTGACTGGAGATAGGCAAACCGCAATGGCCTCATTAGAGTCGCCACGTTCTTTTTTCTCGTTTGTAGCAGCGCGCTGGTAATTATTTTTTTCTTTTTCCGTATAAAGTCCTTTAGGTTTGTGGCATGGAGTTTTGGAAGCTGGAGTTTTGTTAGGTTTCCACTTCGACCAATACGTTTCTTCTAACTTATCTGCAACCGCTTTGTGTTCAGGCTTGAAAAGAAACGATTTATTAATTCTTGCAGTAGGAGTGGAACTTATTTGCGGCATTTTCTGACTCCGATTACCGTGATTAGTCCTTTCACAATCAACGAGCTTTGCGTGATGAAAGTTGCGAGGTTTCGAGATTCTGTTAGGAGAATTGCTAGCACGCATGCCTTTTGAATTTAGAGACAAGTTATCGAACTGCTTTTTGATGCACTGGATTTTGGCCCCATAATAATCACTGAACTCGTGCTTATACATAGATTGATGTACTTCGCTTCCGAACCTCCAGGGCTTTTTGTTCGAAGTCTGGCTTGGAATCGTGCTGAAGTGATGCACATAAACCTGACATTTTCTTTCGCTGGGTAAGTTTTTAATGGGCGAGTCATACTGGTTCGCAAATTTGTTCAAAATTTCGTTGTCGGAAGGAGTAGTGTCTGCATTCGCCACCTCGTAGTGATATTTTCGCTGCCCCTAAAGACAGGAGTTGTAACAGAACGGTATTTGCTAAAGTCCAAATAATTTAGGTACCTGCTTCTCTTTCAAGAGCTCTCCATGCTTGATGGTTTTTTGAGCTGCAAACACTCGAGATGGAGGTGCCATTAGTTAGTCTTAAATTAATTTAACATTTCAAATTTTTTTATAACACTAAACAGCCTCATTTCAAATTACAAATTGTCACATGCCAAAAGTTTTCATTCCATTTCAAGGTTTGCTTGGATTACACTCCATCAAAATGCAGCAGGGGATTTTATTTTAACTAGACTTGACAGAGTGTTGTTCCACAGTTGGGTAATTGACGTTTGACATTTTTGGCTCGACTATATAGGCAGCGGCCGAAGAATCGTAAACCCTATACCAGTGATAGGGTAGCCTTGTAGCCTTGGGTTTAAAAATATATAGTAGATATATACCTAGGTACCTCAAATAATGGAATAGGACGATAGTATCTCCACCTTAACTGCCGGGTGAGGGAGCTTGTGTGTTATAATGATCCTGAGAGATAAGCCGGTAGTGGCCTAGCTACTGGTAGGGTCTTTCCTGCCGAACAGGTTAAAGGTGAAAAACCAGACTAAGAGAGATACTCTGGTCCTCCAGATTAGAGGTTGGGTTTGGGCCAGCATCCCAATACTTGTAAAAATGAAGAAGAATATGCTTTAGTACCATGGGCATGGTTAAGCCTTGGAATTTAGACGGAAACAGATTAAGACGACGAATAGTGAGAGACAGGATGATGATAATTGGGGTATAGAATGTCTAAAGCATAATGAATAAATCTATAAAATTATAAATGAACTGGCTAAACTTCAAATTGATATTGCATTGCCATCAGCCACCAAAAAGAAAGGATAAGAAAGTGAAGAAATTAGGGACTATATTTTTTTCGCTCAGGAGTAGATAAGTATCAGAGAGCGAAGGCTGGCGTATCTATCTTAATTAAAAAATATCTAAAAAAGTATATTAAAAACATTAAAAATGTTTCGGAAAGAATTATAACATTGACTGGGTGTCTGTTTGGATACAACACAGTTGGAACGTATGGACCGAACAATGATTCTGACCAAATTTAAAAAAAACCGAAATTTACCATAAAGTATCAGGAGTCTTAGAAGAAATAAAAAACCGACAATAAATTATATTAGATGGAAAATCGTACGACACTCATTAATGACCAATAGAAAAATTAGTTCACGAGCCGTAAACAAGACAATAAAAAAAATTCTTGGAAATTTTTTGTAGGTAGACCAACTTAACTGTGAGGGTTTGTGGCGTTACGATTTTCTTACCGAATCTGCATTCAAGCATTAATTCATATCCGGAAATTATTTTCGTGCATTCCAACAACGTCTTAATTTTCCCTCGCGTCCCGCTCGGGCAAATTAATACGACGTTATTGGAACGCACTCAAAAAAAATTCCGGAAAGAATTAATGCTCTTATGAGATTATATGTGAGAATTTAATGTCAGTGGGCTCGCAAATAAACGATCAAGTCGTAGAAAGACACGGAGAATGAGTTGTAACTGACTCGGGAGCACGATTGATTGAACAATGTGAAAACAATCAAGTAAAAATCTTAATTCCAGCATAAAGGTATTTACCTAGTTACGTGGGAATAACCGTCAATGCAAAAAATCCAATATTGATTATATTATAACTAGATAAAAATCAAAGATAAAGCCACAGGATTGCAGAATAAAGAGATGAGCCAACTGTGGGCCGAGTGCAAAAAGTTAACTTTTATTACGCTAGTGTTATAAAAATGTTATTGCACGCTAATGTCAATAAAAAATATATGGTCTAGGCTAATTTTAGTGCAAAAAGTTAACTTTTGCTATACTAGTGTTATAAAAATTTTATTGCAAGTAAAATTAAAAAATACAAAATGAAATGCATACTTTCGTAAAAGGTTATGATCGTAGATAAAACGTTGTAAGACATACTTGTAAAAAGTCTCTTCATTGCACTTAAAAAACTCGCTCGTGTTGTAAATCAGTTCGTGCAATAGAGCAGAAGTTTTTACACTTTTATCTTAAATAACTATTATCCAACACCACCTGGTTGTACGGTTATTACTATAGTACGTTTTTTTTCCTATAAAAATTTTCAAGGTCAAGATAAAATTGGCAAAATTGCTTTTTTTTAATTATTAGAACATTTATTTTCGTCAGGCTTTTCTGTAAACGACTTGTGTCATTTTGACATTTAAAATTAAATTGTCAGCTTTTATTTTTTGAAAATGGATATGCGTAAAAACCGAAATCTTAAAATTAAATGCAAAAAAGCAATTCTGAAGTGTGCAGAGGAACTGTTGGATCTGCAGCCTAACATGCCAGTAGAAGAAGTTTACGAAAGATTACCTAAAAACAAAACTCCTTTAATGCCAGATTTTAAACTTCCCACCAATTTTTAGTTATAAAAAGTTACTAAAACAAATTCTACCAAAATATATTTATTAAAGGAATCCAAGTAATGCCAACATAAAAACTAAATCCTTCAAAATTTTTATAGGAAAAAATAGTAGATTATGCAATGGGGAGAGAAATTGCACTGAAGCAAAATAGCATTCTCTCCGAGTTGCATATACTATTTTTTCACGTTTTAAGAAGAATAACTTGGAAGAAAGGAGTAAGAGAAGCCATGCAGGAAGATTTAAAAAGAAAACCTGTATTTTTTAAACGTCATTTATGACATTTTAGTTACAATTATTTTAAAATTAGTAGCCTATGGTAAATTTTAAAGTTGGTGGCACTGTAAGTCATTACGACAAGAGCTCACAATTGACACAAACTGACGCAAAACCTAACCTGCTAACCTCGAATTTGACATAATTCTTGTGTCAGTCATAATGAAAACTCCCTAGGGAAATTTTTGTCTTATTTAGTCTCTAGGGAGCAAATGTTTTACTTCTGTCACAATTTTGATGCTATAGAAACCGACTTCTACTCCCGGTCGTGGAAAAACGTTATTTAGATCGATTTTAGATCTCTAAAATGGCCCTTTATCCACAAATGAGATAAAAACCACCAGCCACTAGTGAGATAAAAACCATTTCACTCACTACTGTATTATTGGCAGCACTGTCAAGCTATGTCAATTTGAGATTTACAGGTTAAGTTTTGAGTCATTCTGTGTCAAATAACAAACAAAACCCAACCTACTAACCTCGAATTTGACATAGACTGACAATACACTTCAGTACTGCCAAACGTATAACACGAATCTCTCGGTACTTTCCAAATTGTCACTATGACTTTTCACGGCTGTCAATACAAAATTTAGATTTTTTAGATATTTATGTCCTACCAGTACATTAATTAAAATTAATGACTCTATTTTAAGGTATCTTAGATACAAAATAACGCTCCAGGGCAATTATTTTCTTCATAAGAACACTAGGGTTATTATGAAAAATTAACAGTATTTGTTTCCATGGATACAACCTTTATTTCAAAAATTATGCACCACTGTCACAATGAAAATTAATGACAGCTCATCTAATGTCACTAATCTAAATTAGATCAGCTAACTAGATCAATCTTAAATACCATAGCACAGTAATTATATGAATTGAATATGAATATGAATTAGGTAAGAAAATTGGTAGGACATAAAACCTTGAAGGCACTATGGGCATTATGAGCTAAGAGCCCGCGATTGTTGTACACACCTCGGGCCAAAGCCCTCGGTTAGTACACTAATTAACAATCTTGGGCTCTTATTTTACTCATAATGCCCCTTGGTACCTTAATAACTATTATTGAGTTGTTGGATAAAACGTTATATTGTATTCGTATTTTAGTTACACTATATCCACTCAAAAAAATTAAATGCTCGAACTTCGTTCTCGCATTTAAACATTTTTTTGTGGATGAAACGCTTTATAAAACACTTAGGGCCGGTTGCAGAAAGCAACATAGGGGCCGGTTGCAGAAAGCAATGTTAAGTCTGGTGTTAGCTAACATCGCGTCAAAGTGAACAAAATCGCATCAAATTTTGTTTACTAATGTATTAGTTACCATAAGCATTTGAGATTTGATTCGTTTTTGTTCACTTTGACGTCGCGTTAGCTAACACCAGACTTAACATTGCTTTCTGCAACCGGCCCCTAGGTCTGGCGTTAGCTAACGCGACGTCAAAGTGAACAAAAACGAATCAAATCTCAAATCTTTATGGTAACTAATACATTAGTAAACAAAATTTGATGCGATTTTGTTCACTTTGACGCGATGTTAGCTAACACGAGACTTAACATTGCTTTCTGCAACCGGCCCTTATACCGGGTGGCCATAAATATCTGAGGTCCCGGTAGCCATGGAATTAGCTACTTATAAATGTTGGTTAGCATTATATTTCAATTACGATAAGTATTGGTACCTATATAATGTAATATAATGCAATAAGAGAAGGGGAATGTGCCCCAGATTGTGGAGTTTGATTTACGACTCGATTATAAAAATCTCCTGTTCTAACTCCATAACTTATTGCAATCTGTAATAATTTTTGACAGATAGGAATTTTAGTTGTGATGTCATTAATTACATTTAGTTTAGTTGGATTCATCACTTTAATAAAGCGGTGTTGATTCCAAAGGTAATGTGATATCAGATATTTATGGCCACCCGGTACAATAAATTTCTATTCCATACAAAACCACCCGTACTGGCGATGGAAAGAAAAGAGATAATGAAGAAACCATACCACTTGACAATGACAGATATAAATTAAATCTATTACAACAACCCATTAATAGACAACTGTGCGAGAACAGACTACAAGAAGAATTAAACAAAATACAAATAAACGAAGATACTGACGTGGAATATAAAAATATTAAAACCACAATACATAAAGCACAAGAGAAGCCCCGGAAAAGTATGAAAGTAATACAAGGAAACAAACGCCTGTTTGGTTTAAGGAAGACATTCAAGAATTAATTACGGAAAAGGGTAAAAGGTATAACGAATGGTTAACTAACCGAACTAATAAAAAAAAGAGAGAGAGAGAGAGAGAGAGAGAGAGAGAAAGAGCAGAATAAAGAAAAACAGAGAACTAAAGAGAAATATTGTTAAAGAGAAAAACAAATATTGGGAACAGACATGTCTATAAATCGAAGGGATTGTTTAGCTCAGTCAACTGAAGTTTGGAGATCTATAAAACTATGTTTGGTCGTTTGGTGCTCCTTTTTTAATTATCTCATCTCCTCTCCCATTTTCTGCACTTCCCCTTGTTGTTTCTTTAGGTCACGATGCAATTGTTTCATGTTGTTCATCATTTCTTTTATCATATCCATTAGCGTTTTAGTTTCTTTTTAATGGTTTTTACCTCGCCTTCTGGATTTTGAAAGCGATCAAAATGCCTTCTTCTCCTTATTAGTGCTTCCTGATCCACGATTTTTTGTCCTCACAGCCTTTTTCAGCTTTTCCTGGAGATCTAATTGTCTTTCTACTTTTATTAAAGATGTCTGCTTCTTGTTGTAAAAAAAAATATTTTTAGAATTGCCTATATTCGCCATACAAACTGTGGGCAAGTCTTAAAAGCTACTATTAAACCGATAAACAATATAAAAGAATGATATCTTCAGTCTGCAGGGCCCCCGCTACCATATGTGCAAAGTGTGCAATGCACACCGGCGCCATCCTTTAGGGGCGCCAAAACCCAGGGTCCAAAAAAAATTGCAAAAAAATTTGCAAAAAAAACAAACAAAAATTAATTTTAAAATAAAAGTTGAGAAATTAAATAGGATTAGGTATAAATACACACGAAATTTTATTAGTATATCATCCAGTTACTGCCGATTCCTATGTTGCGAGAACATGTTAGGCGGCAGTTTCTTGATTTTTCCCATATACCGGGTGAATGAGACCACCCGTATCAGTATTTTTTTTAAAGAACGGTGACTCGTAGGGAGTTGGGATAAAAAAAATTATTATAAAAGTCATACTAAAGAATCGAATGGTGATATTATTATTTCTCGAAAAAGTCAGCATCACGAGTAGTTTTGTCAACAATGTCCAGAACTCCAAAATTTTAAATGGCACCATAAGTCGAAAAACGTATTGTTGGAAAGATCGTTAAAAAAGAAGAAAGTTTTGTAGGAAAAATTATTTTACTACTACCACCCCTTTTAAGTAATATTCGATTAAATTTGAAATTCGTTGTTAACAAACAAAATTGAAAAGTCGGCTTTTAAAATCTAGTTACCGAATTAAACAATGTTACAAGTGTTCAAAATGTTATTGACATTAAAACGTGTGTGTAACATTGTTTAATTCGGTAACTAGATTTTAAAAGCCGACTTTTCAATTTTGTTTGTTAACAACGAATTTCAAATTTAATAACTTTAATCGAATATTACTTAAAAGGGGTGGTAGTAGTAAAATAATTTTTCCTACAAAACTTTCTTCTTTTTACTTCCTTTTACTATAAAGGAAGTATTGGATTCACCCCAAAAATTCGAAATTGAGTTTTCAACGGATCTTCACGAGTCCCCTGATCCCAAAAAACATATTTTTTTTCATTGGTCTGTCTGTCTGTGTGTCTGTGTGTGTGTCTGTCTGTCTGTGAACAGAATATCTCAAAAACGAAAAGAAGTATGGCGTTGAAACTTCATATATAAGTTTTGTGTACTATGTAGATGAGACAGCAAGCTTTTGAAGAAATTCGCATAACCGGAAGTAGGTTTTTACTCTTGTGATTTTTCAGTTTTTTTCGATTTTTTCAAAAACGGCTCTAACGATTTTTTTTTAACTTTACATTTTTATTACATTTTTAATGTGTATTGATGTGAGATAAGTGATTTTCCAGTTGAATACTTCTAAAGTGGGTTTCTTTTGTTTTTTTTTTATTTTTTTTATTAACTCCTATTTTAAATATAACACCCGGTATATTATTACATTTTCGAATTTACCTTAAAATTCTAGAGAAAATTTGTCTCTTCAACTAACGCTCTATTTTGTACCGTTTTTGTAGAATTTGTAATTTTTAAAAATTTTTGAAAAATTTTTAAATATTAAAAATGAAATTTTTGACTAATTATAAGATCACTGTAAAAGGAAGTTGTGTGAGTGTATCACACCAGATTTTTTAACGATCTTTTCAACAATACGTTTTTCGACTTATGGTGCCATTTAAAATTTTGGAGTTCTGGACAGTGTTGACAAAACTACTCGTGATGCTAACTTTTTCCAGAAATAATAATATCACCATTCGATTCTTTAGTATGACTTTTATAATAATTTTTTTTATCCCAACTCTCTACGACTCACCGTTCTTTAAAAAAAATACTGATACGGGTGGTCTCATTCACCCGGTATATAATACACATATATTGCTAGTACGGCCTGGAAACGTCAGAAAACATTACGGCGCCGACATAGTCTCACTTAGAGTATAACGCGTCTCGTGCGCATGCGTGAGAATTCGAACTCCGCCTTTAGAAGCGAATTTTAAACTTGCCCACTTCCCCATTGGCCGGACGACGCCGCCGCGCTTGCACACAGCTCACCATTATACATTGAAGAGTTGGTTGTCTGTCTCACTTCCTTGGTGAGTTTCCCACTCATAGCCGCTAGCAATATAGTAAGTATTAGATATATGATTTTTCCTGTTCAGACATGAATAATGCCTGGAGCACTATAAAAGCGATGCATCGCCAGGGGCGTTTTTAAACCGGTTAGTTCACTGGACCGTGCAACAAGTGCATAAAAACAAGTAACCCTATTAATTTTTACATTTAAAGTTATTTTTATTTTGTCAAGTGTTGTGTTGTATAATATTTTGTTTACTACTTTTTTTTCTAAAAAATTAAGTGCTGAATACCTGCTGACTGCAATTTCATCGGTTTGATTTTTTATAAAATGGTAAGTGTTCCCTACTTTATACTATCAACATTAACCCTTTATAGGATACTTTAATTTTTTTTACCCCAATATCTTTTTATTAATTGAAATGTCATGTACGAGTTTAAAAAAGTAATTGGTTTTTTATCCATAACTCGCTTAGTTTTTATGCTATCGATCTTTTTAAAAAACCATTTTGTAGGGATTTTTAAGGGCTATAAGATCAAATTAGTTTAATATTTTTTCTGCCTTTAGTTTTGAAAGGGTTTAAGCTGAAAGGGCTCGAACAAATTGCTTTTTACTCAAATATGCAAACTTGGTGCTTATTATTGTGCTTACTTTAGAAGTTAATTCCTAATTCCCATGAGTACTAATTATTTATTTGTTTTTTCAGGATAAAAGAAAGAGACCTTCAGGTGCGAAGTTTCGCGAGCAAAAGAAACTGAGACTACAAGAAAGGGAAAAAATGGCTGGATCTTTAAAGCACTTCCTGCAAAACAATCAAGATTCCACGGAGACTATCGATGCGACCGAATCTCAAGATTCTAAATCCGTAATATCAGTAACCGTGAGTGGACCATCTGAAATTTCAACAGAGGCGACCACGGTAACATCAGGTCCTGCAACAAGTGGCGGCGGTTGTAGCAGCAAAACAGCTTCTACTGATGCAGAGCCCGATGAAGCGATGACACCATCCTCGTCTACAGCACTTGAACAATCCACTTTAGGTAATTCAGCTTGTGTAAGAAGTTCGGTAATGTCAGCTACCGAAATACCTGCTGCAAGTGACACTTTCGATAAAGGCTTTAATGAGGCTAGTGTCGATATAATTCCGTCCGACCCCGGTTTGTGGCCCGAAAGAATCACCAATGAGATAGCTAGAATAATGGTTAAACGTGGTCCGCCCTTGATAGACATCAGTTTTAGCTTTCCTAGTAATAAAGATAAGAGAAAGTTTTCGTGCAAATACTTTGTAAGAAGTCTAGCAAATGGAGAAAAAGTCGAAAGGACTTGGCTTATTTACTCTATTTCTAAAGATTCTGTATTTTGTTTTTGTTGTAAGTTGTTTTGTAAAACTCCTAACAGTTTTTGTGATACAAATGGAGTATCTGATTGGCAACACTTGTCTTTGCTAATGAAGAGACACGAAACGTCAATTTTACACAACAGTTATATGAACACTTGGGTAAATTTAAAAAAAAATGTTGGAGACATCTACGACTGTTAATGCTCATCACCTGCGGATTTTAGAAACGGAAAAAAATATTGGCGCGACGTGTTGGAAAGAATTATTGCGATTGTTAAGTATTTATCTACACAATGCTTGGCATTTCAAGGTTCTTCTAAATTACTTTTCGAACATGATAATGGAAATTTTCTAAAAGCTGTTGAGATGATTGCCTCTTTTGATTCAGTGATGAGACAGCACGTTAGGCGAATGTGTAACTCCCAAAAAAAATATGTTAAAATGACTCATTATTTAGGCGTGCAAATACAGAATAAAATAATTGAATTATTGTCGTCTAAAGTAAGAAATAATATTTAGAAATGGTTCGCAGTTCAAAATATTTTTCAATAATATTAGATTGTACACCAGACACTAGTCATACTAAGCAAATTAGTCTTGTTCTGAGGTATGTTGTCCTTAACACCACTTCAAAAAAGGTTGAAGTTAAGGAAAGTTTTATTGCGTTTAATCCAATACTGGACTCTACAGGGGAAGGGATATATACATTTGTGACAGAAATTTTTTAAAAATTAAATTTAGATATAAAAAATATTAGGGGACAAGGTTATGATAATGGGGCAAACATGAAGGGAAAGCATGTTGGGCTTCAAAAACGCATTCTTGATGCGAATCCGAGAGCCCTTTTTGTACCTTGTGCGGCTCATACTTTGAACTTAACAGTAAATGACGCTTCCAAGGTGTCAGATGCTACAATAAACTTTTTTAATCTTGTGCAAGAGTTATATTTTTTTTTTCGTCAACCACAAAAAGGTGGGATGTTATGAGAAAAAATATCCCCGGGTTAAGTTTAAAGCCTCTAATAAGTGAGACAAGATGGTCCAGCAGAATTGATGCAATAAAGCCCCTTAAACTTTATTTAATTAAGGTTTGCGAAAGTCTTCTAGAAGTAGCTGAAGATAATTCCTTTCACATTGATGCAAGACATAAAGCGAGTTCCCTCTTAACGTCTGTACAAATTTTCAATTTATTTGTGGAATTATTATTTGGCATGACGTTTTATTTCATATAAATATTGTCAGCAAACAAATCCAAAGTGCTACAATTAATATTAAAGTATGCCAAACCTACATAAAAAGTTTAGTTGATCACTTCCAGCAATATAGATCTGACTAATCATTTCAAGAAATTCTTGTACAAGCGAAAGAAGTAGCACTCTCTCTCGAAATTGAAGAAGACTTTCCACCGTTACCAACGGTCAGGAGGAAATTTAAACCAAAACTGTTTGACTATGAACACCGAGATGAGACCCCTCATGATCCAAAAACCGCCTTTAAAATTAGTTTTTTCTTAAAAATTATAGATCAAACTTTAAGCTCTCTAAAAAACCGATTTGACTTATTAAATGAGTATGATAATATTTTCGGATTTTTTAGCGACATATTCAAATTAAGTGACAGCGATCTTTTAAAACGTTGTTCTGTTCTTGAAGAACGACTGACAGATCAGGATAATAAGGATATAGACTCCAATGATTTGTTTAATGAAATTAAAGCGTTAAAGTTGTTTTCATTACTTGATGATACTAACCCCTATTTTACAATATATATTTGAAAACAATTTAATCTCCACCCTTCCAAACGTAAGCATTTCACTAAGAATTCTTCTGACATTGCCTGTATCTGTAGCTTCTGGCGAGCGATCTTTTTCAAAGTTAAAAATCATTAAAAATTATTTAAGATCGACAATGCTTCAAGAAAGATTGTCTGGGCTCGCAGTATTAGCAACTGAACAAGAAATTTTTGATGGTATAAATTTTAGCGATGTAATTAATGAATTTGCAACAGCAAAGTCTCGAAAAATATCGCTACTGCCAATAGCTATTTTTTATTTTTCTATTGTACCTAGCTATCATTTTTGATTTTATAACGAAGTTACCTAGGTATTTGTTATCAGAAGTATCTGCATATTTTTTAAAATATCTAAGTACCGGGTGACTATAAATGATTGTGATTTTTTTTCTTAGGTTGGCACTGTTTTTGTTGGTGGCACTGTAAGTCTATGTCAAATTCGAGGTTAGCAGGTTAGATTATGCGTCAGTTTGACACAGAATGACGCAAAATCTAACCTGCGAACATTGAATTTGACACAGACTTACAGTGCCACCAACATAAACAGTGCCAATCTAAGAAAAAAAATCACAATCATTTATAGTCACCCGGTAACCCGTATAAGTAGAAAGTAGTACTTATATATATGTAGACATTAGGCAATATTTCTGTTATTTGTACCTAAAAAAAAATGTGATTTTTAGTTTTGGGTTATTTTCTAGTATTTATAAACAACGTGTCTGTACCCCATTAGTTAGGTAAATGCTTTAAAATGGGTGTGAACAAGAATTTATTTTAATTTATTTTTTTATGATTTTATTCTGTTTGTTTCATTTTTATATTTTAGTCTACAAATAAATATGACTTCTAAAGTTCAGTTTTTTGCTTTATTTCAAGCACCTACCTACCTACCTACCTTCAAAAAAATAAATAAATAAACTTGATCCAAAATGCCTTAAGGGGCGCCAAAATCCTTTTTTGCACACAGGCGCCAGTAGCCCTTACGGGGGCCCTGTCAGTCTGCACAATCTTGAGGAAACAAGCAAAATCTACAGGTCTTTGATATTTTCATATTTTGTATAAAGTATATTATTTAAACACTTTTAAATTACAATATTAATCATCTCTAGTCTGTGCTATGATATGCAAGTCTTCGCAAGTTTTGTAAAACTACCCAGAAATCACCACGAGCAGGTGGTTGCATGTCGAGTTTCATCTATGCACCCAACCTTGAGGGAAGGCTTTATTTAAACCTTAAACTTTTGCTACTCGTGTAGCTGTCAGAAGTGTGAGCTATTAGCGTTTTAGTAAAGTGTTTACTTGTTATGGTATTATTAAATATGATGTCTACACCTAGAACTGGTCCTAAACACATTGTGGCAAGAAAAGTTGCCTAAATGTGATGTTGCTAAGACGTTATAATATTCAATGGCACAGACAAAAATATGAGAATAATGACAAGTGTCTGACATAGTATAGAAAAGATGGAATGGTAATGGCATAAATACTCCTCTCCTGTTATTTGTCGCTAGACGGTGAAGGGTATATTACATAAAGAAATTTATCTACTCCAGTGGGATAAGTAACTCATTACGTCACTCATTTGACACTATTTCAGTTAAGTAATGAAGCTCATTACACCACTCAGTTATGTAATGGTTTCATTACGCAACTAAGTTGTATAATGACTTCATTACCTAACTGAAATAGTGTTAAATGAATGACATAATGACATTTGCCTACTAAAATATTTTTGAAAATGACAGATCTGACATTTCTCTTAATGCAGTTTTCTCAATTTTAGGCAGTCGTAGATAAAATTTTGTACAATACATGTGTGATAATGCATCATTAATATACTTGTGTGCTTACATAACTCGTGCTACGCACTCGTTTGTAACTTACACACACGTATATTACTGATGCTGTTATCCCACTTGTATAGTAAATAACTATTTTCGACTACCATTTCCTAAACGAGGCTATTGACACTTTCCATACGTCAAAAGCATGTTGTTTTTGCATACTATGCAATATAGTAATTTACGTAACAAGTATAGAAAGTGGAGCTTTTCAGTACGAGTGAGATGTTTCCGGAAGAGGCCGTTAGGCCGAGTCCGGAATTTCGAGACGAGTATGGAAAAGCCACTTTCATACGAGTTTCGTACAATATTTTTTCGTACACTAGCATACAAAACGGAATACTAAATTTATCCTCGTATATAGCAAATAAGTAGAGTAATATTAATGTAATGTAATATTATATGTGTTGTAACTAAGGAAACGTAAAAGTAGCACTTTGCCGTACGAATACCGCAAAATACTACTTTGCCGTACGAATACCGCAAAGTGCAACTTTCTGATTAATAAATTGTACGGCAAAGTAGCTCTTTCAATGCTAGTGTACGAAAATAGTAATTTACGTAACAAGTATAGAAAGTGGAGCTTTTCAGTACGAGTGAGATGTTTCCGGAAGAGGCCGTTAGGCCGAGTCCGGAATTTCGAGACGAGTATGGAAAAGCCACTTTCATACGAGTTTCGTACAATATTTTTTCGTACACTAGCATACAAAACGGAATACTAAATTTATCCTCGTATATAGCAAATAAGTAGAGTAATATTAATGTAATGTAATATTATATGTGTTGTAACTAAGGAAACGTACGGCAAAGTCCTACTTTGCCGTACGAATACCGCAAAATACTACTTTGCCGTACGAATACCGCAAAGTGCAACTTTCTGATTAATAAATTGTACGGCAAAGTAGCTCTTTCAATGCTAGTGTACGAAAAAAAAATTTTTTGAACTCATCTGTCACTTTTTTGCACGCTTCTGTCAAAACAGTTTATTAAATTCAAATATTACATTTTATTCTTTATTCAAATTTATGGTTATAGTACTATTGCTAATATTGCTAATAACAATACCACCGGAAGTCGATGGTACAGAGGACGAAACACTGTAATCAACTACATTATTGAAATGTACTTAACTTCACCTTGCTTCAATTCTGTTTTTTTGTTTAAAAGAATTTGACTTGCAGAATTTACTTTTTCCTCGATGCATTCTTCTGCGTATCCCTCTGCGACTGTTGAAGACCATGATACAAGGAAACAGAGATGACATTCCCGTGTTTTAAAATCGTTCACTTTGCGCATGACGTCACGCGGTGACAGTCAACAACCGTGAATGATGAGTTTATTACGTAAAATTGTACATTACTGTTGATTGTTGATTAAATGAGGCCTGTTGATGCAAATCTTAGTAAATGAATAGTTATTTGCGTTATAAGGCCGGAAAATTACTAATTAAAATACGAGTTTAGATGCTTACAGACGAGGCGAGGAACGGGCCGAGTCGGGAATTTCTAAACGAGTAATTTAATCATATTTTTCCGCTGCTGATCATGCAAGTTCGTGATACAGCCTTAACAACAGACCGTGTAAGTCGGTGATTAATTGATTATATTTGTTTGCTGCTCTCCGTTGACAACGTCACTTAATATTATTATTAAGTACCTAGAATAATAAAACTAACAACGCAAGATACAGACTTAGACGTTTTGTTTATATGTAATTGAAAGTGTTTATGTGATATGTGACACTCACAGGTAACACGATTCACGAAAATTAATCCTGGTGGCAGGTGACAAACCAAACGATTTTTTCAAAAATCTAGGAAAATTTTGATAAGCAGCGAAAAAAATATAAGATAACTCGGAATGTATCGCCTATTAACATTTTCAGTAGGCAGTTCAGTTCAGTTCGCCTTCGCCTTGGCTTGTACTTACCTATCTCAAATGTCAATAGGTTCTTACATTCTTTGTTACTTAAATAGCTATTTACGGCCGTGTATCTTACAATGTTTTATTTCATACTATTTTATACAATATGCTCATTAAAAAAGTCCATAAGCCGGCGGCTGTGGAAATTCAAACGTATGAATAACATGTTGGTGGCACTGTAAGTCGATGTCAAATTCGAGGTTAGCAGGTTAGGTTTTGCGTCAGTTTGTGTCAAAACTGATGCAAAACCTAACCTAATAACCTCGAATTTGACATAAACTTACAGTGCCACCAACATATTAGGTATTCAGCAGTTGCCTAGCAACACTTTCCGGCCTTATGATGTAATGTTCCACTTTCCGGATTCAAATTAATGACGTAAAGTCGTATTTTCCGGACAGTATGAAATAAATGCATTTCATTGGGCCGGATATCATGTTATTTCCAAATGTGACTTTGGTAGTAGCCGCAAATGTGATATTCTCATTTACCAAGTTTTGCATCTACTTACAGGCTTCAAATGGGATAATGAGTGGGTTAAATGAAACAAAAATATGTAATAACATTTTAATGTATAGTTTTCTGAAGTTTTCTTTTTTTTGTTTTGTCTGATTGTCGAAGATCACTATTCAATTCTCTTATTCTAAAAAACATTCGACATCTAAAAAATAATCTTTTTACATCCACATGACAATCTATATGTTCGCTTGCTTTTATCAAATACTGAAGATAATTTTTCGCTATAAATAATGTATCTTTATTAATGTTTTGAAAAATTTTCTCCAATTTTTCCAGTTGTACCATCATTTCTGGAGATGCTTTTGTCAATCCTCCTTCAGATAACAGATCAGTCCATGTAAAACCGGATGAAGTTGATGTGGAAGTAGATTGAGAAAGAGTAGTATGTTTTAACCTATGACAAATATAACCACCTAAATTTTCAAGACCGTCGTAAATGAATTCATCCTCATCAGTGGGTTCCATATGGTCGTTATTCAGGTCACCATCTACAAAAAAATTCAATGAAATACATATAATTATTTTAGAATCTTACATTACTTACCACTCAATAATTTCGAACATAATTCACTGCTTCTTACGTTTTCGTCTAAGTCAAGATTTAAATCTGGGGTTTGATCTTCTTCAGTATTACCAAATGACAGCGACCCATCATTTTTTCCTAAGATATATTTTCTTAGACGATATTTGAATTCCAGAGCTGTAGGGTGGTCATGGAGGCCTCCTTTGGCTCTGATTACACCGAAAAAAATTTCTAGTAGGTACATCCTGGTTTAGCCTATATGTTAACAAATAGCTAATGTTGAATTTATTTCTCATTTCATCAAAGAGAAGCTTCAAAGATGTATTGGTAATTAGGATTCCTAAAACAATAATGCTAGTTAACATTGACGTAGCAGTATGTAGCATTTCTACCTTTTTGGAATGGCAAAAGCTGTTTTTTGTTGGAAATTTTCATAGAAAGTATGGTGTTAGACATCTTTTCCAAAATTATATTTTGTTCATCCAAAGCTAAGCCATATGCTTTTGTTCTTCCTCGCGAATCGGTTTCAGGGACTCGTACATTTAAAACATCAAACCAATCGTTCACCTAAAATTATAATGTTTATTTATAACTTAACTAATGAAGGTGTCAATATTTTACCGTTTTGAAAAATTCGGAACACTGCACCCAATTTGTTGATGACCTGAAACGACCTAGCATTCCACATCTAGAGATAGCAGTAGCAATTGTATGTGAAAATAATTTGGATGCAAACTTCACTTTCTGCCTCGCCGCTCCCTTAACATTCAGCATTTCGCTATTAATTTTATAGGTAATTTTCAAATCTGAACAGCCAGTTAAGTCGATCAATTCCTCAATAATGTCTTTATTTACTTCTTTTCCTTTCAATATAAAACCTTGATCCACAAAGTGATTGCGTATCAGCTTTATTAGGTGGGGAACATCAGCAAATACAAATATTTTTTCTTCATTAGCAGGATTTAGGAACCACGTTTGTGAAGTATTAATTCCTAGTTCTGCATGTAGTGCACGGTTACTGCCTCCTAAATCACTTGTCATTGCCACAACATGAAAACCTAAATAGTACAGCTATGAATTTAAATATTTTACAAGACAACATTATTACCTGCAGATTCGATAAAATGTATTACATCAAATATCCTATCCTTAGTAAGTTTGCAGTCAAAGTCGAAAAATATTGGTTGCTTCCAACTTTTAAACAACCCTCTGAGCATGATCACTTGGACATAACTAAATGGTTTTACTGTTTCATCATTTACTTTATCATACAGAAACTCTTTTTTAATTTTCATTTCATCAAATGATAATAAGCATACTTTATCCATTTCAGTCATATCTGACGTTTTAATAATATTAAAAATCTTTTTTAGAATTCCTGGAGATATTTGTATCTTTTTTAGCCAAGATCGGAGAGTTGAAACTGCTGGAAATGGAAGTCCACGTTTTAACAGAAGTCTATAAGCTTTAGGCCCTGCAGCATAAATAGCAACAGCTTTTGAAATATCCTCAACTGACCATGTCAATCGCTTATTAGGATTTTGTATTTTTCTTATCTGCTGAGGGCTAAATATGTTTTTCAACTGGTTTTGCTGGTTTTCGATTACTGCTAATTTTAATGTAAGATCAGCTATTATTGCATCCCTGTCGTCATACTCCGTGTTTACTCTAAAATGAAATGTAACAATTCGATAAGTAGGTATTAAATTGAATGAAACTATATTACAACAAAATAAGACATACCCTTTGCTAACATATGTATCTAGAAGCATGTTATTACTATCACCACTTTCTAAAGAAAAAGCATTTGTAGAAGAATCCGGTACCATTGACTGATTATTATGGATACCACCACTTTCCGAAGTAACAGTATTAACTGAATTTGTAAAAGAACTACAAAACCAAGAAGTAAGTATTGGCTGAAAGTATTGTGAATACAAAATAGTACAATATGACCTTACCTGTTTATAACCGAATCAACAATTTGTTTGCGTTCTCTGGCTTCTCTCCTTTGCTGTCTAAACTTTGAACTGCATTCTGAAGACGAAGCTTTTGACTTCGGGATATTTACAGTAGGTACAGCATTTTTCTTTAATTGGCGACAATTTTTGGGGTTATAGTCCAATAATTCGTGTTTTAAGTTACGAACGTAATCTTCGTCTTTGAAATGAGTAGAACAAATCCGAGAATTATCAGGGTTGAAATGGTCAGCACGACAACAACGATTCACCCAGACACTGCGCGTTGGTTCCTCTTTAGGGAAGCGAAAAAACTGTAAATTTGGTCCAATCATTTTTAAATTATTATTGGCGCTGCAACTACACACTGCACACCGCATTGTTTGCAAATTAATTGCCAAAAAACCCAAAACTAGCACAGGAGAATATAGGTTAATGCCGTCAAAACAACGATGGCATGTCACCACTTGACGTCACGGAGCTAATGACTGGTGGGGGAAGCATGCGCAATGTCATATCTTCTAGTCTTTGTATCATGGTTGAAGACCGCCATCCTCCGAGACGTTTCAACCTTAAAATATCAGCCCCCGCACCAACTAACAAAGAAGCTGACGACCAGCGTCGGACTGGCAAAATTTGGCCTACCGGGCAAAGGATGCATGTGGCCTCCACATGTAAAAATAAGAGGAAGGGGGGGGGGGCACAGCCTCCCGGCTAAAGGGGAGTCCGAGGCCAAACCACTGCTGCAGGCGAAATTTTTATAATTGTAGGGAGCTCGAAGACCCAAAAGGCACCCCTCTTACCAGTAATGGCACAGTACAGTAATGGCACGTGAAAGTACAACAAAATCAATAACTACGATAAACAAAACGATGGAGGAATGGAAAAAATATTTATTCTAATAATTTTAAAATTTAAACATGAAACAAGATAACAAAAAAATAAAATAGGTAGGAGGTAGATAATTATTCTATTCTTATAAACTGACATTCAAACAAATAACAAAAAAATCTATTATGGTTTATAAACTTTGAATTTGGAACAATTATAAAGAAAAAATATAAATAATAATGATCACAAGCTTTGACCTTATAGGAATTTTTACACTCTATTCCATTATAATAATTATACTTAACAACATGAATCACATCAATAATTTTGATTTTCAAGAGACTGATCTATTTGGCAACTTGTCAATGATTTCGTCGAAATTCAAGCTTTGGAGTAGATCACACTGCACATTCAAAATTAGAAAACATTCTAACCTTTCTTGTGATAAAGAAGCTCTTAGCCTATTTTTGATTATTTTCACTTTAGAAAATACGCCTTCACAGGCTGCTTGGGTGCATGATAATGTCAGTAAGTATTTGTAGGCTAAGTACTAATTACTATATGTAAAGGCGTACAAATTATATTTGTGTAAAGTTTTAAAGCAACAATTCATACAACCCGCACAATCACCCTCTGTCCCCTCACCAATGCAAATATTTAAATGAAAATTTGGAACTTCTTCGGTGTCATTTTCGTTGTCATCACTATTAGTGTCGTGATCAGGGGGTCGTGATTGGTTGAGTAACAGTCACCATAGGCTGGAATTGTTCTTTTTGTAAAGTGAAAAAAAATTGAAAAATTAATCAAATCTTGTTGAATGATGTCTTGTGGGATGTTTTTTTAGCTTTGAAATTGCGACAAAAGCGAAATCAGGAATATTTTCTCAATTTAGTTGAGCAGTACGTTGAAAAGTACTCGGATCAAAGAAACTGAAAGTTCACTAATCTCCTAATTTTTAGTGAATCGGTCTTCCATGCTTTGCATTAATTGATTAACAATCACTTTATAAGTTTCCATTTCAAATTTTTTCAAAACTCTTTCTTTCGTAGGATCCCCGACAGTTTCTCTTTGCATTTTTTTATTCTCCTATATCTCAATACTGGAAATTCAGTCTCAATTGTTATGTCATTTTCATTTAAATACCCGTTCTCTGTAATTGAATCAAGAAATTTTTTAACTGACGCTGCGGGAACCTCACACACACAATCATGTTCATTCCACGACTGCTAAGAAATAAGATGCATGATGCATACATGCACAAATAAAACCGGGACAATACGTTGACACAAAGCTTAGAATTTTTTTGAATTTGTTTTTACTATTTGAAGAATAAAATTATGTGGACATTTTGGCCTCCAAACTGGATTGGCCTACCGGGCATTTGCCCGGTTGCCCGGTGGGCCAGTCCGACACTGCTGACGACCTTCTAAAACTATGGCCTGTATAACACTCTGGATTTGGCAGTTTTAAATACGAGGCGATAAGGCTGGGCATTTTAGCAAACTGATTAATTCCAACAACTTGAACCATACATTTTCCATACCTGTACTGCAAAAAGAATCTCCGATGTTCCACGTGTTTTGGGCGTAGTGCCATGTATTTTCTGCAAATTTCAGCAGGATTAAATATATTTTCCGTAATGGAAGGTACCGTAAATGTTCTTTGAATTTTGGTTTTCGAATCTGGAATTTTCACGATTAAGTAAGAATCCTTGTCTTCTATGTCGTCGATTTTCATCTTGGTCAGTTCATCTCGTCGGCATGCACCTGACAATCCCATAATTAACACTACTTTCATTAGTAAAAATTTTTCATCAGGTGATTCTACTAAAAAGGTGGTTACTTCTTTCCTCGTAAAAACCTTCGCCTTTTTGGGTTTGTACCCCTCACTTCGTCGTTTTAAAAAAGCCGTTACCTATAAAATCATAATTAAATAAGCCTTATTGTTATTTTATTATTGTTAGGTACCTTAGGAAATCTTTCAATATTAACTTTTTCCTTTGCTACCAATGTCGACTTTAACATAGAGTATTTGGACCAAAGAGTCGACGATTTTAATACTTTGGATTTTTCACCCAAATAGGCCAAAATAGCAGTTTCTGATACTTTCTGAACCTCCTTCTCGTTGCACCACGCCCTGAAAAGTTCGTATTCATTTTCGTAAAGTTTTCTTGATTTTTCAGGTAGAAGCTGAAGAGTAGCAGTGTCCGCTGCTTTTTGAATATCATCAGGGACATCACTTTCGTCCCTCATGTTTAAAAATACAATGCACCAAAACGTTACTTTCGTGGAAAAAGCAAAAAATAATGGCGACACAAACATCTGATTTTGTTTACTAAAACTAATAATACCTTGGAAACCCAAAGTATGCCTAACTTGATCTTTAGCGTTCAATTTAAAACATTGAAAGCGTATTGTAACTAACATGATTTTTAATGAGTTTTCAATTTGAAATGATGTTGAGGTTTTGTAACTTTTTTAGCATAAATATGTGGTAGTCGAAAAAATTATGTATACAACTCGTAGCTAAAGCTTCTTTTTGCACTTGTGAGATTTAAAGAATTCGCCTGCGGCTCATTCTTTAAACTTTCTCACGCGTGCAAAAAAATGGCACTTTAGCTACTCGTTGTATAAATAACTATTATGCAATGCCGTGGTTCAAGAAATTATCGTCAACCCGTCTTTTGGTCTGTCAAAGAATGACATTTCAATCTTGAAACTTTCTTTTCCAACATACATTTGCAAGAATGGAGATCGGAATATTTATCTACTAGCAACTACATCAAAAAAATCTATTTGTTTTTCCTAATATACCGTACGTGCCTGCCTATTTGGAACAATAGGTAACTTTTTTGAATTTTGCTCCATACCAACTAATTCCGATGACAGGTTGGTTCATGCATGTAACCACAGCTCGAAAACAAAATTCACCAAGAAATGTTTACATTTGGTGACATTACTTTAATTTAGTTTATGCCCCAATTAGAGGTCTAAATCAAGGTAAGTGTTTGTTATTTTTAAATATCTCGAAAAGTCTCCCCTCTAGTGAGGTGATTATATAAAATATGAAATTTCTTTATCTGAAGTTACTTAGTACATAACCTCAACAACAAATTTCTTTGTTTACTCTTTTTTTTGCATTTGATAGTAACGGGTGGAGCAGCTAAAAGCTAAATTATATCAAAACTAACATTTGCAGGGTAATTTGGAACGCCTGAAAATGCCCTCAAAGACCCTGTTATTTCTAGAGGCCGCCACACTTTTTGTTGAGTTATTTTATTAATTACAGGGCCATATCTTTATTATTGTTTTTTATGCAATATTATACCGGGTGACCATAAATGGTTGTAATTTATTTTCTTAGGTTGGCACTGTTTATGTTGGCGGCACTGTAAGTCTGTGTCAAAACTTGCATAAAAGAATTGCTTAATTTTTTAAATATAAATTGTGAATATATATTATTTTGTTGCCTATTTGGAATAAATATGGTTTGAAACATATTTTAATGATAAAATACAGATCGTTCCAAAAACGCAACATTGCTGTGTAATTTGGAACATAACAAATTTGTAAATAAACAATGAGAAACATATTTTTTGTTACATGTACATGACCACTATGTAAGTGTCCTGAAATATATCTTCTTACTAATGCCGTTTAATTTACTGGAAAATTAAAAAAAAAACTACTAAAATCGTTCTAAATAGCCCCGTCTTACGATACTATTCTAAGTACTACTGCTAACTCACTACTTCTGAAAGTTTAAGGCTTCTTTAATAAAGCCTTTTCATAAGGTTGGAAACTCAACATGCAACCACCTTCTCATGGCGAGTCTTCGGTAGTTTTGATTATTCTTCTTAACATGGATTTTCGTCTTAGACCGCGTAGTATTTGTATATGAACACCCAGCATTTTCTGGCTTAATGTGCCTTTCACCTTGTGAAGTCGAGCAAAAACCCGCGCGATGGTTATGCTCTTTGGTGGCTCGTGTTGTTCGAGTATCTTGAGAACGAAGATACTTAGGCAGATTTGGCCGTTTTGCTGTTTGTGCATCTATATTCACTAACGTTTCGCAAGACTTTGCAGCTTGCATCATCAGAGTGAAAGTCGCACTAAGAACCGAAGGTCGGTGTGGAGCTATTTATAGTCCTCCGTGCCAGGCGCGCGGAGTGGCGTAACGCTGGTTGGTCGTCCGAGTGCAACGTAATCCGTGGGGCATGACCGTATGACGCACAGTGGTTGTAATGCTTTAGATCGTGTATCATAGGAGTCCACGTTTTACTAAGCTTAAAGCCATCTTTCCTGTTGATATTATTTGGATGTTTTTCTATTTCTATGGCTTCACGTATCACTCGCGGGAGGTAGCGAGGTATTCTGGCAAGTACTCTTGCGTGCTCAAATTCTATAGTGTGCCCATTTGTAAATGTATACTCACCTACGGCTGATTTTGTGATGTGTTTGTGTTTGCAATCGCCTTTATGTTCTTGAAGTCTTAGATCAACTGAACGACCAGTCCGTCCAATGTAACTCGAGCCGCAAGAACAAGGAATGCGATATACGCCAGCGGTTTTTAAACTTGGAATCTTGTCTTTTACCGATCTGAAGCCGTTACCCACAGTTTCCTTGCTCGTGAACACAGTTTTGATGTTGCATCTTTGCAGGACACGTCCTATCTTATCAATCGAGCCTTTAACGTAAGGTAGAAATGCTAAGCCTTCCAGAGGTGGAGATTCTTCTTTAGCCTTTTTTGTCATAGTCTTGTCTAGTGCTTTTCGTATGGCGGTAGTTGTGTATCCGTTCTTTTGTAGATGTAGCTTTTCTCTCTCTAGATTTTCTTCATCTGAGATACGAACAGCTCTTGTCGCCAAAGTCTGGAGAACTGTTGCTTTTTGCATCGGATGATGATGTGAGTCAGCATTTAGATATCTGTCCGTGTGTGTTTTCTTTCTATAGACTGCATATCCTAAACTGCCATCTGATTTACGTTTCACCAGGACGTCTAGAAATGGAATACTGCAATTTTCCTCTACTTCCATTGTAAATTGTATGTTGGGATGTACAGAATTCAGGTGTTTTATAACATGGAGGCTTTTGAAACCAAGGCTCTCAAACAAGCGCAGCTAAAACCGACTTGCTGGTTGAGATATGTAGATGATACCTTTGTCATCTGGTCTTATGGATGCCAGACATTGAATCTGTTTCTAGTGCACCTCACCTCAAGAAAGATGAAAACTTGCCAGTGATTAAATTACACTCTGAAGTCGATTTGGCTAAAGCGTGAAGTTCAGTGTACTCCAGCGATAATGTCAATTTAGCCTTCACCGTTTATTACCAAAATGTAAGGGGGTTAAATACTAAACTTGAAGAATTTTCTTTTAATCTACTAGCTTCCAATTTTGACTGTATTGTTCTGACCGAAACATGGTTACAAAATAATATTATGAATTCCGATTTATTTACTGAAAATTACATAGTTTTTCGTAATGATAGGGATTTAGCTATAACGGGAAAATCTACTGGTGGTGGCGTTCTTTTAGCAATAAAACATCAGTTCATCGTGGAGAAATTGCCCATCGAGTCAACTATTTGTGATATTTTGTGTGTCAAAATTATGTTAAAAGGTAATAATTTTTTATATATTGTTGTTATTTACATTACAGGTGCGACTGCAAATGATTACGAAGTATTATACGATTGCTTAGGTCAGGGGTGGCGAACCTATGGCACGCGTGCCAGGAGTGGCACGCGAAACAATTTTACTGGCACGTAGAGAACGTTGTATAATATATATATTATATTTTTCAAAAACTTTTACATAAATATTAACCTTTAGTAACCTTAGCAAATTTTAGTTACTACAAAAATATTTTTCAAATGTTTCGTAGAGGTCAATGATTTTAATACGTGTAATAATGCACAAGTCAGCTTTAGTTTTCTACTGCAAGCGTAAGATGATACTTTTATTCTACTCTTGGTTATTCGTATTCGTACATATTTGCCATTGTCCTGTAATTCGTAGTGGTGTGAGGTGTGTGGTTGTGCTTCCAATAAAATAGTCTTTGGTGTTCGAAATCGTTAACGAGAGGCTTATTTTATCTAGACAGGTAATTACATTTGTACTTAAAGCCTAGTTTCGAAAGTGATTATTATTTATTTGATTTTTCGTACAGTTCCCGTTAACATGGCTAGTTCAAATAAAAAACAAAGATTATCTTTAGAGTCAAGTAGCAGAGAATTTCAAAGTTGGTGGACTGAAGAGTATGGGATGACATACACAGGAAATAAAGCTATATGTGTTCTCTGTTCAGGGTCAGTAGTATGCAGGACGTCATCTGTTAAAAGACATTTTGAAACAAATCATGCATCTCTTCTTGAAAAAAGTAAAGAAGAAAGAAAAGAATTTATTGCTCGGGCAATTAAAAATAGAAATGCACAGTCAACATCTTTAATGAAATACGTCTCCAGTGAATCAAATATAACCGCTGCCAGTTTTGCTGTCTCTAATGTAATTGCTAAACATGGAAAACCGTTTAGCAGTGGAGAATTTTTAAAAGAGGCATGGTTGAAATCCGCGCAGTATCTTTTTGACGATTTCGGAAATAAACAAAAAATCATTCAAAAAATACAAGATGTACCTCTGGGTAGAAACACTGTAAAAGACCGAATTTTAAAAATGGCGGCAAATATAAGTCAACAGCAAAACACAGAAATAATTTCTTCAGGCCTGTTTTCGCTTTGCCTTGATGAGAGTACTGACATTTCCGGGTCAGCACGTTTGGCAATTTTTGTCCGATATTGCATAGGGAATTATGTTAAAGAAGAATTAATAGACTTAAAATCTTTAGCAACAACAACAAAAGGAGTGGATATTTGTGAAGCAGTTATAAATGCGCTGTCCGAAAGAAACATAGATCCCTTCAATGTTGTATCGGTAACTACTGATGGTGCTCCCAGTATGACTGGCAAAGAAGCTGGTTTTGTCAATTTGTTTACAAAACACATTGGACGTTCACTTTTGGGTTTTCACTGCATTATACATCAGCAAGCTTTATGCTCAAAGACTGGTTTCAAAATTCTAGAAAATATTATGCGCACGGTAACAAGAGTAGTAAATTTTATATCTGCAAATGCGTTGAATAAAAGAAAATTCAACATTCTGTTGAGTGAGATAAACTCGGTCTACAATGGTTTACTTATGTACAATAATGTCCGATGGTTAAGTCGAGGTAAAGTGCTCCAACGATTTGTTGAATGCTTGGATGAAGTTAGACTTTTTCTACATAATGAGAATAAAACTGAACAATACCAAGAATTGATGAACGTTGAATGGACCTCAAAATTAATGTTTTCGGCAGACTTATGCCTACATTTAAATGAATTAAATGTTAAATTGCAAGGTGTCAATAAGACTATCGTCGGCATGTTTGACCTAATTCAAGCATTTGAAGCAAAATTGCAAATATTTTATCGAGACATCTCTTCCAAAAGCTTCAAATATTTTCCAAATTTGAAAGAATTCTTCTTCACAGATTTGAACTTTCACGAAAAACCAGATGAAGCTAAACTGACTGAAGAATTTTTAGATGTAATTAATTCCATAATCAGTGAGTTTTCATCAAGATTTACCCAATTTAGACAATTTGCTGAAACTGCAAAATTTATCATAAACCCAGATACAATGGGTGCAGATAACCTGAACTTAGAAGCATTTGACTGGTTAAAGTTAGACGAACTTGAAATGCAATTAACAGATTTTCAGTCGAGTTCCATATGGAAGCAAAAATTTGTGGATTTACGAAACGATTTGGAAATAATTGAACGCGAGCGATTGTCCAATATATTTAACAAGAATGCAGAAGCGGAAATCGTAAAAACTTGGAATGCCATGCCGCAAAGCTTCCATTGTTTGAAAAAACTAGCACTGGCAATTTTGACAGTTTTTTCTTCTACATATGCTTGTGAATCTTTGTTTTCGGAAATGAACTTCATAAAAAATAGTTTCAGGAACAGATTGACGGATGAATCTAGTTTAGCATGCGTGTTGCTGAAAGTCTCCAAATATGAACCAGATATAAAGTGTTTGTCATCGAATATTCAGCAACAAAAATCCCATTAATAAATTATTGGAATATTTTTTTTACATTTTTCTATTTCAATATGACAATAAACGTTAATGTAAAGTAGTATGACAATAAAATGTTGTTACAATGAATTATATTGTGTTAAAGTTTGTCCTTTTTTAAAACAAACTAACTGGCACGTCAGCACATTAAAAAATTTATTTTTTTAAATTTTTGGCACGGTAACAGAAAAAGGTTCGCCACCCCTGGCTTAGGTCAATTACCATTTGTTTTTTCGAAGTATTGCATAATATTGGGAGATTTTAATTGCAGTGATTTTTATAAATATCACCTGCTTAAGATAAATATAAATTTAACTAGGCCTTCAATTGGATTAATAAATCTAATGTCATTCTTGGATTTCAAACAACATAACTAATGCAAACGGTCGAATACTCGATATTATATCAACAAATGTACCCATGACAGTCAGTAAAGAAATTCACAGTTTGGTACCTGAAGACTCGCATCATCCCTCTCTATCATGTGAAATAGACAAGCTTCAGGCGAAGATTAAAAACTGTAACATTAACAAAAACAACTATTTTTATAATTTTAAAAAGGCAGACTTTAATTTACTTTATTCTCTTATGAGAGATTGTAATTGGTCTGTCCTCGATAATGTTCTTCCCGTAACTGCAGAAATTGAGAAATTTTATGAAATTATATATTCCATATTGGATGAATGTGTGCCTAAAACTTTAATGAAAAAATATAAATACCCAATCTGGTTTAATAAAGACATTATAAACAAAATTAAATTGAAAAATAAATACAGAAAACTATTTAAACATACTGGACTACCTATTTATCTTACTAAATTCAGGCAACTTACAACCGAAACTAAAAACCGCATGGCCAAGGCTTACAGCGATTACATTCAGTCTATAGAAAATAATATTATTTCTGAACCTAAAGTTTTTTGGTCTTTTATGAATTCCAAGTGCAAGTCCTCAGGTATCCCAACGCCAATGTCCGATATGCGCGGTTCTTTGGTGACAGATGGTGCAGGCATTGCGCAAGCATTTGCCGATTATTTTGGTAATATATACATTAAAAGTACTGATTGCAGTAGGCACACCACTCTCACCGATTATTCTGAATTTTTCGAAAGCATCAGTGTTCCCGTATTCACAGAAGAGGAAGTGCTTCGTGCCATTCGCCACCTAAGGAACACGCGCTCATATGGTCCTGATTATATTCCTATTTACTTTTTAAAAGGATGCGCCGAATTTTTAAGTTCTCCTTTAACAGAAATATTTAATCAATGTTTACAAACTTCAACATTTCCCATACAGCGGAAACGCACAAAAGTAATTCCTGTTCACAAAAAGGGCAAAACGTCGGATGTTCGCAACTACAGACCACTAGCCTTAATCAGCGTTTTTGCCAAACTATTTGAATCCTGTATCAATAACTGCCTTCAATTTTGTGTAAATAAAATACTGTCAACTGATCAGCACGGTTTTACTAAAAAAAAGGGCAATAGTAACGAATCTTTGTACATTTACACAATTTGTCTCGCAAGCTTTAGATAATCGTTTCCAAGTGGATGTAATTTACACAGATTTTTCAAAAGCATTCGATACTGTTGATCATTCAATTCTATTATTTAAACTTGATCAAATCAGCTTTACTACTAATTTCGTCAAATTTTTTGAGTCGTATCTCACAAATTGAATTTTGTATGTGTCGTGCAATGGATATAATTCCAAAGAGTTTGTTGCGTACTCTGGTGTTCCTCAAGGAAGTATCCTCGGGCCGCTACTATTCCTAATTTTTATTAATGACATTGTTAAAACAATAAAATTTGCAGATAACTTAATTTTTGCCGACATTATAAAGATATATAAATGTATTCAATCTTTCACAGACTGTATTGATCTTCAAAATGATTTAGATAACATGTATAAATGGTCGATACGCAATAAACTACTCTTTAATATTACCAAATGCCAATGTATGACATATACGCGAAAAACTAATAATCTCAAATTTAATTATACCGGGTGGCCATAAACATCTGAGATCCCGGTAGCCATGGAATTAGCTACTTATAAATGTTGGTTAGCATTATACATATTTCAATTATAATAAGTATTGGTATGAAATGTAATAAAATGCAAATAAGAGGAGGGGAATGTGCCTAAGATTCTGCAGTTTAGCCTACGACTCAATTATAAAAATCTCCTGTTCTAATTTCAATACTTATTGCAATCTGTAATAATTTTTGACAGATAGGAATTTTAGTTGTGATGACATTAATGACATTTAGTTTAGTTGGACTCATCACTTTAATAAAGCGGTGTTGATTCCAAAGGTGATGTGATATCAGATATTTATGGCCACCCGGTAGTATGAACTCAGAATATCTGAATTGTGTTGATACTTGCAAAGATCTGGGAGTGATTTATGATTCAAATTTAAAATTTAACTATCACGAGTATTTAATAAAATCACACTATTTTACTAATGGTAACAGTTTAATCATCTTATTTAGTAGTTTAGTTCGCTGTAAATTGGAATATTGCTCTGTGTTCTGGAATCCGCCGTTTATAAAATACAGCCTTCAACTTGAAAAAGTTCAAACAAAAATCTTAAATATTGTAATTTTAAATTTGGTTTTCCAGTTGCTGATCCCCATTACATTTCTTTACTAAACTATTTTAATTTAAATTCTTTATCTGATAGAAGGCACGAACTAAATTTACTATTTTTGTATAAAATATTTAATAACTTTCTGGATGCTCCCTTACTTCATAATCAAATTAACATTAAAATACCAGACACCCGTACACGCACATGTGGTATGTCTCTAACGTACACATGCCCAATACGGTCAGTCATCTGCACTCTCCAATGTTAGCATTATTTCGAGCATTTAACAAAATTCTTAGCGATATTGATCTATTTTCTATGACTCTAAAGCAATTTCGATCGGCAATTCTTCTTCACTAATTTAATTTAATTCTTCTTCACTAATTTAATTTAATTCTTCTTCTCTAATCTTATTTGATTTTACTAATTTAGAAGTGTAATTATATTTTATTGTTTGCTAATTTAGAAAATGTGTTATTATTTTAGGTATATTTTTGTTTATCGTTTTAGATATATTACCTCATTTTGTCGTCTTGAATCTATCTGTTTACATTAATTATATTGTTTTTCACTTGTAATTGGGCAAATGCCTGTCAGTGAAATAAAGATTATTATTATTATTATATTATTATTATACCCCTTTGCCATAGCAATAAAATCGTTTTTTCACCCCACCCTAATGAGCATGATAGCATAGCTTTTCCAGTAATTAGACTGGTTTCATGAAACTAGTTCCATAAAACTGGTTTTATGTAACTGATCGCATTATCTATTGCTTTCACATTAGTAAAACTGCTTGTGGCAATAGCTGCCATCGTCTTCTTCAGAGAAAAATTTTGTTCTCATTATGTGGATGTATGAATGAGGAAATAAAAGAAGGCTATTTATCGATATATAACAAAAAAATTCAATCATTGGTTGTACAAAGCTGCACAAGAACTAGAAGACCCTGTAAAATTTAAGACGATGTACAGAACAGGCTCGAAAAGTGTTTGGAATTGATTTGGACAGATGGTTCTGTTCTTATTTTAATGTACTAATAAACAAAACAATATTTGCCTGTATTTTTCATTTCTTTAGCTACATCAACGCTGTCTTGCTTTAAATACCCACAAGTTCAACTTCTCCGACAATTTTTAAATTCATCTTTCCTGAAATGATCTCATTTTAAATTATTTTACAGTATTTGTGAGCATGAAACTGTGTGATACAATACTATGCAACCGGGAAGACCAGTTGCAAATAACTGGAGTTGCAGGGTTTCACGACATTGTAATTGCACGTTAGGTACATTGACGTGCAGAGTTCTTCATAAATGAATCCAGTTGCATTTTTCACAAGTGATCAGTTATATGCAGTTCGTGACGCAAGTGAGAAAGCTCCCTTAGTTCTTGGGGAAACTGTTATTTATCTGAAAAGCAATTCCCAACTTTCCCGAAAGGGCCATAGTTTTACATTTGAAAAAAAAAGGTACTTTACCTGAATATAAAACTTTTTCTTTATCAACCACCCTCTTTAATTTCCAAAACACTGCCTTCACGCTAAGCACTGTTTAATCCCCAAATATGAAACTGGAATTCACATATTTTTCTTCAATTATAGCTCGTGTTCCATCAATCTGTGGACACACTGTAACAAGAGATCAATAAAAAAACCAATTAGGGTAGGCTGTGATATGTGTTATACGTTTGGCAGTACTGAAGTGTATTGTCAGTCTATGTCAAATTCGAGATTAGTAGGTTAGGTTTTATTTGTTGTTTGACACAGACTGACGTAAAACTTAACCTGCAAATCTCGAATTTGACATAAGACTGACAATACACTTCAGTACTGCCAAACATATAACACATATCACAGCCTACCCTAATTGGTTTTTTTTTATTGATCTCTTGTTATATGTGTGTATGCCCTATTTTACATCTAGTACATAAGACACAAAAGATTTCTTTTTATCTAGTTGTATGACAGCACTACGGTTAGCTATAGCGATGTTCTTTGAACCTCCACTCTCATAAACGTAATGTCTCAAGACAATGCCTTCTTCATCCACAAAACCTTTGTTTCTAATGGTCTTCTGCACATATTTTCGATTATACTTTTGGAACACAACAATTACAGCTTAAACAAATTTCTCCTTTCTTTTCTTCATTTACTTTCAAAATTGCATACTTCCATAATATCATGTTGGTAAATTTTTTGAAACATTCAATTTCTTTTAAACAATACATTTGAAGAGATCATTACTAAAATCTAGCTCTAAGAATAACAATCAAATATGTAAAGGTACCGATGAACTTGAGATTTTTGTTGCATTTTTTACGAAGCCAAATTTGTGAGGTGATGAAAATTGTAAATTTGCTATACCAATGTGAAATGGTGGTTACAGCTGTTTGCACTTTTCTGAAGCATCAGAATGAGTTACAAACTGTAATTTTCAAGAAATATATTTCCATGTCTAATATTTTTAAGGAAGTTTTGTGTTTACAAATATATGACTTTATTATTTGTACAATATTTTTCAATGTCAAACTCAAATCTTCAACATTCCTAGGTACTATGCTCAGCAGTCTGTACAATTTCTCGTTATAATGCACAAAATGTGATGGGTGCGAAAATGAGTGGTGAAGGAAATGACTGATAAAAAATATTTATTAGATAAATTGTTAGTTAATTAAAAATCACTAAACTTATCATATTGCAACTAATATTATTATAATGTGCAGTAGAAGCCACATAAAAACAATTATCCACTGACTCGCTACACTCACTCTAATATCCATACGAAACTTAGACAAAATTCATTGTTTTTATGTGACGAGAGTAGTTTTGATATCACAAAAAGAGTCAAAATAAGACTTCTCTGATTCACAACTGCACTCACTTAGTGCAAAAATACTTAAACATATCACTGGTCTCAGTGTTTACATTTAAAAATTACAAATGAACATTGTAATACTCGAGACTAAACATACATATATATTGTTTATAAAAACTTTTTATATATATAGTTTTGCACATATTCTAATACAAACTATGCTGTGATTATATACTGATTAAACTCTAAGAAGAAAACAGCATTAGCAACTACATGCGTTGATTTTTAAATACTACCATGACTGTAACTACACTAAACCTTAGATAAAAGTTACAATTTTACAAATGGTGACTATTCTGGGGAAAAATTGTTAAAAACAATATATGTACAAAAATTCTGTAGTTTTTAACAGTTTTTCTTGTAATATACAGACATAAAAAAAAGATTGAAGACCACGTAACCACGTATAGAAAACACACGCTGCCAGTAGCAGTAACATGCCACATATTAGAGAATTAAAATATGAGATGAAACTACTTAGCTGAAACAATTCAAAAGTAAATGACTCAGCTCTGAATAGATCTGTTGTTACAACATTAAATTCACTTCATCCGCAATTGTCACTAGTCACATGGTCTTCAATCATTTCTGATATCTCTGTATTTATGATTATGATATAATATACAGGGTCAAGGATAACTTACTGTAACTATTTTTCTAAGAAATTCTGCAATATAAATAATGTTTCAATCAAAGGGAAGATCCTGTATACACATAACATGAAATAAAAGTTACTCTACGTTCAGTCCACATGTTAATTTTGTTTTGTTAATTTCCCTTACAGGATACAGGTACGTTCAACGCATGTAGTCACTGACGTTGAAAAATATATTTTAAAATCACTGCAACTACATGAATACATTTTCCATAATTTGTGGTGCTATCATATTTAACCTCGCTTTTGCTGGAGACTTTGCCATCACAAAAGTGGCGAAATATTAAGCTAAAGCGAGGTTGTACAGGATGAAGTCACAAACCAGCTCGATGACAAATAAAAGCACTAAATAGTTAAGTCAAACCGTACTCAAGATTTTAAGGTATTGCAGTAAGAGTGCTACCATTAACGCTGCGATGCGTTAGCAATAGCGAACAATGTCTTACTTATTGCAAGTCCAATCTTGAATAGGAGCGCAGGGGCGTCAAGTAAAGTATATATATTCACAGTATAGTAAAAACCGCTCACACACAATTTAAAATAAGTCTTTCAATTTGTTAAAAGTCCTACGATATATGCAACTACTTCATAGTTACTAATAAACAACATGAATATTATATAAAGATTGTTACGATATATTAAGACATCCCACTATCAATTTTGATTTACCAAAAGTTAACGTTCACAAGGTTAAGAGTTGGAACAATGGCAGTTTCCCGTTATCGCTATGAACTGTTCGACTCAACGGCAGTTACTCGGCAGCTCATTGTTAATGCGTTGTTTGTGACTAATTTAGATGAATTTCGACTGCTATTCTGCATATGGCAACAATATGGCATCTCTAACACTCATGGTAACTAAACTACTGGAAAACACTTATCTATACTTATTTAAGAGATAAAACCATTTAGGAATTATTTTTAAATAACACAAACATTTATAAAGCCAAAAAATTGTTAAACGCTAACATATCATGGCCAACCTAGCTGCTGGCCAAAACATTTCTAATGTTACGCACTTACGATAGAACAAACAACCATAATACAGAATAACATTTTATTAGCTTTATTAAAAAGATGTTAAGCGATACAATGACTGCACATCATATAAAATGCGTGTTACATATATAATTTTGTGCAATATACGACGACGTGGGGAACGATAAAACAATTACCAAATACTAATTTTGAGGCCGAATTCAAATATCAATGTTGAACTGACGGTGATTGTAGATTAGTTGAAGATATTTACATTATTATTACTATTTAATTAAACGATACATCATTTACCCAAGCATTAGAATGCACTGTACCACAGACCACCACAGGTTACTTAAATCCGAATCTATTGTACGCACGTTTAGATTTGCAAGTAGAAAACGCTTTGATCACCTTTGATTATGCACTCGGTGCAGGAAAACTGGCGAGCAAGCGTTACTCGGATGAAGAATGATCCGACCACAGCGCCGGCAGGGATGTGTGGCAAGCCGCAGCTCCGGTTGCCGGCTCCAGCTCACAATGACCGTTGCTAACATCACAGGGCGAAGGCGATCGCCCTTTTAGCTTATCTCACCAACAAAACACCGACAGCTCGCCACCGTGATCACTGCTGTTCCGCCAGGGTGTCACCGAACGAGCCTTTAACTGAAAAAGAAGAGCATTAGTATTTGTATTTTTTATATGTGTTATGGTAGATGGCACCCAGGATAATAACACTAAAATTCGGATAATGACGTTAATGGCCTATTGCGACGTACTGGCCGTTGATGATATAAACAACATGTAGTCAGGTGATATCTGTGTCTATGATTGTGTAGTAAGTTTGTGTTTTGTGAAAGGAATCTAATTGTGTAGCAATAAAGTTGATAAGAAGTAAACCAATATGGATTTTAGATTTCAACGATGGTCAATAACGACCACCTCCAGGTGTTTCATGTGACAATATTATCTATTATAGTTGGGAATTGATATTAAAGGCCGGGTATTAACATAAATTACCATCAATATACGTCAATATCATTTCAGATTTTGATAACTAATGCAACATACACAATCTAACATTTCAGTTTGAATCATTCCAACAGAATCTGAATTAATCACCTTATATCTATATTTAGATTAACCAGTGGCAATGTTGCCAACCCTACCGATATTTCGGTAGATCTACCGATTTCATCTAAAAGCTACCGATCTACCGAAACGCAGGTATTTCTACCGAATTTTTGTTACACCGTATATACGTAAAATTTTTGTTAAGTAAAACCGAAAAAAACATCAACTCTTTATTTGTATACAATATCTAAAATACCCAACCAAGAAAGCATAAAAAATTCAAGCCAGGCATCATTGGATACCTACTGAGATCATGGCACCGAATAACATGTAATAACACACAGTGAACCAAGCCCCTCGGAGTTATCTGTAAGCCAAGGCGACTTTGACTCACTTTTCAATTTCATGTGGTCACATCTGCTACTAATATATCGAATTTAGGACCTTCTTTCTACAACATATTACGGCCCTTTTTAATTTCGGCGTTAAAAGCCAAATTTCTCATAGCGAAGCAAATAACCGTGCTTCCTTCCTCCAATTACTTTTATTAACTTTACGTAATTTTGGCGGGAGTAGAGATAACTTCACGTTGGTTCGGGTTTGAGGTACACTTCCGCCTGGCACCTCGAGGCACGATGTGGGTAAAATTCTGTTGTGGCCTTTAGAATCTGACGCCCACGATGATTCTAACAATATCCAGGTTAAAAGCAGCTCCAGCAGCTTTTAAAAAACAATGGAAACGATATCTACGCCCTACGGGCTAATGTGCGAGCTATAATATTCAAGCTGCACGTGTTCTTTCGGCCCTTATCTAACGTGAGGTAAGCACATGTTCTTGCTTAGGGGTTTTGATGTGAAGTAATTGTTAAATTAGGCCGCTCTCCACGTACTGCTACGAACGCTCTCCATGGTTTTCATCCCCGGCGTGTACTACATTCGAGTCCGCTGCAGGCAGCTATGCTCGGCGCCCATCCCTTCTGATATTGGAGGTAAATTTTCTCTGCCGAATGTAAGCCAAAACCCTCGGTCTAGGACGGATTGCATTCCTGTAAGTTACCGCATTTCCAATTCCATAGGTCCGTGGCAGAGATCCGAAATCCGCCGGCGATGGCTCCAAGAGTGTACCATTTACGCAACGTGCTGCGCTGGATTTAGACCAGTTAATTACATAAACTGTGAGTACTAGCACATGCCCCTTTTAGCTTACATAACAGCGGAATTTTTGAGTTTAAATTAGACCAATTTTGCGTGCGTTATAATACGACGTTGAAGTACAAAGGCCTTTGGGATTTATCGCGCTTAGTATAAGATAAAAAATTAGCTTTTGTTTGAGCAGCGAAAGCTGCCTTCAACAAGGCTAGCCGCGTGTTCTAGGACCTGCAAGAATATAATGCGTGCATATGGGTTGATCACGTTGCTAACATTTAAAGTCCATTATTTATTTGTGTATTTTTCCGAATTCAGCTAGCAATCTGGTCATATCCAACGTATTTTTTTCTTGATTAATGCATCTTGCTGGGCGTTTGCGTTGTGACTTGTGACCCAGTTGTTATATATACTTTTGGATCGACGCTATATAACCTTTTAGCATTTCTGCTCTAGTTTCGTAAATTCACGCCCATTTTATTTTATGTACGTTCATATTGCCAGGCTTAACTGTGATTTGTTTACGAATAAATTGCGATAATATTTAACTATAATTAAAACCTCTTATCCCTACTACTGGTATATTAAGCTTTATTCACCCCTACGAACCTGCTCGTCTTTTTTGAGTTTAGGATTGTTAAGAGAGAAGCCACAAAAAGCAAGTGCGTTTTCGACTGTTAGCTTCATCTGTTTTTTGTCATAGTGGACGACTGGCGCCCGTTTGTTTCCAAATCATGATAAGCATTGTATCAACCTCAAGAACCGCCGCCTAGTCCTTATCCACGCTATTCACTGACGAGGGTTTGAGCTAACCAGGACGGTGGTCACCTTTCGTTTAAGGGTGCCATAAACAGGGTTGATGTTTGCACGGTCTTTCAGTTGTGTCATAATAGCTAAATAAGATCATTAAAGAAAATAAATAAAAACCAGGTGTGCAAAGTTACTCCACCAATGGGCGACTTTGACCCATGAACTGTTTAGTACTAAATTATATGTTTAACAATAGAGTGAGCTAAAGTAGTCTTAGAATAAACACTTATGCAATTGTGAAACAAGAAAAAAAAGAGTCAACATTTTATTTATAAAATGAGATAAAATATTGTGTTTTCTGTAATCCACAGTTACATATTTTATCGGTATATATTTTTGTACTTATGCCGTGCCTCAAAAAAATGTTCTATAATGTGTCAAATATGTGTATATATTGACAAAACCTATGTAATTTATGTAAATAATGAGCATTTAATTAAGTTACGTTCATAATTAAACCCTAAATTTAAAATGTTAGATTATACCCACGTGTGATACACAAATCATCTCTGACATGAAATAAAGTCACCCTATCGGGCTGAAGTCACTCACATATTTACCGTACGTCATTCTGACTCCAAAATGACGAAGCAGTTGGAAAAAAGGTACTACTGCAGTAATTACAAAACAGTTCTTAGTATGAACTGGAGATGGCAAAAGAACCCAATTAGTCAACAGCAGTTAAAGGAAAAAAGACTGGCGACAAAGAGAACAAAAACGCCTACTAAAGAAGACACAAGTAGTAGTGATGATAATGGCCAGGAAGATGCAGCATGTCTTTATTGCACCAATCTATTTTTTAATTCAGATAGGAGAGGGTTGGGTACGTTGTTAAGTGTGCAAAAGTTGGCACATGAAGAGGGCTCCGGGTGTGATGAGGAGGATGACATATTTTTATGTGCTTGGTGTAAGGATACCTGAATTGCATTTTTTCTATAAAATAAAATTGATTGAATAAAATGAATTGTACGATTGTTTTACACATTTTTGCAATGGCCACGTTACCCTACTATGCGGAGTATAGTAGCCATACACCTTTTGCCAAACTTCTTCTAATATAAAAACCTATGAAAATACGATTGTTAAGTCCTGCACGGTTCTTAGATATATGTTTAAAGTATCATGAGAACTCGGTTTCACAATGATAACACTTTTCATTTGTTATACAACTTTCACACCTTAAGGTAGCCACTTTACACACATCTCCCCTACTATCGCGGGAAAAGCGTTAAGTCAGTAGTACTAAAAAAGGTAAATGTTCAGGGTAATTCCAATTCCCCTAACTGGGAGCGGGCTGCTATAGGGACCTTACGTCCCTCTTCAGCCAAGAACGGGAATTATAGAATGAGTGGGAGAAAGGAGGGGTGGAGAATGGAAGAGAGACCAGGAAAGGTGGAGAAGCACTACCCTAGCATTCTCCTCAGAGAAATCGAACCCGCGACCTCCCAAATGCTAAGCAGATGTGGTGACCAGTAGTACTCAATAGGTTTTCAAAGAAAAACTGTTTACCCATCGATGAAATATTATGGATACCAGTAAACACATTTGATGTTTTGTTCATATAACTAAATAGAGCTACAAGTCAAATTGAAACTGAAATACTATCTATATCAGAGAAGTAACATAAAAAATGTATTATTTCAAGTTTATCTTTCAATAAATTCAAGCACACGTTTCGTTGCAAAAACCTGTAATTTTAGAGGGCAAGGAACATCACAGTTGGTGGCAGACACACGAAATAGTAAAGCAGCATATAAACTGGCAAATACCTATTATATGTTGCCCCAGCCTAAGCTAGGAGTTTATGAGAAACGCTAAACTGCCATCGTTCCGGTTCAAATCTTTTTATTGAAAGCAATTCAAAGACACTAACACGACAAGCTTGCTGATTATGTTTGAATTTATCTATTCTTTACGAGGCTAACAATTTCATTTGTATTTTATAGTATTTTTTCTTTTATTAGGCCGTAAAAAGGAGTCGCAATCATAAAATTCAAAATATTTGGAATAATGTGGCAGCACGATACATCAAGCCAGTTGTAAACTTTCCAAACCAGCGCCTAGATTGCCAAGGTATTTTTTATTTTCGCTTTATTGTATAAACCGATGACGGCGAAAACAGAGGTAAACATGTTTTTTCTGCGCGATAGTAAACACTTGGCGGAAATGATAATAAGGTTATTTAACTATGGAAATGCGTTGCGTAACGTACTACTACAAATTATTTATATCTCCGATACATCCGAAACGACCGATCCGAGGGATATGGACACTTGACTAAAATAGCATTCCCGAATTTGAGTGTCGAAAAACCCGTATTCATGAACGAGGAATAAAAGAAAAGTAAGGGGCGCGATTTGTATCACTGCTATCAACGGAAACGATGTTATCGCGTTTTTTGCATTACTGGAGTTTGTAGTTTAATTTACCTTCCAGTCAAATATTGTATTTGTACTTAAGATGGACTGATAACCACAGATAAGTCAGATCGAAGGGCTTTGACCTGTGAGCTGGAACTGTAGCTGTTAAAAGCTGTTAAAAGCTGTCGAAATAAAGCTATGAAACGAATATTTTCAATTTCAACTAATGGACTTTTTATACTGGACGAGGTTGACAAATCCCATTTACGGGGGCTTTTAAAAAAAGGTTTCTGCAATATGAGGAAGAGCAGTGGATAAATGATAATCTCTGCCAGTGGTGCCCAGCGTTTTTGTTTTGTTACTAGACACAAAACCTAGAGTCTAGTAAACTTAGAAAACAAAATCGGTGTGTTAAATAGACTAGGGCTTTTACTGTCGCTTTGGATACTTTCAAAATATAAATGTGTGCATTCTGTTTGATCAATTATAACACCACAACCTAAAGTTCACAGTAAACAAGACAATATATTGTTAATAGAAATAAAAAAAATCGTAAGACAAACTTATCCAGTCATGGCTTAAGCCTATTTTTAGTAGCCATCGGCTTTGTTAAGTTACATTAATTGTATGTTGATTACCCTGTTGTTTGTTTTGAAATGTCAACTTCAATGTAGACGAGATAAATTTAGTTACACAAATATTATGAGACCATAAAGTTTAACTTGGCTCAAGAAATCATTTTTCTTGGCGTATGAACATTATCACTGCATAATATGCAACTGCTGATGCACACAATCGTTATTGCGCAAAAAATCGTTATTGCGCAAAAGTTAACTTTACATTGTTTATTAGCTTTATGCTTAATCAATTCGAAAACAAAGACGATAGTTACATCTAAAGAACTCGACATTAATTACAAACATAGTAATGTGCTATAAATACAGTAAAACGAAACGCTTAGTAATGTGCATTACATCAATTTGTCAATAAAAAACTCTGCATGCGGCGGAATTCGAACTCGCGCTTCGATTGTAAGCCAGCACAAGAGGTCACGAATTATATTTATTCGTTTCCGACAGCGGTATAAAAGATGTGGTACCGACAGGACCGATGTAGGGTGTTCGTTCACCCTGTATCTGTAGGGTCCAAAATATGCATATTTTCGTTTAAGGTAATAACCTGAGCTATGTGCAAAATATTACATATATTGTAATGATAGCCTTACTAAAAAGGCTTTTTTAAATAAACAATAATTAATAGGTCAAATCACCAGAAATTACAATTGGTTTTAATTTAGTAGTACAATTCAATATTGTGTCGCTCTCAGGGCTTATTAAAATGATATTATAATTAATATTTGCAAAATAAATGGTTTATTGCTCTTTCTATTTTATTCATTTGTAATCAAATAAAATAAAGCTCCGATCTAGCATGAGAAAAACTCTAGTCAAAGGGGTAAGTTCAACAACTTGTATTACAATTACTTTTGAGTAGGACAGATTAACTGGTATGGCAACTGCTCGAATTCGTATCTGACATAACAGTTTCACCTTCAAAGTGACATCGAAACAGATATGGATTCGAGCAATTGCCATACGAGTTAATCTGTTCTACTCAAAAGTAATTGTAATACAAGTTGTTGAACCTACCCCTTTGACTAGAGTTTTTCTCATGCTAGACCGGAGCTTTATTTTATTTGATTGCAAATGAATAAAATAGAAAGAGCAATAAACCATTTATTTTGCAAATATTAATTATAATATCATTTTAATAACCCCTGAGAACGACACAATATTAAATTCTACTCTTAAAACCAATTGTAATTTGTGGTGATTTGCCCTATTTATTATTCTTTATTTTAAAAATCCTTTTTAGTAAGGCTATCATAACAAATTTGGCGCCCAACGTGGGGCCCCATGTTGACCGCACTTTCCGCTTTCCTTCTTCCTGGGACTTGTTAATTCTATGGAACTTTACACAACTCCACTCTGCAGATAGATGAATATTAAAAATCACTTTTCAATTTGAACAGAGAACTTTTTAATATGAGAATTTACATAAAACTGTAAGCAATTCTTGCACACAGCGCAATTTTACAAGGCTTGGGTAGTTAATTGAATATCGCATTTCCTAGTCACTAAGTTTTACAATTGTTTTATGAAATAAGTGTTGATATCCTGTTTTTACTTAGGAACTAAACTATCTTTTTCTTGGAAATTGTCAATCGTAACACTTTAAACTTTAAATCTCTGCTTTTTCCCAATTAGTTTTTAAATGCACTGTTTTATTATTAGCACTGCACAATAGCCTGTGTCCTATAATAGAATGCCTTATCTCTTGCAATATTTGCTTTGCTTTGCACCGTTTCTTTACCCGTCAGCTGTCTTGCCGTTTGCTGGCTACATATTTTCTAATACTAACGCTCATATAATTTTTGTTACGCCACAAACCATTTCTGTATCATTTTAAATTCACATATTGTATTGATTTTACTAAAATCAAATCTGCCAGCTACATAAATTAAGTGCGCTTGCCATTCCGAACATCAATTAATTATGAATAAAACGCTAAACGCAACCCTTTTTATTCTGCCTTATCTAATGCTAACCTTTCTCAATCAAATTATAATTACTGCTATTCATATCACGTGCATTTATTGGTGTAAAATACGGACTTTATCTTGCAATAAACAAAACACATTGTGTTAGGCAACCAAAATTGCTGTGGGCATTAAACCATTGCAATATTTAACTAGTAGTTCTTCAATTAAAGCTAAAATTTGCAGAATTTTTATTTTTTGAGGTGCTTACCCTGTATAATTTGACCTAAATGCATGCAAAATATCGTCTTTCTCCAAAAAATAGCTTTTCGCTATTCCCTAACACACAGATGGACACGTGTATCGACAGAAAGTAAAAAGAATGGAATAATTGTCACTAGAGCAAAAAATAGGAGACTAATTAGAAGAGCTGATTTGTAACACTTACACGAAAAAGAGAACTTGAAAGACCATGAAAAAATGGGCGAAGAATTAGATTACATCAGCTGGCGCTCAATACAAAATAGTGTGAACAAAAATAAGCAATGGCCTATATCAAAACAGAACACGAAAAGAATTTCAAATTTTATAGCTAGGGATAGTCTACATATGAGAAAACTCTTCATTGGGAAATGCAGTTTCTCAATTTGTTGGTTTCTATCTAATTGAAGAATTAAAAATTGTTTGTCATGAGTTTGGCACTGTACCGTACCGTCCGTATCTGACTTTTTAAAGTGAAGAACAACATCTCACTGCTTTGTGGATCGGCGGGGGGGGGGGGGGGGGGGGGCATACTGCAGCTCTAGAGTTTCAGAAAACTGCCTCTCTTTAAAGTCACGTCATCTATTGATAAGTAACACATTTTAAAAATCAACTTTCTATTTTTAAAACACTTATTTTTTTAACTGCCAGAAACCCAGATCTATATTACCCAATGCGAGAGGGTACCTAAAGAACAAATTCAAATGTGACGCGCGAACGAAAAAGAGTGCCGCAATGCGCCGCACGATGTCACAAGTCAACACTATTGTGACTCAGTCTGCTATGTGGATCAGTTCTAGGTTGATTAATTTATTTCTCAAGGCCCTTTTCAAATCCTGCAAGCAAGTTTGGAGATTTCATGATGTCTGATAGCACAAATCAAGGAGTATGTGTGAGGTTTTCTTTTCTTATAGGGAAAAGACCGAGCTGTTTTAAAGCTTCAAGAAGCTTTAAAGGAAAAATCTTTAGGTAAACGCAAGTGTACGACTGATAAACGCGCTTTAAACTGAAGATCAAGCACGATTTGGTCTACCTCCAGCAAGCAGATGTTATAAAAGTTTTTAAAATGTTAGCAGCACAATCAATAAAGATCGTTGTCGAAGTGCATGTTGTCTTGGTGTTCATGTCAGCGAATGTTGACTAACATTTTACAATGAAACAGAATTGTGTACCTCGTTGTTGACAACACCAAGTTGATTGTTTTTTTATGTTAATGGGATCGTTGCTACCGGAGAAAAGGTAAGTCATAGTTTTATTTGAAGGTGCTCAAAATATTGCACGAGAATGTGCGAAGAAAACGACCACAAATATCGAGCAGTGACGATTAGATCCTTTAGCACGACAACGCCCCTGTCCACACTGCCTTAATTCTCCAAAGCTTTCTGGTCAAAAAACAGTTGTCCCACATTCACCTCACTCACAGAACATATTTTTTTGTTCCCTAGCATAAACGTGATATGAAAATAAAACGTTTTGCTAATGTTGACGAGATGAAATAAAAATGCTAGCAACTTCAACAAAATACAAAAATGTTTCTTGCAGTGGAAAAAAACGTTAAGACAAGTGTATTGACAAGAGTACGTCGACGGAGACTGGACGTTATATTAAATATATTTAGACAAGTCTACACATCTACCAGTCAATCCATTCAGGTCTCCTCCGTTCGCGAAATTGTTTTACAGTAGCTGTAGCTCCCTTGGATACGGGCTTGATTAGACGGAAGTGAATGGGAAATAAAGATGCGTTTGCGCAGTTAGCAGTAAAACAACGTTAGGTTCAGACAACACATATTACTACTGTTTCTTGTTTTCAGTACACCTGTCACCTGGACCAGAATGTTTATATTATTTGTTTGCTTTCATTATGGAATGCAGTAAAGAAGAATGTGCAGTTTCGCTACTAAAGACCAGTTTTGTAGTGTTTTGCTTTCCCATTATTGAAGTAAGTGAAACACTTGCTTTTTAAGCTGTCAAAAGCATTATTCAAATCATAAAAACCCATATTGTAGGGTTCTATAAAAGAGCAACTGGCCATAATTAGAGTGCGATAAAACGGATGGTAGCAGAAATAATATATTGATAAAGTTAAGGCTCCACGTTAGGTCGCCTATATTTATGGTTGATTTTTTAATTAATTTACTTGCCCTTTTTATTTATTTTGGACACTCAAAATTATTTTCTGCTAGCACCAGTATACACACTAGACTGAAAATCAGAGGGAATTCTTTTTTTATCTATATTGCTTATATTCTGAAATTTGATGTTTCTATTTTAATTATGACAATTCAAAAACTTCTGTCAAATGATACGTCAAACTAGTTTTGAAAATTCAATTACAAATACTTCATCGTTACATTTGTCATATGACAATCTCAAATAGTAAGTACTTCCTTAATTAAAATTAATTCACAGTACAGATCCAAATAGACCCCAGTCGCAGCTGCGCCACTTCGATATTCAACCCAAGTCACTCATTTGAAGTCCGCTACAACCTAGCACCAAGGATCTTGACAAGAGACAAGCCACCAGATATCACTTGACAAGCCCCATAAATATGCTCACTCTGCTAATTATTTCCATGCAAACTTCTTCCCTTGTAAATCTTCCTTGTTATCCAATTCAATCGATGCAAATGTAAAATGTAACCTTACAATAAACTTAATCTAGCATTCCTTTCCTTTTATTTGCTTTTGTAGATTATAACTGTATTAGTTTGGTATTCTCACCACATTCTTTATCTTCCTCCATATAGGCTGCACATCTTCTGTCCTTTTAACATTTTACATTTTTTTACACCACGCTAATTCTATATCAAATTTTAACCCAAACCCAACATGTTTTAAAAACCTTTTTAAAAGGTTTATTTTTTAATTTCAAGCAACAAAATGCTGTTACATGATTTTAGTTTCAAACATCTTTTATTATCCATAAATAACGTCTCCTTAGCGATCTAACTTATTTTTTCAGTCCAACACACTATTAAAGCTTAATTATTTGATTAATACCTACTATATTCAATAGTATATTTTGAAAAAAGTATTTGTCATCAATTTCCAATTTCATTTCAGATATTAAATTAAGTTAGAATTCTACTGTTTCTCACTTAGCTTCATTAATTAAATTATAAATTCTATTTTCTTTCTTTTCTAAATGCATCTTAATAATTTTAATATCCATTTCACATCTAAATTCTTCTTTATGATTTTTAATTGCTGTATCTGATTTTTAGACCCCTGTACCAATATCATAACAATATGTAGCAAGTCGATTCCGTTGGTAACACATTAATGATTTGGAGTAAACAGTTTGCTGCGATATAATGTTGGCACTACATGTTAACATAGAAAATGTTAGCAAGGGCCTTGGAACAGCACACAAACATGATATTCCGGGATTGCTCATTGTCTAGGAAACCAAGCTGGTAAAGCGTTCCGTAGGAAATATATACATACAATGGGCAGTACTGTATAAAACAAAGATTGCGACCTATACTGTGATTTTTCTACAATCTTGTACGAATATGCGTTTGAGTATGAAATTAGTTTTAATTTACGTTCTTTTTATTTCAATCCATTCAAGCTTTTACTTCGCAACTGTCTAAACGTACCCTATACGAAGTTCTCTTGTTAGAAAAAAGGTGCTCTTGATATATCTTCAACTGAAAAAGATAATTTTTCCATTTCTGATTACCTACAATGCACATACTAATGGTAGGGTTTCATGAAAGCAACAGGAGTTGTATCAGGATCAAAAGTATTTAGATAAATCTGCACATCCACCAATACAGCATTCTCACTCTTCCCCTTGGAAACACGACAAAAATTCCTCCTCTAATTACAAAAATAGGAACAATATCCCCTTACATAAAACATTAACAGACTTGTTGAAGCCAGGCATACTCGCACTTACCCATCGATTTTTTAGCACAAAGACGTAACTCGCGCCCCCATCGGCGGCGAGCGGCCGCTTTCGTTTTCGGGCTTCGGAATTCGGCAGTGCAGCCTTTGTGCAGAAAAAAATTATGTTCGGGCACGTTCGTCTCCGAAGGCATTAGATAAACCGGCACCGCCGCGCGGCTCGTTCATTATGGCATGCACTTGCATGGCCTACTTCAAACAGTTTTCCGCGTTTTTTAAAGCACAGCTGCAAGTAATTTTTAATGCGGCCTTATCGGACTCGCCATAGAGCCCGTTTTGCCGTGCCTACTTGACTCCAGAGATGCCATTCAAAGATGTCTAGGGCGTTCAACACGAAATTTTTGCCCGTCTGCGTCCGCCGCAGTTGTGGCCAACTGGGTTGGAGATGACATGCAGCATGATGCAATTAGTGGCGGTCGAGACCGTTAAATTGCTACCTATCGGTAGATATAGGAACAGTCTTGAACTTCCACACGGTTTATGTGAGAGCAGACGTATTAACAATTAGATATTTTATTAAGTTTCAAACCTTCAAATAGACTTTTTAATAGCCTCATGGACTATACCTCCCAAGCCTCCAACTACAAAAACCAAAACTAGTAGGGGAGATCGGGGTAAGATGACGATAGTAAGGAAAACTGAAATATTTGAGTACAAGGAAATTTATTTAGAACGTAATATTACATATATAAATAGAATATTATATTAGCTTCTAAATAATATATATTTTAATAAGAAAAATAAAAGTTTTGTGACAAAAAATTAAAAACGAATTTTTTGCAATTTCGTCATCTTACGCCAACCCATAGGTAAGAGGACGAACATATAGGGGTAAGATGACTAGTAACAGAAATCGCATACAAACTGACCACATTCTCCATAACGGTTACAGTTTTCATGACATCATGTTGAACAAGCTGAACATTGAATCCAGTCTTTAGTAGGAGGTTCTTGATAAGTTTCGTGACATCCTGGACAAGTGTGAATCGTTTGATTAGTTGCACGTGTCTGAACTGTTTGGTTCGTCATTTTACCCCCGTCAACTTGCCCCGACCTTCACAAAAAATGCTTTGTTGAGGTTAGGTATTAACACGAGCAACAATAAATTAAAATCACATGACGAATAATCGTCATTACTACAAAAATTCATGCAGTGTAATAAACATATTAATTTACCTGATAATAATCCAGAAAAATTAAAAACGATCATCAATTATACCGCAATATCGAAAAACAAACTTTATCGTTATGCGACTTAGCTGCGTCTTAAAATATTACTTTACCTACACATTTTAGTCCTAGATACAATTCACTAGATGGCGCTTGTATTCAGTTTTGTCCACTTCTTTTGGTATTTCAATAAAACCCCTTGGTCATCTTACCCCGTTCGTCATCTTACCCGATCTCCCCTACATTTCGCTTTTATGGAACTATACCTGATATTCTGAAGGTAATTAACTTGATTAAAACGAAAGTTATATCGTATCAATATGATCAGATGATCACACACACTATTAACTATTGTCCTACAATATTTGAGCCTTCAAAAAGTTCCGACATCCGAGACTGCTCCATTGCCTGGCAAGCTGGCAAGCAACAGCCTGCCAAATTCCGACTGTTGGACCGCTCTCACTTCATCGGCAGTCGCGTCAGCATTTACTGTTGTTGTTTATATAATATTTTTGTGTAAGTTCCTGTTATTTTACTGTACGTGCGAGTGCAGCAACAAACTAAAGGTCTATCCACAATTTTCTTAGATTAGTACTTAATTAGTCCAATATTTCAGACTTCAGGCCAGGATATAGTACACTGAATGTATGTAATGGCAGTTGAACGGCGTTATACAAAAAAGAAGCAAGGCTCATCCGTGTTACATCATAGCTTTAAGAATAAAAGATCCAAACCACAAACGTATATGTTAGTTAGCTGATTTTACAAAACATAGCCAAGTCGGTTGGTTCCTTTCTGCAGAAAGAAAGATCGTCCATTACATAGATGAAAGCGGGAACCGTGCAGTGTAATTAATAATAGGTAGCTTAGCGTGTCGGTGCTTCAGACTGGTGTTCAAGGAAATTGTAAAATGGTCACTGCGGACTTTATATTAGGAAAAGGTAGAAATTACACTCTGCTGTCGCAACATAACCTTACTTATTTGATCATATGTTGTATTTTGATCTGTGGTGTACGTGTACTTATTATTTAATTATTATAAGTATATGATATTAGCAATAGAGCACCGTGTTATTATTGAGGTAGAAGAACTCAACGTTTCGCCCACTTTCGTAAGGGGCTTCATCAGGAGGAAAAGCAAAAGATTACGGTAACTTAACGTGTAAACCACGCCGTGTAAACCACGCCATGTAAACCACGCCAGAGGCGAAACTCTCCTAAAAGTCTCCGAAATCATCTACAATAGAAGAGCCTGAACTTCTAGAATCTAGACATTTATGAGTTAGACGATGATTTAAATTATTCCATTCTACATGGTACTGCAGAAAATAACGAAGGTAGTGCAAATCAAGATCCTACTTATAAACCATTGCCTGGAATATTCTGTAGATGTATTTTTCTATTAACATCTACTTACACTTGAATCTACATAAATATGAGATGGAATAAGAAAATAGATATGGTGAAATGGAGAATGATTCAAATGATTCTAATCAACTTGGAACTACAAGCGGTGAAAGCTTTTTAAATAATAACCCAACTTTTAACCCACTGATGTAAGAATGTGTTTATTAACAACTTTTGCCTGTTTTAAATCTTCTTACTTTGGTGTATATGTACAATACTTTATTTGATTTTTATTATGTTTGATTATTAGAGTGTCGAACGTATATACTCTGTTCACTATGGTCCTGGATTATCAAAAATGACGTATTATGGTAGCACTGTTGAATTTCTATTGGTTTTTTTGTTACTACTAGGTTGGACAAAGCAAAAGTGTAATTTTGAAAATTTGGGTTTTTGTTACCTGGCAATTTTTGTTTATTTTTGCTCAAGTTAGTTCGAAATATAACCTATAATTTATAGTTTTGACATTAGTAGCTTTATTAATTGTTTCTAGTTACCCATAGCTTGACCTAAAAGTATTAACCATGATATAAAGGATTGTTTTTAATTTGATTTTGACATTGACAATCCGGGACTATAGTGAATAGAGTATAGTGCTAAGAGTAGAACAAGAACGGGTAACTTAAAAAAATTGCGGTTATTGAAAGTAAGAAAGAAAAGAAGAAAAGCACAAACATGAGGAATAGTTCAATTATAAGAAAAATATAAATGCTAGAAAATTTTAAGATTACCGGTGTGATTGTGTTCTCAGATGCTCGGAAAACCTTTCTATTCAACAAAAACAAAATTTTTAAAGAGTTGGGATCATGTAATGTTCAAAACATGTTCCTTGCTGTCAATATTGTTGAAGTTTTAAAAAACAGTTGCGTGAATACTAACGTAGAATCGACACGCAAAATCATCTAAATAAGGTTCAGAAATGTACAGAAATATTGGTTAAAATGATAGTAGTGTTTAGAATATAACGGTTCCAAGCATTGAGGTTGGAATATAAATAGTAAAGGAAAAATGGCTGCCGTTATAAATTATATTAAAGAATTCCACGTTATAAGTCACACTATTGTCACTCAGAACACCAAGACAAATAGCTTCCACCCCATATAACATTAAATAAAATGTATGTACTATATATATGGAGGGTAGAAATAAGCAAACTGCAGTAAGTTTGTCTACATGTTTTATAAAATTAATTTGAAACAAAATCTCTGCTGTGGGTTCTACGAATCTGAGCCCCAAACATGTATGGGATTATGGACGAAACCGCAACCGCTGCCGAATCAGCGATATAGCAGTTTCAACGTGACGCGAGGGCTCCCAGAATCGCAGACTTATCGTAATATTTACAAATATTGCGCTCCTTAAATGTAACGGGATCCGAAGGTCATCGGCTGCTGCGCCGATTACGTTACATCTTGGAAATATTGTGCAAGTCATGGCATTAAAAATGAACTGCAAATGTGCACGGTGGACATATTGTACCATTGCGAGTGGTGTTTGGATGATCTTACATAATATCGGTTGCATTTGGAGAGTGTCTGGAGTGATTTCGGTTGTTTCGTAGAGTGTTATTCAAAAAATTGCGGAAAATAGCATAACTAATATGCGTAACATTAATTTTTAAAACCTACCGCTAGCTGAAAAATGTAAAATAAAAAAACTTGGACGGCCAACACTTGTATTAAATCTTAACGAACAAGCTAAAACTAGAGGTCGTAATTTTACAAAACATTTTCAAGGGAAACAGATGGATGTGTGGATGTAATGTAGTAAATGCTCTGTCGTATGTTCCATGTGTTCTGTTTTACATTTAAATCAAAGAATAATTTTTATTATTCCATTATTGAACACATTATTATCGTGTTTAGTTTTTTAACTCCTTTTTACTTCCTTTTACAATAAAGGAAGTATTGGATTCACCCCAAAAATTCTAAATTGAGTTTTCAACAGATCTTCACGTTTTAGAGTCCCCTGAACCCAAAAAACATTTTTTTTCATTGGTCTGTCTGTGTGTCTGTCTGTCTGTGTGTCTGCCTGTGTGTTTGTGAACAGAATATCTCAAAAACGAAAAGAGGTATGGCGTTGAAACTTCATATATAAGTTTTGTGTACTCTGTAGATGCGACAGCAAGATTTTGACGAAAATCGCATAACCGGAAGTAGGTGTTTACTCTTGTGATTTTTCAGTTTTTTTCGATTTTTCAAAAACGGCTCTAACGATTTTTTCAAACTTCACATTTTTATTACATTTTTAATGTGTAATAATGTGAAATAGATGATTTTCCAGTTGAATACTTCTAAAATGGTTTTTTTTTGTTTTTTTACTATTTTTTTAATTAACTCCTATTTTAAATAGAACACCCGGTATATTATTACATTTTTGAATTCATCTTAAAATTCTAGAGAAAATTTGTCTCTTTAACTAACGCTCTATTTTGTACCGTTTTTGTAGAATTTGTCATTTTTGAAATTATTTGACAAATGCCTAAAAATTTAAAATACAATTTTGGTTAATTATAAAATCACTGTAAAAGGAAGTTGTGTGCGTGTATCACACCAGATTTTTTTATTACATTTTGTCATGTACATATTGGATTATTAAAATTAAAATATTTGTGTTAAAACATCCACAGAATGTAGGTAATTATTATTTTCGCTTAGTTATTGTTTGAAAGTGCCGCCCGCCCCAAATACGATTATCACGAGCTGCTACTGGAAAGTAGTAAATGTCAAGACGATAACTCGTCGTTTTTCAGTGTCCAGTCACAGCTATTTGCCAAATTATGATGACTTTGGTAACACTGAAGCACTATTATATACAAGTGACGTATATAGCAATTTATTTGGGGGGGGGGGGATTTCTGACTGACTCAAATGATGATTAGTAAAAATATTTCCTGAAAAAGTAGGTTTCCTTAAAATCCCCCCCCCCCCCCCCAATTACGCCAGTGTTAAAGTCTCCCGAGATTTATCGCGGTCATGAAGCAGAGTAGAAAAAATTCGCTCCTAGACTAGAACGTGGTAACTGTAGGACAGTGGAAGTAGCAACAATTATCATTAATCGTAGAAAATATATCAACAAGGAATTCGCAAATTGTTTAAAAGCTCGATAAATACACCTAGACCGTAAAAAACATACACAATCTATTTGAAGACTTCGTTAGATGCCGAAGAAAATTACAGAAAATTTATATAAAAACAAGACCTCATCGACCACCATTACAACAAAATTGCTCAATATTTTGTGGGCTAATGGAAAATGCATTGGAAGGAGACTAATGACAAAGTCAGTATTACACCTGATACCAGAAGATGTCACTGGTTTTTGCAAAAGACGCTTTGTTGATAGCAACAGGGTAATGATTTGAATGGATTTGGAGGAGTAAGAACCAAAATAATTGCACCTATCACTTAATTTCAAAAAGTAAATTTGCAAAAAATGTTTTTTAAAGTGAAACTACCAGAAACAATAAGTTTTTCTAAGAATGTAAAAGCTTTTGAAAGTTTATTTATAGTATAGTGAAATTAACTATCTCAAAACCTTACAGAGCAGTTTCTCCAAATTCACTTTTTATGGAATGATTCCTTTCTGCATAACGTCGGCCAGTTATCTGAAATCGTAAAGTATGTCCACCTCGTTATATCGATTTCAGTCCTAGCTATAAATCAGTTTTTCCAATTGTCTCTTTAACATGGAACAATCTTCAATTACTTCCAATTTAAATATTTACTTCTGAAACTACTACTGGGGCGTCTCAAGGATCCACATTAGGATCACTTCTTGTTACCTTGTATGTGCCTAAAACTTCAAGCTGTGCCTCTGGCAAGATTTAAAAATTATAAAACGCTTACACACATCCAGGACTGAAACCTAGAAGAGCACGGACAGTTTCGTCCAGCTGAACTTTGCCCTAATTTAATCAAATTGATTTATTATTGTGAAAACTCAGTTAAATAAAGCAATTGCTATTACATTAAGTTTACATTTCGCAAAGTTTGGATAATTTTATACTGAATTGAAAACAAATCAGAAAGTAAATAAAACTACATAAATTTGTTTCGCGTTTTATTTCTGCATCTATATTTAGCTGGAAAATATCACAACACGTTGGCAAATCAACCACCTCAAAATTGGCATGTATCACCAACTACGTAAAATTCGAAAACACAATACACTTTTAGAATCCACAAACGATTGCAAAATATTTACAACTGGCTTATCTCCGGACTAAAAAAGTAAAAGTCTCCCGTCTGTAAGCAAACATGTCTTTTGAGTGGTAAATACTTGTCATGGGCGTTTGTTCAGCCAGGCATTTCTCGAATTTTACTAGCGATTTTTTCAAAGCACTAATTTAATTGAACAAAATAGGCTTCGACCGCCACGTGTGCGCTTTTCAGGTTTCAGCGCTGTTTTCGAATCACGAGACCACAACGTGATTCCTGAAAAAATCCGCTGCACGCCCATGCCCTTCCGCCGTAAATAGAATCGCATATTTAAATTCGCTGTTTATTTGGCGGTGAAGGTTAAATAGTAAACAGCGTATTGAGGCAGGTTTTTTGTTGTGAGGAATGAAACGAGCTGCGCCATAATCGCCGGATATCTGCTAAATAGTTTGGACAGACTCCAAGCTCGCAACATAACTCTCATGCTTTAAAATTGCAAATTACAGCACAACTCCTTGTAGAGCATTTGACAAGCCGCCCTATTGACTATCGCCAAATCGGTCGGTTGCAAAACTCTATTGCAATTCGCTTATTACCTAGCCCTAGCGCCTTTATATCTGTTTCTTTGAAAGTTTACTATTTATGTTCTCGGGTAACTACTTAAACGACGACGGAGAATGGTGGTAAATTAATACGCCCTCTGACGTCTATAGTGTGTATCAAATAAGAACTGCGAAATGACGACGCTCCAGTTTCATACAATGTTGACGATGATTTTTAAATTATTAAATTAAAACATGGATTTCAGTGGCGGCTCGCTATTAGGAGCCAAGGAGCTATAGTTCTACCTAACATAACTAGCAATTCAAGAATCGTTTAATCTAAAGCATTTTTTTGAACTTATTTTTCACCATTCTTCTCATTTTAAAGCTAAACATAACACGAATAATGAATATAAACCGACCGTACGATAAGCGCTGCTTGCTTTTACAGGCAGCGCCAGCGGTTCCTCAGATTTTCAACAGTTTACAAACTGTAGCGGGTATAGAGCGGCAAGAAGTAGGTCAAACGATTAGAATATTTTAAGATTCAATGGGAGCCATCAAAGTGAAGGTTCAAGCCTCAGCCTGATCTGACCTCGACGATAACGCCCACGTATCCGAGTTTCTGATGACAATTTTGGCAAGTTCTGATGAAGAAACGTCGCGTTCGCAGAGCATACGTAGGCGACCGTGTATACAATTCCAACAGAAGAGACGTTGCACGTTGGGATTTACGCAAAGTAGTTACGGTATGATATGTTTTTGTTATAATTTACTTGTCAACTGTCGCCCATCTTCAAATAATATTTAGTATGTATTAGCCTGTAAAGTTTGGTAAATTGTTTCACGGATATTCTTTTCCCAGTCCATATGCAAAATATTTTAAATCTCGGGATACCAGAATCTGCCTTTGTCTATGAGGGGGTGGAAAATAACTTTTATGTTCAGCGGTTGGCTCTATCATTAAAATTCTGGACTGTTCCATACTGAAAAATGTTACATTTAATTTAAAATATACAAATAATTGATTTCAGACGTTCAAGTGTTTCATTGTAACTATTTATATAGCACGTTTCACTGTAAAATTGATGTGCTAAGCAATGAGCCTACAAAGTTTGAGAAAAAAATCAGAATTAGTTTTTATACAATTCAGAAATGAGCAAAATCTAAAAATGTATTTTAAAAATTCTTATAAAGGTAATTTTACCAATTTTCAAATGACCTTAAAATATATATTGACCCGATAAATTTGTCAAAATTTAGAAATAGGTACGGCATACCAGAACACAAGAAATAAAACTAAAACAAAACTAATGTATATGTTAAGCTATGTATCTGAAAGAAGGTAAACAAAAAACGTATGGGTAGTTTTTGAAAAAATCAAGAGTCGATTTTGGTTTTCGTCTCTTGACAATGTACAGCGTTGGTTTCTAGTTACCAAAGCTTCGTTATGACATCATTAGTTTATTACTAAGAAATAATAAAAATTTATATACGTACCAAAAAATTTAATTACCAATTATTCATTATTCACATGCAAAATTCTGATTGGAAATATTTACATATTTACACGTTTTCATGTGCAGCATTTAATTTCTTATAGCAAACACACATCGAATCGAATACGAATTCAATTTCGGGTATGTAACATTTTGTTTCAAATGCAGAAAATTCAAACTACAATAAAATAGAAAATCCAACTCTGATACTGATACGCTATTTTATTGTTGACGTCCAATTTATATCTGAAACCTTGTTTCAGATGCACAAAATTGGAAATAGAATATACAAAAATCCAATCGTTCACAAATTTTGAAGTTAAATGTTCAGTTTCTGATAAATAAAATCCCATGACCAACGTGTAAAAACCAATTTTTCATGTGCAAACACTTTTTCATGTCTAAAACTGTTTCAGATGTGGAAAATTCAGACTAGGATATGTGCAAATCTAATTGTTCAAATGATAATCGCTATTTTAGTTAAAAGCTACATATTCAGTTTCGGATGAATGTGTAAATCCAATTTTTCATGTATAAAATATGTGTTATACATAATGTGTAATATTTCAATTGCAATATCCTAATTGTAATTTCTAATATTCGAACAGACAGTTATTTGATAAATAATAGTAGATTATGTTATTAGGAGTAAAAGTGATACTTTATGTGGCGAAGTTGAAGTTTATTTATCCGAACGTTAGTGAGGCAAATAATTCAGCTAAGCCACATAAAGTCACTTTTACTTCGAATAACATATACTATTCTATCCGCAAACGTATTCAGGTAAATTTCATTAATATAAATTTAAAAAAAAGGATGCATCGGCCGGGAATCGAACCTAGGCCACCCGCGTGACAGGCGGGCACTGTCCCCTGCGCTAACCTCTCTTGTTCAAATAACGCGCTACTGTAATGATATATGAACATACTAAATCACTCGAGTTAATAGCACACGGCCACAGCAGCTGTCACACCATAACCAACGGCGACAGATGCTCCGATCCGCTGCTTAAAGGTTTATTTAAATTAAAACTTTTTCGTACTCTTTTTGAAAATAAAAACTCACTTACGATCTAAGTCTAAAGATTTGCAAAATGTTAAGCCATCATACAATTTAATCGGTCGAGTATCTTCGGAGGAAATAGCGAACAAACATAGAAAGAAAGAAAGAGAGCAACGACTTTGTGTGCTTAGGCAGATAAAGTGACACTTTTACCTTGTCAATAAAGACACATAAGTTGTCACTTTTGTGACGTTTGCAGATAAAATAGAATTATTTTTAGTGTAACTTTCGAATCAACATACCTAAATTCATTTTTATTTGGTGCAATACATGCACTTACGATACGTATACGTTACCTCAGATGCCGATTGCTCAACTGCCGAAATGAGTTTGACCAATGCTGCATTTGCGCAGATTAATTCGGCAATTGGGCTAACTTAGGTTTTACGCAGTTCCCGGACTGAACATTTCATTTCGGCAATTGAGCAACTTCCACAAACTGTCCTGTAAAATAATTTTTATTTCTAACAGGATGAATTCTATTTTCCATTTGTAAACAGTTCCCTACTTGCTTTCAAGCGCTGGTTATCATCGTGTTTACAACTTTATAAATTCATCTCTACCAAAAGCAGTGCAAAACGGTTCTACTGTAACTTGGATAATGGAGGGAAGGTACCTAACTGATATTTTGGTCCCCGGATAATATGAACAAAGCATTCAGTCTTCCTTGCTTTTATGGTGTCAATTAGTTCTCGGTTTTTCCAATAATCTAAGTACTTGTTCATTCGACGTATGTTATGTTCACGATATTTTTAACATGCGTCGGTATCAACAAAGCTCAAATTCCTCGTAATTTTTAAAGTCGCGGCTTACAATCATACAGCAGAAAAGAGCATGGGTGCTTTCTACGAAGGTTCCATAATACCCTCTACGAGTTTACATCCATGGCCTCTGGAGGCTGTTTTTCCTCGCCCTCTGTTTTCCCATCTCAAATTTCTTAGAGGTAACATGGGAGAAATTCAGGTATGTCGGTATTGTAGGTTTTGATGCTTTATAAAAGATCACTCATCTATGGTGATGATTATCTGCTGTTCTTTCCGAGTAGATTGGTATCCACCAGCTTACAGAATTTTGTGTTTTGTACAATTAACCTGTGAAGTATATTTTCCATTTCATCGGCATATTTGGGCGAGGTCCATAACTCTCTTCTTCTAACCTCTCGATTTTCTTCAACAGAGAGATCTTGATCTTTGCTTGTTCTTCATAAAGATATTATGTAACACTTGAGAACCCCCTTACGCCGAGATATTTAAAACGATTACCTATCTATTATTTTGCTCCATAGATCAGGACCAATATTTATAGCGTCCTTGGCGACGACTCGCTTCCTCCTGAATGTCGTCCAAGCTTTCAGCAAGTAAGACCGAGTCATCGATCTATCTACCATTGTTTATTATTGCCCCATCAATGTTTATCCCTTTTTGTCTGTTACTCCAAGAGACTCGGAGACTGATGATAGTAGCGATTTTTGGGCAGTCGGATACCATGGCTCTCTACACCAACTGACGTAAAGCATTTGCATAATAATAGTGTGTGTTGGACCCAATCGAACGTTTCCTGGAAATCAATAGAGCAGACATAGATATTCTTGATAAATTCACTGTTAAAAAAAGAATTCGCATGTAAAATAATGCGTGAAGTGTTTCTAGGTCACCCGAGACACCAATTTATTTATTTCTCAGTTTGTTCTCATATAGATAGTATATGCGATTCCGTATGATGTGAACAAGTATTTTAAGTGTATCACTCATCACAGTAATAACTCTGAAATTACTTCATTTGCTGACTAGGTTTCTTCGACAGCGTTTGATAAATTTGAAGAATGTTAAAACTACAATACCATCATCATGGAAGTTATTCAACTGGGATTTTGCTATGTCCTGGATCAGCCTCTGTTCTTGCCCTTTCGGCTTCTGATTTTATTCTAGCTGAACCTAGTCTTCCTGATATTCTCTATTTGGATCGCCAAAAAGGATTGAATAGTGCGGATGGCCGCGAGAGCAATATGCTCGACCCTCACATGGTTGGATTGAGTTCAGTTCCCGGTAACTACAAAGGAATTTTAAATATTGTACGCTTTCCAGCTACTTTGCTACCACGCTAACACCTTTTAATAGGGGAAATCTTCCTTAATTTTGACGGACAAGGGTAGCCATTAGCCTAATATACACGTAAGGACTGGAATAGAACTGTATGATTCGTTGTAGCATCTGTCTAGATTTGTTATGTTTCCTTGAGAATTCTCTAACAAACTCATATTTCTATTTTTACGAATTCCTGCCGTTTCCTTAATCTTTGTGTGTAAATGAAAATTACAGTACAGTCCACATATAATAGACTTTCTTCTAATTTAATCCTATGTAAATAGAATCTGATATTATTAACTCGCTTATAATGAACTTTCGTTGTAATGGACTAAAATTTCTCTGAAAGTCCTTTATATCAGAGTCCCGAAACATCGACGCCAGCCATACAGTTTTGCTGCCCGTGCAATTTAGTTTCAGATGCGTTACGTATTTAGTACACATATTTGATGATGTCGAAGGATGTTTTTACGGAAAAGTCATGCAAAGAAAAATTTGTATGTTTTGTGTTGTTAGAACTTTTAATGAATGTATTATTTTGCATATTACAATTTAATTTGGTTTTCAACTTAAAAAATCGGATTCTGATAAAATTGATACTCGGTTATAATGAACTAATATTGACAGTCTCCTGAAGTCCATTATAAGAGAAGTTTGCTGTATTGGTTTGTTCTGTAGGCTATCTATCTCACAGCAGGATTCACGCACTATGTATGAATTGTTTTATGGATATGAAGCAGATACTTTCCTACATCTTTCTTTTTTAATGTTCTCCTTCTTCCTATAAAATCAAGTATTTCTTTAATCGTACAGTCTCACTTTCAGTGAGTGTTTACCTTTAGTTAGCATCTATGATTTAATGATGACCCAATACTCATTTACATTATTCATTAGAAGAGCAGTTTTATCAATTTGATGAAATCCAATAGTCTTGAGCAACAGCAAGTTTAAAGAATCACAGTGATGCAACGGATTCTATCTAAGGCAAAATGAAGAAAAACAAGAAAACGATGCCTTGAGAGACGTTCGTCGCTATTTCACATTCCTTTAGGGAGTTCTAGAGCTATTCTATATGATCGGAAAGGTTTTACCACCTTCTTTAATGTTACTGTTAATATAGAGCAGAGTACGTCATGGTCCAATTTATATAAGTGCGTGAGTAAATACTTAAGAGGAAGTCGTTTTGAGTTTGATCAATGGAACCTTGTTCGTCCATTGGTAATATCCATTTATATAGATTTCTTTTTAGAAGACTAAACCATGTATTCATTGCAACAAGGTTTTCTTCCTAGCAGAGTTGTAACTGACGCTTCACTTTTTCAATTCGATCGCCATGATGCCCTGTGGTCTCTGGATTTGTTATGTCTTTTTTGTGATCTTCAATGTATCTCTAATTAGCTAATGAAATATGGGCACACAGCTTTTTGCGAACTTACCAATCAATTCTTTCAAAATTATTGCGACGCAGTTGCGATATGTCTAGTCGTGCGTTCCCAAGCAATAAATATACTGCGTATCCATTTGACACAAAGTTGCCACTTCAATACCCCGTCTTGTATATAAAAAAGCTGCAATGAATTGCTCGCTCTTCTTATTTGAGTCAGTGGTTGGGTGCAAATTTATAGCTGCGGTTTTTACGAAAAAATCGCTGTAGGCTATGAATTCTAAATACAATTGAAATCATAAAAACTGCAGCAGGGCACAATTCAATTTAATTAAACTTACGCGCCGCGATGTTTAAAATATCTATCGAATTCGATGTAAAATTTCAGATTTATCGACGCAATTACAACCGGAACAAAATCAACCGCGTTTATTTGGCTTTTCTTAATTAAAATTTCCTGTTACGCCACTAACTCGTTCGAGAAAACGCAGTCGCCGGACAAAAATCTTCATAATTCCAGTGTTTGTAAACGCAGCCGTTTCGTTTTCAGCTTTGTTAATTAACAACGTTGACGCAGTCATTAGAACCATTAATTAATTTTACAAATTAGCTTACACGATCGCTTCGACCAGTGGCGTAACTGCCCATCCTAAACGCATCCTTGATTAACAGATTGCTCCACTAAAAGTAGTTTGAAGGATTTTAGAAAGGTACATACTACGAAAATTGTCTTGTTTGATGAAAACATCTCATTGGTCCCTTTTTGTAAGTCAAAACCGAATAATATCCTCTCAGCTTTAGATTTTTTCATTTAGTTTTTATTTTTCAGATTTTTCGTAATCATATTTGGATAACTTTTTGGAAAATATAGGGCGAGGAGCACTGCAAGATTTGGCACAGTAAGAAGAAAATATACTGAGAAACGTATAAGATAAAAATGGCAGAACTTTAACGAAGGAAAAGGGCACTGTAGAAAGCTAAAGAAATACAAAATGAAGAAGAAATAAATCAAATTGATAAAGTACACAAAGAAGGGACAGTAAATAAAACTGAAGCAGGACTAATATAAAAATTCTGGTGTGATACACTCAAACAACTTCCTTTTACAGTGATCTTATAATTAGTCAAAAATTTCATTTTTAATTTTTAAGCATTTGTCAAAATTTTTTAAAAAATTACAAATTCTATAAAAACGGTACAAAATAGAGCGTACGTTGAAGAGACAAATTTTGATATGTTTTTCGAACTTTTTCCACTGTCTAGGGTGTAAATCACACAACGTTTCGAGTCCGAAAAACATCAGAATAGACCACTGCCAAAAAATGACATTCAGAGACAAATTTTCTCTACCATTTTAAGCTGAATTCAAAAATGTAATAATATACCGAGTGTTCTATTTAAAATAGGAGTTCATATAAAAATAGAAAAAAAACAAGAGAAACCAACTATAGAAGTATTCAACTGGAAAATCACCTAGCTCACATCAATACACATTAAAAATGTAATAAAAAAGTAAAGTTTGAAAAAATCGTTAGTGCCGTTTTTGAACAAATCGAAAAAACTGAAAAATCACAAGAGTACCCTACTTCCGGTTATGCGATTTTCTTCAAAAACTTGCTATCTCATCTACATTCTATACAAAACTTATATCTGAAGTTTCAACGCCATACCTCTTTTAATTTTTGAGATATTCTGTTCACAGACAGACAGACACACAGATAGACACAAAGACAGACCAATGAAAAAAATATGTTTTTTGAGATCAGGGGACTCTAAAACGAGAAGATCTGTTGAAAACTCAATTTAGAATTTTTGTGGCGAATCCAATACTTTCTTTATCGTAACAGGAAGTAGAAACCAAGTGCTCATAGCAACACGATAAATAGAAATAAGAAAGGATACGGGAAGAGACGAGATAACAATAGCATTGATTAAATATGTAAATGAAGAGAACCAGCAAGAACTTCTAAAACTGTTCAACCGGATAAAAACAAAGAAGAAAATAATGACATGTTGGCAAATTGTAAATTGCAATTATTACCCCAGTATATTAAAAAGAGGATGTCCAAGATTGTTAATATTACGCTACAATTCTGGAAGCAAGACTACAATAACAAATAGAATACCATATAGAAGATACGCAAACCAAACTTCGACGAAGTAGAGGGACGATATTTGGCAGAGAATATTATCAGCATAGGAAGAACAATACATGTATGTTTTATAGGCCTGGAAAAGAGTTTCGATAAAATACAGGGGAGGGGGGGGGGTAACAATACGAGGAGTACAAAAAGATCTAATTTATTGCATAAAAAGATTGTTAGACTCAGAAATAGCTTCATAAGCAACTTAATAATTCCTACATTATTATTATTATTATTATTATGATTATGCTAGATCAAGCCATAAAAAGATAGAAGTAGATATATTGCAAAACCTCATAAAGTAGGCTATTGTAAAAGTCAAATGATAAAGATATCGATACTATGTTGTTATGTAGATGATATGTTCATCATGGGAGAATCAGAACAGGACTTACAAGCAAATATGTGTAGATAGTCATTGAACAATTTAAAAAGATCTACATGAGGACAAACAATAGCAAAACTTAAAGTGGCGCCACTGGTTACAACCAGCGTCGTCCGCATCATTGCTGAACCACTTCAGCCAACAGCTGGAAGGGAGAATAGCACTGCAGCAGACGTTAGAGCGAATCGTTAAACCAAAATACAGTTGAAGTCCAGCAAAGCGTTAAGTTAGTTTAGTATTGTTTGCGGCCACATTTGGCATAAGTAATACTCGTAAAGTTGTTCGGCTCCCGATATGACTGTTAAACTGTCGAGTAAACTGTCCACATGCTGCACAAATGGCTCGGGACGTGAGGTTACGTCTGCAGCATAGATCCTGGCTCCACGTAACGCGATTCCAGCGCAAAAACTGATGCAGCCGGGGGCATATTCGGAGATGGCCCCGAAGCGGCGCAACTAACGTATCAATTAAGCAAATAATCGCTTTCCAGACGCATACGCGTTGCGAGATCCATTCATTCGCCCTCGTGAAAGGCTCGCTGGAACGGAGCTTGATTGGAGCACGAACTCAAACATGTACCGCAAATTGCCGCGACTAATGACGTCATTACCTCCCTTAGATCGCTTACCACCGGCTTACGCTGCTCCGAGAGCTACGAGTTATTGCAGCATTTGTTTGAGTAGGTCTCCAGTCTGATGCAACATCGCCAGTTTTTAAAGTGGATTAATGGAACGTTGCGCTGCTTTGCATGGGGGAAGCAGTTCCATGCTCCCTCTCGCATTAATAACTTAAACTCCGGTGAAAAACGCTAGTTTTACAAGAGTAAGAAATGTGCTAGTTAGAGCACAGCTTTTAAAATAAAGACGTCACCTACAATCCCATCCATATACAAAGAAATCCAATGCTGGACAAGATACATACGACACAGAGGAAAGAATTTGGAAGAACTGCTTTTTTAAATCGTAAATAATTTCCTTTTCTTTAGATTAAATACAATTCCTCCACATCCCCGACTATTAAAATACATGCACCTGCATTATTTAGGACGAGGATTAAGAATACCGGAAAATATCTATACATACAGACAGACATCCATCCACACATCGATATATCATATATATAATCTGTCATTATAACACTTAATATATTAGTACGATTCATTTATATGCAGGTTTTAATAATTTGTCAGTACGTGATAACCTCGGGCAGTTTCAAAATTTCACTGAAGATGACAGTTTAGTCAAGACCAGTCGCAGAGTTCGCCGATACAATATATCCTCCAAATAGATACATATTCGCCATAATTAATGATAATACACATTATCACGATATGTATTTAACAAACTCGACTTAATTTGTGCGCATGTACCCATATGAAATCAAAATGAGTCAGAATTTAGCTATTTATATTTGAACTATATCCCTTTTTAATTATTAATTTAGTTAAGATTCACCTGGCTATGACCCCTTCCTTTAAGTTTCTTACTTGCGCTTCAGTCTTAACACAACATCTGCTATTAAATTATACATTCTACATTAATTTATAATTCTGTGACTGAGAAAACTGTAATTAGTTTGCTAGTCTTAGGTTAGATGGCTAGGTGACTGCAACTAACTTCAGTAACTGTTTATTATTAATGTCATGATACATATCATGGTTTTTATATTTTTTACGATTTTCATTTATTTTCTATGCATATTCATATAATAAACTATGATTTAATGTGACTTGTTTATTTTGAGTTTTGGCAATACCGGTTTTTGATAAGTGAAGGGTATAAAAACAAAACAAGAAATGTTAATTTTTCTCACAAACTGGGTTATGTAGCGATATCTGCTGCTGTTGAGGTGTCCTGTATACACCAAATGCAGTTTGATAAAACACTAAATGCAGTTTGATAAAACACGAATTATCCGGAGATATTAACGCGTTCAGTTTACCCCTACTACAGGAAGAAAACGTGTAATGTTCAAGCGCAAAAACAAAATTATTAGTAATTCATTGTTATTAAGTAGCATATGTTTGAAGTGTATACTGTATACTTACGATAAACACAAGAAATAAACTTAATTTTCCCAAAGTTGTTTGGTTGCAGCATTTTTTATTATATTCCTATTTCCTGTACCCATCAAGTACAACGCGTATAGATGATTTCGGAGGCTTTCACGGCCATTGTCATTAAGTAACAAACGACTTCCGGGATTGGACCGTCTCATTATTGAATATATATTCAAACCCCCGAGCAAAATCTCACAGGTTCTTCCTTCACCTAAAGATAAATTAAACACTATGTCATCTAAAGGTGTTTATAGAGTTCCTAGTTCTTGTAATGCTGTATACATTGGTGAAACAGGACATTCAGAGAAAACTCGCATCTCTGAGCACCAGCGCTGTCTCAAGTCGGGTCTCGTTTCATCATCGGCTATCGCCCAACACCAATGCGATACCGGCCATAAAATTCTTTTCGATGAAACTTCCATTATCTGCAAATCCCCATTCTTCTTTAGCAGAAGGATTCGCGAAGCTATTGAGATTAACAAACTTCCCAACAACCTCAATCGGGACGAAGACTTTCCCCTTCCTTCTATGTGGAAAGTGCTCATTTCTAAGCTCCGCCCACCGCCACTAAACCGCGACGGCACTTTCTGAACCGCGACGGCATTTGCCTATAAATTCTCGCCTTTCTCATTCCGATCGTTAGAAGAGTTTCGTCTCTGGCATGGTTTACACGTTGAGTTACCGTACTCTTCTATCCCTTCCCTTGCAAAAGAGTTTCGCCTCTAGCGTGGTTTATACGTTAAGTTACCGTGCTTATTTGCTTCTTCGACCTCAATAATGACACGGTCCAATTCCGGACGTCGTTTGTTACTTACAACGCGTATAGTTTATATTTTTTCAACATGACTCAGAGCAGGCTGTGACTTCTAATATTTTTTACAGTGTACTAACCTAACCTTAAAAATATCTGTAACGTCACTTTTGACAGCTGTTTGAACACTGCAAAAGTTATTACAAGGTCTCGTAAAATATGCTTTTAAATCCTGAAAAAGCTAACAAAAGAAACTAAGCAACCGATTCATTGTTGCTTTCGTAAGTTTAATGAAATTTTTTAAAATAAGTGGCAGTTCTATTTCCGAGTTACGTCTCTAACTTCATTGGTAACCTACACCAAACATGGATTTGATCTAAATTTCTATCTACACTCTTACAAAAATGTATAGTCATGAGCTGCTCCGAGTCATGTTGAAAAAAGTTAGACTATACACGTTAAAAACAAAACAGTTTAAACGAGTTTTTACGGTTTTAACATGCTTTCAATCTGCCCACTTGCGCCCGTCTTATTTGCGCCCACCGCTATTTTCGGGCCATTTGCGCCCCAGAAAAATATCTGTAATTAAGGTCTCATTTGCAGCCATGTTTACAACTCATTAGTCATTAGGACACCTGAAGTTGGCCAACTAGTGAGGCGGTCTCCTACTTGCAAGATAATCATTACAAAAACACCAAATTTAACCATTTTTCGCTTAGCTGCCCTAACTTCTATATGTTTATGTTGGTACTTTAATGTTTGTGTTTATTTGAGATTTAGTTTAAAACTTTTCGAGTTGCTACACTGGTATCAAATCTATTGGTTAATAATAAATATTGTACAGATTTAGGTCTCTAAAATCACGTTAGCTACGCTAACACAGGTAGGGAAACACAAGTTGACAGGTTCAAAAAATGAGTTTGTCAATGTTAAATTTATCACAGGCGCTACTAGTAAGTGCACAAATAACAGTTTTTATTATTAATTTACCTTTCGTACAGTAGCGTCGAAGTCTAAAACAATCATGGAATAAAATTTTGGTAGATTTTTTACTAAGAAGTGAACCACACATTTTTGAGTATGTCTGTTACGAATAATAGCGACTAAAGCTTTTAGTAATTTTTGCCAGATTCAATCAAAAAGATTAGGATATTTAATAATAACAATAGGGTCTTTATTCTGCGAAATAAACACAGGCGAAGTTCAGCTTGACAATAAAATTATCAGCTGATCTAGTACTTCACACGCAAATAATTTTGTTAATATAAAAGATATTGTAGTTAAATGAAACAAACACCCATACCGCCTGAATAAAATAGAAAGACGTTAGTTGACAATGACTATAACGAGAAGTTAGAAATGGCACAATCTTTGTATTTTGTTAAGACAGCAACCTAACCCTCTGTCCGCTACTAAGTAACTCCCTAATTTTTCTAAAGGGAAAAGGAAAACAATAAAATATATAAAAAGTTAGTTTAGTTAGTATTTCGTTTAATTCCGATAACATTGTATTCAAAAACTAGGTGTCACTGACACGCTGATAAAATGTGCTAATCTGTACAATCACCTCAATTATTAATCAATAAATTTGACACCAGTGTAACAGCTCTTATTAAGGTACCAACTGAATAGCATATGAGTTAGGACGGTTAAGCGAAAAATTGTTAAATACCGCCTCACTAGTCCTAATGACTAATAAGTTGCAAGCATGGGCGCAAATGCGACCTTAATTACGATTTGTAGTTTTCTGGGGCGCAAATGAGCCGAATATGGGGTGGGCGCAAATAAGCCGATAATGGCGGTGGGCGCAAATGAACCGGGAGCAAGTAGGCCGATCACCGAAGAAAATTACTTCATTCGCAAGACATATTTGCCTTGAACTTTATATAAATAAAGGTACAGGGTAAAAAACTCAGTTTTTGTCCCATTATGGTTCTAATAACTAAAGTTCGGACTGATTTAATGATACGCATTTTCAAGCAATACTCAGTGGCGTACGCTGAATACTTTTAAGAAGATAAAAATTTAGTAAAAATTGTAGTCATTTACATCAATATTGTCCTTGGACTTTTCAATTACCAGAGTGATTGTAATAAATACATATGCCTTATTGCTTTATATGAAAATTGTTTGCAGCGATATTTTCAAAATGATTATTAAAGTAACTCCCAAGTTTCCTCTATGTAGTAGTTAATGGTAATTGAATAATTATTCTCCTCTCACTGTACTGCATTTTATATTTCTTTCTGTGAGACCCTTACGGATAATAATACCCCCACTCGCAAGCCTTTGTAATTATTATCTTAGATTTAAAATGTCGGCATAACTACATGTGGTGCAGCGCATCAAGCATGGCCTGGTTGCTATAATGCTTCACCTGGTCAAATGCACAGGTGTGTGCATATTCTGCAATTATCTCTACAGATAACCAAATTTTATAAAACTGTTGTAAGTTTACATATGTTTTATACTCTTTAATTCAAAGTTTGGTTTGGATAACCATTGCAGTTTTGTGAATTTATTGTGTTATTATTGAATCTGTCCGAACCCTACTAATAACTAAATCAGAACCCGTTTCCTAAATTTGTGCCTCGGCAATGAAAAAGGGAGAAAATTGGTATTTATTTTTAAATATCTAGATCAAAATCCGGAAGAAAAACATACAAATCTGGAATAGATGTGTGTTCGACAGAAACATTGGAAGATGACGACGAGGATGATGAAAATAATATTCCATTGCCCGTGAGAACACAATTTTTAAAAGACATTATTTTTACTCCATTATAGCTTGCTACCTTTTCGTTAAATTACTGAAAAATAATAAATATCGATATGTATCCGATATTTTGATATTTATATAAATTTCGTGATACTTACGAGCCTTGATCAGTTATGATAAGATTGTAACTGTCATAAATCACAAAGCAATGGCATTAGATACTGCATTGTAAACCATGTAATGAACTACGTACTGTAATATGTCTTAAAAAAAGATCTAGTTCTCTTTGCAAAAGGTTTTGATATTCTGGAAATCTGGAAAAAGCACAGCAAATGCAACGTGGTCTACTTCCTCATCTCGAATTAAGTCTAACATAACTGTGGCACAGTAAAGCCTTGCAGCAATACCATCGCCTTCTGTAATTGAAAAGAACCAAACATCAGAGACGGCTTCCCTAAGTTGGTTGTAAGGTTATCATTGAAGTGCGATATGTCAAACTGAACAAACATAAATGACAAACAAACTACTGTCCTTTGCCTGCTTGGATTGATTTTCAATTCCTCAATTTAAAAACATCAACGTGGTTTGATTAACTGTAGGTTGGGTTGCCTATAACTTTTGTTAAGGGGTGTCATTTCTCTTGAATAACCCTGTATAGTGCATGATCGCTCGCTAAAGTAACATTAAAGATATGGAGATTGCTACACCATAAGAACTTCCAGCCCCCTACCGTAAGATGATCACTGAGAACGACGACTGATCAAATTATATTAATGCAAGCTGCGATGAGATATCTAGCATCAGTTGGAAACATGATCATCCAAAATGACTACATGGCATCTTAAAAATGGGGACAATACCTACGCTCAACCAATTTTGAACTATTTGACATGAACTTGAGGTCCTGTGGTATTTTAAAGTGCTTGCTATAGATCGTCCAAGGCCACAGTACGGCGACGAGATTCACCGCCAAGTTGCTGTGTCATCGTGCCCACTTCTCAGAAGTATGAGAAATTACAATTCGTGTTTCTAACAAGTCTGCAATATCAACTTAATGATATCCCATTTTGGTGCATTGAAAGAGTTAAGTTATATTGTTTGGTTGTTATATGGCTTCTCCGCATTGTTTTTACACAAACACCACAATGCCTACTACTACATCAGCAAAGACATATCCAGAGGTCGAAGTTCCCTCCGACAAAAATTGAAAAAGAACAAATTACAGTAAGAGAAGTTAAGGAAGTATTCTTGTTAAAATTGAATTTCGGCTTAGACCGCGTCGTTTTTGTATATAAACACCCAGCATTTTATGGCTTAATGTGCCTTATAACTTGTGGACTCGAGCAAGGATCCATACGATAGTCATGCTCTTTGGTGGCTTGTGTTGTTTGAGTACCTTGTGAACAGGGGATACCTTAGGCAGATTTGGCCTACACGGTTTAAACCGAAATTCAATTTTAACAAGAATAATTCGAGTAAACGCGAAAGCCTACAATGAATAAAAAAAAATTGAAGAGGGAAACAGTGTAATATACGATGAAGAGTTGTGGGGCAAAATGGAAGATTCTGCCATATCTGTAGAAAAAATCCAGAAAAAAGGGGTAAAAAACGAAGTTGGATGACGAAAGATTATCTTGACTACATAATATCAGGAAGTGGACGGGATATCTGTAATGTTACTCAGATCAGCTGAGAATAGAATCATGTGGGCCACTGTGATAGCAAACATCCACAGAGAGCGGGCATCTAAAGAAGATAGATTACAAAGCTATGTCAGTGGTAGAAATGGGTTTGTTTATTTGTAATGGACAAGGTCTAGACATGCAGAGTATCAGGTACCTTAGACACCAACTGCTATGGTCATGTGGTCAAAGCTCTACTTAGAATTTTGCCGAAACTGAGGAGTTCCAACCCTAGCAGGATATGTTTTACATGCTATAGAAACTGCCAACTAGGATTCCAGTTCTCGGCTTAGCGCTTTATATTAGCGAACACAACCATTGCCCTTTTATCTTTGTTTACATTCTGGTCGTACAACGACAAGAACAGAGACATAAGCTCACCGGCGGTAGATCTAGACAGTGGTTCCGAAAACCACACTAATACAAGGACCGGAATCCTAGTTGGCATTTACTATACACATCGTAGCACCATGCGACCCACGGCTTTACATCACTTCCGAATGATGGCATTCTATAAAGTTTTTCATCCGCATTTTTTTGTTTTTAAAACCTCACCAGGATCGGGAATCGAACTCCGACCCTTAGATCACGCGCCAGAATGCTTGCCACTGAACTACAGAGCCGGCTAGAAATGGGTTACTTGCTAATCTTGTACACCCTTCATTCGGAGATCGCAATTTTAGTTTCACCTCACCTGTTGCATTTTTTCAAAATCCAAACAAGGCCTTTGAACGTGTAGGTGCCTGGTGTGTCGAGATCGCTTTCTAGGTGAAAACTTCATAATGTACAAGTTTGGGTGGGGGGCTCAGCGAGCGAATTTTGCTGGTTGGGCGTCCGTCCGCCGGGCTTGACGGCTTCCAGGGGCGGCGAGGTCCGGAACTGCACGGGGGTGGCCATGCTGGCCAGGAGATGGTGAACCTCGTCGTCGGAAGACCCGGAATGTTCGAGATGGACGGCGTCGTCACCGTAGTACTTGCTGCCGTAGGGCGAGCACGGCGACGTTGGACTGAGATTTCCGTAGTGAGACATGTTTTCTTCGTTCTCCGGGCTATACCGGCGGGCGTACGAGTCGCCTATCTGCGACCACTTGCGCTTCTCTGGAGGCACACCGACGCCGCTCTCAGGGGCCGCTCCGAACGCGCCTGTTTCGAGTTATTTATTACTTCTAGGTTCTTCCTCCGAGCTGTGCGGGTCGTGCTGATCCGGGGCTGGACTCTCCATCGAACAACCCGTGTCCGCGGGAGATACACTGCACATCCGTTCCGACATCACTGCAAATAAGAAACATTATCAGGGGGAGGAAAACTAATTATTCGGTGACCTACTAGAGTATTAGGTATTATAGTCTAAGAGCTGGTGACAATTTTTGGTGATCAATTTAGTTAAGGCCTATTTTTTCAGAAAATGTTGCTGGAGGCATGTATAAGTGTCATCTGTAAGGATTCTCCTAGATAGCGGTATTGGAGGGAGGCAGAACACCCCCAATTTGCACTGTCAGTATATGTCAAATTCGAGGTGAGCCGGTTAGGTTTTGTGTCACTTTGTGTCAAAACTGACGGAAAACCTAACCTGCTAAACTCGAATTTGACATAGACTTACAATGCCACCAACCTATTATTCATACGTTTCAATTTCCACAGCCGCCCCTTATGGACTTTTTTAGTGTAAGTTAGTCAAATTCGAGCTTAGCAGGTTAGGTTTTCCGTCATTTTTGACACAAACTGACACAAAACCTAACCGGCTCACCTCGAATTTGACATATACTGACAGTGCAAATTGGGGGTGTTCTGCCTCCCTCCGATACCGCTATCTAGGAGAATCCTTACAGATGACACTTATACATGCCTCCAGCAACATTCTCTCAAAAAATAGGCCTTAACTAAATGATCACCAAAAAAATGTCACCAGCTCTCCTACTATTAGGGATGGCAATGACTGAAAGGGGTTCGATAATCTCTGAAACTTCTTTGTGGCGTGAATTCGAGTTCGAAAAACCTCATCTCCAATAACCGACCAATATCAGCAGAGATATCTTAGTTATTTCATCACATAATATGTAATGCGAATTCCCAACTATCGGCGGAGTCAAAACGCAACATCCAATAGGAGACGCGTTGCACCGGAAGGCAGTCAAACTAGTCAGCTCTCACTTCTTAGCTCAGCTGTTTGGATCTAATACAATATGGCCAATCAAATATGTTCTCAGTCTACTAAAAGTATGCATTTTAACGATTCAGCAATTGATGACGTCTCCGCGCAACCGGAAATAGATTCATATTTACAAAAATTGGACGTAAATTTAAGTGTTCATTATAGAGAAATGTGTGTGATGAAAACAGTGGTAACAAATGGTTGGGTCAGATCTTTAATCTAGCCAAGACAAACCTTACTGTGAAAAAACTAGTTTTCAAATGCCAAAGTAAATTCTGTCATGATTTGATGATAAAACATTTACTTTGTGTGTTCAAATAGACCCAAACAGCTAACAAATACGAAATTTTTATCAGCGCGTCTCCTATTGGACGTTGCGTCTTAGCTCCACCCATAGTTGCGAATTCGTATTAGACATGTGAAATACGCTACATCGAACATGCCCCCGCGCGCGTATGTATATGCAACCAGCTGCGAGTCGCCCTATTTTTTCAATGGTCTATTTTTGTTCATTCGACATATTTCTGGGGCCGGTTGAAAGACCATAAACTTTCAGGGTCCAAAACTACGATTTGGTATGTTTTGGCGCAACTCAACTTCTTCAACTTATTTAGTATGTAGGTGGTGCCCCTGGATATAAGAAATGAGTACCGAAATTTATCAGTGTAACACAAAGAGCAACCACCGACAAACGCATTTTATAGAATTTATTAATCATTAGTATGCTAACATTTGGTATCAGACTGTGCCAGTTCTATCTTCTATCAACAGAACTCATGTCATAAGATCCACGAAACATGTGAGCTTGTTTTTATCACGTAAGTTGAAATCTAGCGAGTGTTGACACAAGGGTTCCATATGGTCTGATGTTGCCTTGTATTAATAAAAGAAAATAAACTTTGCGTAGAGCTTATCTTACTTATGTAGTGGTTTAGAGTAAAAATACACACGACCTCATGAACATCTAAACAATTATTTTATAAGCACCAACTCAAGCGGAGCCGCTCGGTTCTTGTTTGTAATTCTCTATAATCGAGATAAATCGCGAATGCCATACGAGGTTATGTAACAGAGATACGAGCTCATAAACAGTGCAAACCATCGTCCGATACGGTATAGACATCCTTATCTGGCGTTCTCATAAATATTCCCTATCTAAACAAACAAATTCACTGCCTTTTATCGCCGGCCTGACATAATAAACCCTATTATTACATCCATATGCGCCTTCCTCAATAAAATGTGACAAAATTTTAAAAACGGACAGGCGGTTTTTGGACGGTATTTTCTTGGCTACAATGAAAATGCATCTTCATTCATACGCAACCTTTTATTTTCGATCATTAATTCTTTAAAAGTTTGGCCGGAAGCATTTGCTACATGTCTCCCTGATTTTTAGACTACACCTATTTTGCAAATCTTAATAATGGAAAGGCACAAAATTCCATTGCAAGATACGAGGCCTTGCGGTTTATCTAACGGTTCGATATTTATTATTGAAGGTCGGACATCGAGAGCATGGCACAACAAACACACGAGCTCAAGAGAGCTACATAAAGCGAAAATGAGTTACATAAAAATGGGGCGGTACAAAAAGTGAACTAATAAAAAAGAAACAGGAATGTTGTTTACGGGCCAATCTAACCTTCAGCATTACCACTATCGCAGTCTTCTGCATGGAAGGGGGCAATAAAACAACAACATCAAGTGCTTGCTAGGCGTTAGTTGGAACTGGAAAGTATGTAGAGATTAATCCTTGTATATTTATAGAAACTAGTAGGAATGTTTTAATTATCAGCGTTTCTGCGCGAAAATAACTTATTTCTTATATCTGTATAGATGAGAATATCAACTTTATGGATATATCGCATCAATCAGGTTCCTCGTTGAATGTAGGTATAGCAGTCGTTGCAATGTTATCAAACAGATACTGGCTTCTATTTTTCTGTATGCAATATGTGCACGCCTTTCGCATTAAGAGTTTTATTTAAGGAAGTGAACGGTTTTAACGACACGTTGCGTTAATAGCAATGATAATTGAAAAGCCATAAAGCATTTAGTTGACGTTATTTTGAAATTTGAATGGATTTTTAGTCGGGACATTATCGTAATATAGAGACTACTCTTAGTAATTTACCGAAAAAGCCAATTAAGTTTTTCTTATCCAAAAGCCATTCTTCTTGATTTCAAACATAAAATCTATTGTTTTAACATACATTTTGTGTTTTAATGACTAGTTCGTTCCTCGTCGCTCTTGGTGCTAGAATTCCCCCTTTGTATATATAAGGTGTTCCATATAAACAGTTATCAAAATACGTTTTCACTGTTCAAATACACCTCCACTAACCTTAATGTATTTTTTGACACCTTAATCAGAAAGTGAAGTCTGTGGCTTGTTAGATTTGCTGATTTCGAAAATAGACGTTTGGCCCCCTAGTTGGTTTCCTATAGCAACGGGGAGGGAATATGAGTACATTGGCTGGCTCCCGTTAGCGATATTTTTGAATGCAGCTAAATGCAAGATATAAAATCATATGTATAAATCTGGAGTAAAGTGTCATTCTCTCCATTGGACTTGCTCGCATTATGTCAGATCGACAAAATCAACAAGATGTAGCATGAAATTGACAACATCGCTCACTCAGTACAGCGGAGTCCTGCTTCTAGCTGTCGAAGAATTGCTAAACGTTTAATTAAGAGTAACGGCGTATACCCGTATCATCTTCAAAGTGTACAACCACATATAACCAGATGAAACCGGGCAACTACCATTTGGTCACTGATTACCAGCCAACGAAAGACTTATTCCAATCATTTTATTGACAAATGCAACACTTTTTACCACAAAGGGCATCAACAATAGTCCTAATATCATCGGCGGTCAGACGAGAATTCAGCAGGAACGTAAAGTAAAGTGTGGTATTATCAATGATTAGTTGCTTGATCTTTCTAATTTGAAAAACAACTTATACGTCAAGTCTATTTAGACTTTTTAAGATATGAATTTCCTGTGCCTTTTGAGCCCGTTCCTTCAGTACCACGAGTTGACATGTACTGTCAACAAGATGGGGAACCCCGCAATATTCCAGATTAGTAATGGAACATTTAAATCTGCAATTTCCTAGTAGACCGGATCGGTCGCGGTGGTTTCATTGCTCTTCATGTAGGTCTCCAAACCTTACAACTTTAGATTATTGAATTTGGGTTTGAATAATAAGTCTAGTCATGAGAGTAAGATGGACAGACGAGAGAAATTGTCAGCCTTATTTTAGACGCGGCTGAACGTATATAAAATTAGCGAAATATACTATATAAAATAACGGTTAACTACGGTTATGGTCCTGCCCCTTAACGCAGCAATTGTTTCACTAGAGATAGAGGGTCTTCAAGGTATTCCAGTGATTGTGGTTCCATAGCGCTCAAAGCCCCCCTTAGGAAGGATACTAGCATGGAAGTTAACATGGAAAAGTAAAAGATTCGATGTTTTGAAAACTTTTAAAATCCTAAAATATTCTACTCGTTGAGGGGAAGTGGATTTAAATGAAACATTTTTAAAATTACCTAATTTCCTGCCGAAAAATCAATATGAATATTTGTTCGTTTAGAAAACGAAGTGGTTTGACGATTTTAGCTTTTTATAGATTAGATTTGTTAGGTTAGGTTATGTTATGCTAGGATCATCGACGGGCGAGCGGTCTCGCCGCTTGCAGTCGAGGCCACATTAAAAACTCGAGCGCTCGGAAGAGACTTCGACTCCCGGCTGTGGTGCTCCGGTTTTCACTTAGTTAAGGCATGATAGTTAATTGACGCCCCCCTCCCCCCGATGTAATGCGAAAGCGGTTCGGGGGGGGGGGGGGGCCTTCGAGAAGGAAAAACAGTTAGGTTAATTCAGTTACGTTGAGTTAAGTTAGGTTAGGTAATAGGGATGTCGTACCCGGTCTAAAATCAAACCCGGGTACCCGAAAGCAGTACCCGGGTACCCTCGGGTACCCGAAATATATAACAAAAATTTTAGCGTACATCGGAACATCTGAGGTAGCTACAATTTCTTTCTTTACGCCGCGAGTTTTAAACTGAACTAAATTGAAATAGTACCTACTCCCCAATTCAAATTGCAAGTCGTCTCTTATTTGTAAATATTTTCACACTTCCAAGTGCTATCAAATTCAAGTATGTAGCCTACGTAACTTTATTCGAAATTCCTAACAGCATCAAAATCACACAGATGATGTGTATGTTACTTTATCCATAATGACGTGATTTAATGGTACTATTGACGGGTTGAATATTTCTGTGAAGGGGATTTATTATATCAAACAAGAAACATTATGCGGTATGGGATGGGTGATTCTGGTTATTACTGAATGGTTATGTTTTTCTAGAGCGTGTTTCTATTGTTTTTAAGTTTTTATCATCTTCTCCGAAAAAGACTGACTTTCTAGAAATTACATAATTTACTAGTCGGGTACCCGGGTCCTGAAAATCTACCCGGGTTGACTATTACCCGGGTCGACCCGGGTACCCGGGTACCCGCCGACATCCCTATTAGGTAAGGTTAGATTAGGTTATGTTAAAAAATACCCCAAGATCACAGAGAACAGGAGCACCTCGGCGTAATTTTCGTTAGGTTAGGTTAGGTTAGGCTATGCCAATTGAGTAAATGGCAAAGGAAAGGGCATTAGTATACGATAGAGCAAACGGGGAAACTTAACGAAGAGATCAGAAACAATATAATAAAAAGTCAGCAACAAAAATCTAAAATGCAACAAGGCAAGGCTATGGGGACAAGGAAACCAACCCATTTCAGCAGGATCTGCATAAAACGGAATCACGGGAAAATAGATTTCCACATTAGTCAAGTCCTGTCGGAACACAGATGCTTTGCAGCCTACCTGAAAAGAATAGAGAAGATCGATAGCGACAAGTGCTGGTACTGTAACCAGGTGGACATAGCAAAACACACCATGTTCTACTGCGATAGGTGGCTGAACGTAAGGACCCACGATAACCACCAACATCGGCGAAATTAAAACTCCCGAAAACACCACCGGTATTAATGATATGGGAAGTGTTCGTTCCATTTAAAACTTGTTCACATCGAAGTAGAACATTTTGTGATTTTAACTTTTTGCCTATGTGACTTCCACTTCCTGTACCTCCGTAAATGAGCGTTTCCGCTGTGAGACCACCACCACTTCTAGTGCAAAAATGGCTGCGTTAACGGACAGTATCATAACCGTAGATTTTCCAAAATAACACGTAATCTTTACGTTCAAGTTGCAAAATACACTGACGTCAGTAGAGGTGATTTGAAAACATTGTAAACCAAACTCGTTTAATTTTTTTTCTAAAATTTGGGTATATTAAGATACTAAAAGTTCTTATTTTTAATATTGAACACGCTGTATCTTTATAACAATGAACAGTATGACACATATGAACTTCTTTGCTTAAAACGCACAATATTGACTACTAGTGAATCACCCGAACTACGCTTCGGTTCGCTAATTCAAGAGAGATTCATTAATATAAATTAAAAAAAGATGCATCGCCGAGAATCGAACCCGGGCTGCCCGCGTGGCAGGTGAGCATTCTACCACTGAACCAACGATGCTTCGTTGAATAAGGCGCTGCTATAATGGTATATGAACATTAAGGGTTTTATAATTTAATTTTACTGTACTTTTCCGTACTTTTTTTGAAAATAAGCATCAGCCTAGCAAAATTTTAAGCTATAATACAATTTAATCGGTCCAGTATCTTCGGAGGAGATAGTGAACAAACATACCAAGAAAGAGACCACGGATTTTATGGTATAGGATTCCTCCTAAAGCACCCTGTAGCCTATAGCTTAGATGTTAACAACGATTAATTTGTTGGTTCCAGATACGAGGGCGGTTCAGTAATTATTGTCACTACAAAGTAAACAATTGAGAAGTTCGAAACACAATATTTCAGTCGATGATGAAGTGTCGGAAACCACTTTCATCATCCGAAAAATGGATTCCCGAAGATGTTCTAATTTAAGGAATTGGCAGTATTAACTGGGGGCTAGATCTGGCGAATAGGGGAAAAGGCTATTCCAAAATCTCAATATCAGCATTGTGAATGGCATATCGACGTGGTAAATAATCAAGAAAACCTACATCTTCTAAACCCCCAAAAGTGTTATGATCCTGCATTGAGGCATTGACCCGACATTTTTGAGAAGGCGGTGAACGAAGTGATGAACCCAGGTTCCATCTACTGCCTTAAATTTTGCAAAAAAAATATCTTGGTCTCTGTTAATCATCGCCAAATTCGTATCACCCCTGCGAGTCGAATAACTCGACGTGTCAAGACTTTTTTGAGACAATGTTCGACGCTGCCTGCCTAAAAGCCGCTATAAATTTGTTGGAGGTACTATATCATCGTTTTCTTTTGCATTTTTACAGGACTCGCTCCCTAATTTGAAATCTCGGGATCAATTCTTAATAAGTTGCTATGAAGTCACCGATTCCGCCCAATCAATGATTCGTCGCATCCGTATTAATTTCTTGCTGCAAAAACCCGTTTTTACAGAGGTGCTTTATTGCAGTACTGCTTTGAAATTTATCGTTTATCAAAAACTCGCAAATGTAACAGTTTTAGGGGCAAAAACTGATGTACTGCCCTCGTATAATGCTAATATCTTCTAATTTACCGGTAGATGCCTTCAGCAGCTTCCTCCCTACTCATTTATAAAATTATAGTGATTTAAAGTTATTTCTGGTAAAGCTACACGATAATTCTTGTGCAAATATGGTACTTGCCTGTATAAAACAGTCCAACAATTCTTAGTCAGCGATATTCACCACGCCACTCTTCCCGAGTAACTGTTAATTTTGCATAGAAAGTGTCGGATCCGCCAGTTTGGTGCAGCAGATGAAAAGTTCGCCAAACCTAGCAATTTGGCCAACAATAACCACACAATGCGAGGAGTGCCCGTACAAAGGTTCGCATGCCATTGACACCAGATTAGAACGACTTAGATTAGATGCCCCTGGTTCTCCCTGGAAGTTAGTTCACAACTGCATTTTTGTGCAGAAACTGGATTGGTCGTGGCGAGGATCGCCAAAAACTACACGTGTATTTGCCAAAGTTCAAGCTACTTAATCCCAGACTGATTAACATAGTCCTTTCGACAGACTTAATCGGCGATACCAGTTTGGGGACATACCAGACTAATGCGCTGCAGCGCCGCGCCGCCAACTTGCAGGCGAATTCTTTTGTTGTTACTTCACGGGTTAGATGGGGAGTTAGGCGAAAAGTTGCTAAATAAGGGGCACCAAGGCGTGTAATTATGGCCCCGCGGTGGATAAACGAAAGTAATCTGACTGCTCGTTAATTATAACGAACAATGATTATCGCTTTCGCTGCCGTTGTAATTACGGTTTTTATAATTTATAAAATCGGCCATTTGTTGTGACAAAACGGCATGTTCAAAATCTGCTCCTCGTCCCACGAATGCTGCTCTTCTGACGTAATCCAGTTGCAATCTTCTCATTAAAAACGAGAATAAGAAATTAGGCAGCCCATCTGGTAGAAAATAAATGTGGAACTAGTTTTTACTGCAGCACTGGCGTAGCTGACTGTATGTAACAGTACATTCTAACAACCTTCTATTTCATACAATAGCATTTACATATCGACTGACTATATTAAAAATTAATATTGAAAAAAGCTTGTAAGCAGTACAGCTACAAAACAAACACCGTTTTGTTAATGCTGCACGAAAGCAGTTTTAGAGAGAAAAAAAAATTATCCTGTAATTTTATTGTCTTTGAATTTGAAATTTGCTGTATCAACTAGTTAGCGTTCTGAAGTGTGTAACGTACAATTCGCAATAGCAATTTCGTTTTTTTAATTAGGCACTCTTTGGTAGCCTGTGGGTTATACCTAAATATTGAGAAAATATGTGTTGAAAAAGCAATTTTGTACACACATGCACAGATGTCGAGTAGCAGTAAAATCCGGCAACCAAATAGTTGATATTATATCATTTGTATATCACTTGAACTTTTACACTTTTAAAGTACACTTGTGCAGCTTAAAATGCGAATTTAAAGATCAATGGGTTGCTGCGTTACTTCTTAACAATTAAAAGAATGGCCATAAAATGCAGTGTGCCAATTTGAAATTCTAAATTAATATGAACTGCGGGTCAAACTTCACTATAGATTGGCAGACCAATGAAGAAGTTATGATTTGGCGGATTTTCTATCTATTAATTAGAACTAGCAACAATAAAGTTTAATTCGCTATGGATTGGTAGATGAAGCTTCGTTAGTCTTCCATCATGACACAATACCTATTAATTAACTCGAAATTAAGATAAACCCTCCATCAATTGAATATAAGTACTGTAAAAATAAAAGTTGAGTTCGCTATAGATTGGTACATAATAAGTTGCCTTTTCGAGAATTTCTTGATTCATTAAGTAGGTAGTAAACTCTGAGGTTGGAAATTCTAAATTAAAACTGTGTATCAAATTGATACTGGAAGAATAAAGTTGAATTCGCTATGAACTGACAGATGAACAAGTTGATCTTTTGACAATATTAGAAATAGAAATGATGCTTTCTCACTATAAGTTGGCATAGATAATTCTAAATTAGGACGAACTATGCAGCAATTGGATACTGTAAGAATGAATAGGTATAAATTTGCTATGAATTCAAGAACTTGCTCTTTCACGAACATAAGTATTAGTTAACTCCCAGTTAAAAGTCGGCATTAACAATCCTAATTAAGACGAACGATGAGTCAGTTAGTTCTGTAAGAATAAAGTTGAACTCGCTATGGATTAACAGATGAAGCAGTTGCTTTTTGCTGACGTTCTGTCAATTAGAATTAAAAATTGTTCTTGACGCATTACAGTACTATAATTTAGTATTGGTAATTCTAAATTACAACGAGTTCCACATCAATTGTTAGAATGAAGTTGAACTCGCTATAAATTGAAGAAGTTGCTCTTTCACGAGTTTTTGATTCATTCTGTATTAATTAACGCTGAACTATAAGTTGGCATTATAAATTCGAAGTTAAGACGAACAACCCATTGACTGGATGATGTAGGAATGAAGTTGCATTCCTATGGATTGACTGGTCAAGAAGTTGCTCTTTCGCTGACGTTCTGTCAATCAGAAATAACAATGGGGCCTCCTTGACACGTTACAGAGGTATTAATTAACACGCAACTATACGGTGGCAATAAAAATTCTGAATTAAGACGAGCTCTGCATCAATTGGATATTGTAAGAATCAAGTTGAATTCGCTATGGATTGACAAATGAAGAAGTTGCCTTTTCGCTGATCTGTCAATAAATTGTGCTTTTTGGCACATTGCAGATCTATTAATTAATTCCCCAGTGTAAGTTGAGATTGCAGATTCTACATTAAGATGAGCTGCATCAATTGGACACTGTAAGAATGAAGTTTAATTCGCTATTAATTGAAGAAGTTGCCCTTGTTTCTTGATCTGTATTACTAAACTATATGTCAATTGGATACTGTAAGAACAAAGTTTAATTTCGCTAAGGATTAACAGATGAATAAGTCAGCTTTTCGCTGATCTTCTGTCAATTAGAAATACAAATTGTCCCTTCTAGGCACATTGATTGCATAACTATCAATTAATTCACAACTGAAAGGTGATATTGCAGATTCTAAATTAAAATAAGCTGCAATTGGACATTGTAAGAATGATGTTGAATTTGCTATCAAGTCGCCCTTTCATAGGATTGGCGTTTATTAGTACATCACTATTAATTAACTGTTAACTGTAAGTTGGCATAGGAAATTCTAAATTAAAACGAACTATGTATCAATTGGATACTGTAAGAATATGTATTGACAGAAAGAGTTGCCTTTTCGCAAATGTTCTGTCAATCATTAATAAAAATTGTGCTTTCTTGTAAATTTAACAAGTATTAATAAACTCTCTACTGTACGTTAACATTAGAAATATCAAATTAAGACGTCATATGCATCAGTTGCATACAGTAGGAATGAAATTGAATTCGCTATGGATTGACGAATGAAGAAGTTGCCTTTTCGTAAATTGCCTGTCAATTATAAATAAAAATTGTGCTTTCTTGACACATTGTACAAGTATTAACTGACTCTCTACTCTAAGCAGTGGCGTAACTATGGGGGGTGATATGGGTGTTGGAACACCCCCCAGAGGCTTTAGGAATAACTAAAATTCGTCTTAAACAAAAAATCTAAAATTACATTTTAGTAATGTATGATTGAATATCAATTATTATATTCGGAATTCGGACTCGACCATTTTTAAAATTTTGAATAAGTTGTCAGGAGATTTTTAAATTTTACCAATATGCGACATTTTGGATTATTTCCGGTTCAAATATTCTGACTCTGTTTGTATATAGGCTTTTCCTGTCGTATTTTCAAGCCCAATAGTTCATCAGTTTCTATACAAGCAGTTATAACGGCCGCTGTAATTTTCTGTCGTTGATAATTACTTTTTCTGGCTTATTTGGCATTTTTGGGCATTTTTAAGATTTGGCACACAGCTTTTCGCTAGAAGGTTCGATGAGCAGATCTGGTCTCAAGCCATCTTATTTGCCCCTGGATTGTTTCGTCACGTTGCAGCGTGTTTGTTTGATCAAATTTGTAGCGCAGTCCATAAGAGCAAGTGTGAGATTTTTCTAAATAATTTCATTTCCATCGCAGTCTTTTCTCGTAAGCTGGATCGCCTGTCCTGGTTGCGTGAGACCGTTTATGATTGTCTGCTTCGGGATTGGCTGCAGGTGGTGAGGCGACAGAGCGCGTTTGGCGGGAAGCGCGTTGGCTTGGCTTCGCGGAGTTCGTCACGAGCCGTCTTGGCGCTAGGTGATGTTTGTTTGGGGTTGTGCGTGTCCGGTTTATTGAATGACCCGCCGTTTTGCAAGTGTTCGAGGGCCGTTTGGCCCATCTTTCCGATACGTTGAGATTCAGTCCTGCAGAACGGGCTAACATTTCGGTATTGACCGTTTATCGTTGTTTCCCCGTGAGGATTTCACATCAGTTCCTGCCAATTAAGGAAATATTCGGACCGCAGGACACCCAAGCTTATGGCTGAAGTCCGCTCGCTGAAGTGGCGGGCTCCCCGACAATCACGACGCACGCCAGGCAAAACCAACCAATAAGGTGTGTGTAGCTTGTAATAACTAATCAACTCATTTGTTTGCTAATAATTTATGTGCCTATTTGCTGAACGGCACCCCTTTTTGAGGCCGCCTATAAACTAATCAACTTATTTGTTTGCTAATAATTCATGTGTCTACTTGCTAAACGGCCACCTTTTTGGAGGCCGCCTGTAAACTATTTTTTGTAATACCTACTTGTTAAATATTTCTTTAAGGACTGTTTACTACTGCGTAAGCAACCTCTTTACGGCCCGGCCGTAAAAAGTGTCCGTAAAGACCAAGGCCTGCTAAATTGTGTGCCAAATGTCAAAGTGACGTTTGTCACACAAATCCAGCAGCAAGCAAGCCTTCAACTCCACATAGAAGAAGGCGCAAAAGACTGCTATAACTCCTAAACCTACGCTAAAAATAACTTGCTCATTCAGAATCTTAACGTCTTTAGGAATATCTTCATCATTTTCTACAAATGTCATAAGTTACGAGCTGGTTACAACTTAAAACTGCTTACAACCATACACGAAATTGGAAATAACCTGACATTTATAAACAACAGTTGCAACGTTCTACGCACTCTCAATCATTCTAAAATGTCATTACACAAAACCTAGCGTTTGATGAAATAAATTAGAAAAATATAGATATGACCGAATTGTATGTAGGGTATTACAAAAACTATTGTACAATACACGTCCGTTAGGGCCTTTACTGCCTCGCCAGTATTATTCGACTCGCTCTTCGAGCTCGTCTCACAAATTCTCTGGCTCGCAGTAAAGGCTATCCTAACGGACTTCTACTGTAAAAATACTATAACTTGGCTGTGTGCTAACTTTCATTATCTCCGCCTGTAGTTTGATCGATTAGAGATAAAGCGTCCCCAGCTGGGCTTATAGGTTTGGCCTTTTATTATGTTGTGTTTTCATTGTATACGCTGACCAGGTCGGCGCCGTTGTACCTATTTAACCATGTGCTTAGACCAATAGATCGGTTTACTGAACGTTGCCTTATAATTTCCGCACGTGTTTGTGCATGCTTATTTTCATGTTAAATCATATACTGTGTCAGATTTATGTACGGTGGAGCCTGGAAAGAAAGTCTTAAGCGTCTTAGGTAAGTTAGGGTGCTTGTCGCTGCAGTGTCGAGAGTCGTGAGGCTGTGCACAAATATATATCCCCGTTTAGCTTTGGATTTCGCCAAGGTGTAAAGTTGAAAGGTAGGCCCATTGATTTCCCGGTTTCATAGTGGCTCTATATTGGCATTAGAGTTCTCATTGATGAAACCGGTAACGCCCAATTTATTTTGTCATTGTTTACCGTCCCTTAGGTCGTTGCCCGTAAGTAATTTCGTGTAGGACCACCCCTCGCTCCACTGATGTTTAGCTGGCATATATTTGTTATGGGCAGGGCAGCGGTCCCAGGTGCGTCATCTGTCCCAATTTTGTGAGAATTATCGTCCGCACCGGCCGTTTAGCTTTTACGTGATTTTTTGTATGAGACGGCGCGGTGTCGTTAAAGTCGATTTAGACGTAACAAATACATCACCACGATAAACACCTCACACAATGGTTGCTGGGCAAGAACAAAAGGCGCGCTGTAACGTTGTATCCCCGAATGCGGGGCAAGTTGAGCATTGTACTGCCAGATGCAAGCGCATAAAGCAACAGCCTCTACATTCGCAAAGTAAATGAGGTTATCGATAATACATACATACATGTATTACTTCATTTCTTATTACATTGGTGTCAATTTAACTAATTTTTACAGTTAAAATGACATTTAATATTTTCATAGGTTAGAGTTATTGCAAGAACAGGCATATCTTGCAATTTTGTTTTACAAGCAATCTAAGTTATTATTTATTTAGCAAATATTATTTTTGACTTCTTTTGGTTCATAAGCAAATAAAATGCCATACTAGCTAATTTATTTACATATTTAAATGTAACTAGGTGGTCTATACTGCCAAGAAGTTAAATCAAGGCATACCGCAAGTCCTATAAAAATAAAATCAACTATACTTTATGGTACGCTAATTTTTTTTTTAAATTCTTATTGTAATAAGGTTGATCACTGTCCCAGAACACCCCCCAGAGTAAAAGTTTAGTTACGCCACTGACTCTAAGTTAATATTGGAAATTCCAAATTAAGACGTCCTATACATCAGTTGCATACTATAGGAATTAAATTAAATTCGCAATGGATTGACAACTGAAGAAGTTGGTATTTCGCTAATTTTCTGTCAATTAGAGAAAAATGTTACTTTTCTGACACATTTAACTTTGAACTACAAGCTGGCATTAGAAGTTCTAAATTAAGCTATGCATCAACTGCCTGCTAAAGTTGAATTCGCTATGAATTGAAGAAGTTCTAAATTAAGATGATCTATATATCAATTAAATACTGTAAGAATAAAGTTGAATTCGCCAGGGATTGACAGATGACGAGGTTGCCTTTTACATCATCTGTCAATTAGAAAAAATTGTGCTTTCTTGGCACATTGTACAAGTATTAACTGACTCTCTACTGTAAGTTAATATTATAAATTCCAAATTAAGACGTCCTATACATCAGTTGCATACTACAGGAATGAAATTAAATTCGCAATGGATTGACAAATGAAGAAGTTGGTATTTCGCTAATTTTCGGTCAATTAGAAAAAAAAAAGGTTGCTTTTCTGACACATTATATGAGTATTAATTAACTTTCAACTATAATCTGGCTTTGATCTGAAAGTGTTTTGTCTGCTAAAGTTGAATTCGCTATAAATTGAAGAAGTTGTCTTTTCATGGATTTCGCCATTCAGTAGGTACGTATTGTTTAACTCCGAACTCGGCATTAGAAGTTCTAAATTAAGATGATCTATATATCAATTAAATACTGTAAGAATAAAGTTGAATTCGCCAGGGATTGACAGATGGCAAGGTTGCTTTTTACATCATCTGTCAATTAGAAAAAATAGTGCTTTTCTTGACACATTACAGAAGTATTAATTAGCTTGTGAACTATATGTTAACTTGAGACATTCTAAATCAAGATGCTGGGCTATGTATCAATTGAGTACTGTAACAATGAAGTTTTATTCGCTATGGATTAACTGATTAACAGATAACGAAGTTGCCTTTTCGATAATTTTCTGTCAATTAGAAATAAAAAGGTTGCTTTCTTGACACACTATAGAAGTTCATTAACTTTCAACTGTAATTTGGCATTCGAAATTCTAAATTAAGCTATGCATCGATTGGATATTGAAAGAAGCAAGTTGAATTCGCTATGAATGGAAGAAGTTGGGTTTCGCGATTCATCACGTAAGTATTAATTAACTGTCCGCATTAGAAATTCTAAATTAAGATTATCTATATATCAATTAAATACTGTAAGAATAAAGCTGAATTCGTTAGGGATTGACAGATGACGAAGTGGCCCTTTCGCTGAACTTCTGTCAATTCGAAATAAAAATGATGCTTTCTAGACACATTACAGAAGTATTAATTAACTTGACTTGGAAAATTCCAAATTAAGACGAACTATGCATCAATTGGCTACTATCAGAGTGAAGTTGCATTCGCTATGAATTAACAGATGACCAAGTAGCCTTTTAGTCGATCTTCTGCCAATTAGAAATAAAAATGGTGCATCCTCGATACATTCCAGAGGTCTTAATCAAATCTCTACTGGAAATAGACTTTGGAAATTGCAAATTAAGACGAACTACGCACAAATTGGATACTGCAAGAATAAAGTTAAATTCGCTATGGATTGGAAAATAAAAAAATTGCCCTTTAGCAGAGCTTCTGTCCATTCAAAATAAAAATTGTTCTTTCTTAACACATTACAGAAGTATTAATTAACTGTAAACTATAAGTTGACTTGGGAAATTCCAACTTAAGACGAGCTGTGCAACAATTGGCTACTGTCAGAATGAAGTTGCTTTTACTATAGATTGACAGATGACGAATTTGACTTTTCACTGACCTTCTGTCGACTAGAAATAAACTTGTGCTTTCTTGATACATTACAGGGGTCTTAAGCAACTATCTCTATTAGAAATTGATATTGGAAATTCCAAATTGAGACGAACTGTGCATTAATTAGATACAGTAAGAATAAAGTTGAATTCGCTATCGATTCACAAATAAAGAAGTTGCTTTTTAGCTGATCTTCTGTCAACTAGAAATACATATGGTGCTCTTTTGACACATTGCAGAAGTATTAATAAAATCTGAACTAGAAGCTCGTATTGGAAATTTTAAATTAAGAATGAAATCGCTATGCATTGACGTAGTTGTCTCTTCATAAATTTCTCGATTCATTACATAAATATTAATGCATTCTGAGCTATAAGTTTTGGCATTGGAAATTAAGATGAACGATGTATTAAGTTTCTGCCAATTAGAAATAAAAGTGGTGCGTTCTTGAAATATTACAAAAGTCTTAATTAACTATCTACCGTAAGCTGACATTGGAAATTCTAGATTACGTCCCATTCTGCATCAATTGGATACTGTACCACTGTACTAGAAATTGAAAAAGTTGCTTTTACATAAGCTTCTTGATTCATTGCATAAGTATTAAGTAATTCTAAACTATAAGTTTGGCATGGGAAATTTTGAGTTAAGACGAAATACAAAGTTGAATTCGCTGACAAATGGATTTGCTTTTTCGCTGATCTTCAGTCAATTAGAAAAACAAATGGTGCTCTTTTGACCCATTACGGAAGTATTAATTATCTTTCAGCTGTAAATGTAACTTGGCATTAGAAATGATAAATTTAGCTCTGCATCGATTGGATGCTGTAAGAATGCTATGAATTAAATATGTTGCTTTTTCTTAGGTTTCGTGATTCATTATGTAGCTGTAAGTTGGCATTCGAAATTATAAATTAAAATTAACAATGCATCACTCGGATACTGTAAGAACGAAATTGAGTACGTTCTGCATTGACAGATAATGGTGTTGCCATTTAGCTGCTCGCTAGTGGGCATTTAAAACCCAAATGCCAAATCATCTAAATAGTGCCAATAATATCAAGTTTGTAAACATGTATTTTAAAATATGTGAACACAACTGTTCAAGAAAAACATGAATTGGCCTTGGATTGATACACAAATTTGGCAGTTAGAACGGTGCATGCACCTCTCTGCTATTATAAAAGTAGAAAATGCAGTGTTGAATTCGCTATAAGGAGGATTGATATACATTGCCATTTTCCCACAAATTAATATTGATGCCATATTGACACTACAGAATGAAATTCGCTTGTTAATTATCTATATGTCAAGTGTCAATTGCTTCTTCAAATTAGCATTGCAACAAGTGTCTTGTTGAATTCGTTAAAAACAAATCATCGATATCAGCCGATGGAAAATGCCTTTTTAAATTAATGTTTAAAAACAAATTTTAATTGGTTAGCAAACAGCTATTTATTTATATATTTATTGCCCAACAGGAAACCCTATTTACAGGGCAAATAATAACAATAAAAATAATGTGTTTGTTAGTTAATGCCACATTTCCTAACTGATTTAAGCCAGAAAAATTAATATTACACGCCGAACTAATATGATTAAGTATAGCGCACCTATCAATCGGTGATTAAATCATGATATTCCTGTTAGGAGTGGAACAATAAAATAGTATATGGTGCTTAGACTGGATCTTAGAAACTTCAAAGTTTATTGCCGCAATGATGAACAAATCAATTACATTGTGTAATAGTTTGTCTAGTATCAACTGGTATCATAGAAGATTAAAACTGTAACAAAAAGTCATGATTAATCTCCTCGCGACGGATAATTGTCCATTTGCTTTAAAGAAGGTAAACAATGTGAAGAAAAAAAATATTCTGATAAATTTGTACTGAAATACCCATCATTGTTGTAGAATTGATTAAATTAGGAAAAATTGGTCGTAGTTTCATTTTTTGAAGTTGCAGCTACTTTTTTTAGAGTACTCGCTGCTATGTAGAAAATAACAAGTAAATATGGGCATTAATAAAGCGACGTGCGAGCAGATACGGTACAGAAATAATTTGGTGGCAATTTCTCACTTTTGTTTTATTAAAACTTCCACAGCGAAACCAAGTGTTTATCTTCCCTGTCAAAGTTCCGCATTTTCACCGGAGGAGGTATAAACTTACATGCACATACATAGGACACCAAACGATTTTCGGGGAGTACATCAAGACACGATCTACGGTTGTTCAACTTTTCAAGGTGGGCGTCTCTTCACCAAGATAATTTGAATTTTCAACATCATAACTTTCTTCGTGTAATTCTCTTTTTGGACTGGTCCATTGATAGTGCTATTATCTTTTCAACATTATTGGTCTTAATTGGCCAAAGATAGAATTTACCCACCAAACTTTGACGTGGAAATCAATTCTATCAAATCTGTATCTTCCATAAACAATTTTTTGGAGCCAAGTTCCTATTAATAGACTCATTATGTAACCATACCCCTTACAAACGAAAAATAAACTACTGCTGTCCTGAATAATAAATGCCGGCAGGATCGTACCTTGTGTTTTTATTTTGGGGAGGGGTAGTACATGAGATGGGTGCAATTAAATAAGTGAAGCGGTTTAATATTCAATGAATAAAAATTATCAGATGGGCTGGTGCAATGGAATCGTCTTCCCGAACTGTGTGTGCATATTCATACAGGACGTAGGTGTAAATATGTCCAAACGGACTAGGACGCTGACATATCGATCTGGCTGGAAGAAAAAAGAACAAAGACCGCTCTTACAATCGCTTTAAAATCCTGCAACTGCTGTATTATCCATCGACCATTCATAAAGTGCTACGTCTAGACTATATATTATTTATATTTAAACAACAGCTGCAGATATACGTTGCATGCGAGGCAGCAATTTTTAAAATCTGTTAACCATTATTTATTGCTGGAACTATACCTATATAATTTACATGGGCAATTTTAAAGCACGAGAACTAACTGATAAATTGTTAAACGGGAAATTGGGATTAATCGATTTCAAAATAGCACCAAGCACTCGTTCTGTTAACCTCTGTTCTACAACTGCCCCCAGAAAGGAGTCCTGGCTCGTTTTCCTTTTGCTAAACGTTGGACTCGAGCTCATCCTTAATAAGAACAGTGCAAAAATGAACAAATTTTGAGATATAAACCTTGCGTCATGCTATCACTTTCAGCATCTCTAAAAATATAATATTTCATTGTTATATCCGATCCCTCAGCAGGGTTGCCTTTGGCAACGTTGTGTCCGCGAGAATAACATCGTATTGTGGTACTTGAAATAAAGCAAACATGGCCGAACAGCTTCAACTTGCTTTAAAAGCAAGAGGTTTTCCTGAAGCTATAATTAAAATGTTGGATGGTAACTTATTCCAACGAAATACACGAGGTGTAGTAGGTTTAAAGTTTCAGCAGCTTCAGTGTTCTTTTTAGTTGAAAGAACACAATTGTGTGCACTCGACAAGTACACGTATTGAGCGAATTCTGAACAATCCAGTAAGTAATATTGGTTTCGAGTTACCTTAAAATATAATAAAAGATTGATGTGAATAAATACTATAAAAACATACATGAATGCACTTAAAATCCCTTACGAGAAGAACTAGAAAATAGTCAAAACAACAATTTACATCCATAGGTATTTTTCATTTTTTTTTCATGCAGCAACTTAAGCACTGAATTTAAGGGGTCTAATAACGAGCAACCTACTGTGAATTCATTGTTGTGGTTTCAAATTATTTGTTTGCTGGAAGTGATGTGAATTGTTAATTTCTAATTTGTCTTGCTCTAGCTGAAAATGCTATGTTGTTAGTTTTTTGTTTCGCGGTTTTGAGAATACAAAAATGGCATTGATTTTTGTGTTTGGCGTTTATGCAAAAGTCATAATTGGTCTGAACAAAAAATGATACAAATTTTCCTCAATTCGATTTTAGTCCATTACGAATTTAATGTTTTACAACGGGTATTATCAAACTACAAATGAATATTGGCCTCCAATCAATACGAAAAGAGTCAAACACAGATAACAAGATCAAAAGTGCATAAAGTACAAATTACAAGCTGTCCAAAGAGAACCAATGTTCAGTATATTTACAGCAATAGTAACATTATGTGCGTTAAAGTATATTTTTCAGAAAGACCATACGGGAAATACAATAACACTAATTCACTTAAACATACATACCTATTATAAAGTTTGAACACGTTAATAGATATTAACGATACAAATTTGATTAAGAGCATCTCAACGAAACGAGTTTGATTGCCCAATCAAACGAGTTTCGTTGAGTGCCATAAGCAAACGTGTATTGTTCAATATTTTATTTTCATCAATAAATTCTGGTTTAATTTATTTCTTCGTCTTGTAATAAAGATTGCGGTAATGGATGTTACCGCAATGAGTGCGGTAATATAATCTATAACCTCACTGTGCGGTAATAAAGCTCTTAACCATAACCAAAATTGTTTTGGTAAGTAGTCTATAACACCGATGGAGATAAAATCTCTAACACATTTACAGTTTTGACAGTCGCATATTAACATATTCAAAAATATATTCCGATTCTAACATTGACTCTTCGGTTATAATTGTGTAATCAAGTTAATATCACTTAAATCGTGATGGCTTGTTTCATAATTTAAAAGCTGTTTAAAATGTTTTTGGTTAGTTATAGCCATTTATTATCACAGATGTTAATGGGTCGTATTAGATAATTTACGAAGATGAAGGTAATTGCGCATGTACTTAAGTTGGAAGTTCTTATTACAGTCAAAACTGTTTACAATAAAGGTATAGACAGCTATATCTGTTCTTAATTTATGGCCTTTTGGCTTTTTTCGTAAATTAATCCTTTTTTAATATTTTTCCGCCAATCGTACTACAACTGACACATTATTGACAAAATTTGTTGAGCAAAGTCAAACATTCCATTACATCAGCCGTTGCTAGGAAAATTAAAATAAAACTGTTCAGGAATAATTCAAACATTCTATTACATCGGTTGTTGCTAGGTAATTTACAATAAAACTGTACAGGAATAATATTCCCGGCCTAGGCAGGAAATATTGGTGTACTATTTCCTATTTTTTTTTAATTACTCGTATCGCTCGGCGGAAAAATAGTATGTGTATCTTGGACAAAAAGTAACATTCCAGACTCCTGTGTTGTTGGGCTCGGCATTCGCCTCGCCCAACAATATTTACAGTCGTCTGGGAATGTTACGCTTTTCGTCCTAGATACACAATGTACTATTCATTATGTAGTATTTTAAAAGCAAAATCAAATAGAAGGTTATCAATTTCATGGTCACAGAGGCCGTGTTGGGTTTATTAGGAGTTCACATTTTTGTTTGCCCTATACAGGGTGATTCTTTAATATTGCAAAAAAATTTAAAGACAGATTCTTTGGTTAAAAATAAACAAAAAATGTCCGATAAACTTGTGTCCGGAAACGTTTCGTTACCGAGATACAGGGCGTTAATTTTTCATTAATTTACTTTTGATAATTATTAATATTTCTAATTTAATTGATAATTAAGGGGCGTGTCTGGGTGGGTGCATTTTATTTTAGTATTAATAAGAAAAAATAGTCCGATATTTGTATTTCGATAGAGGAGTAGTAAATACCCTCACTAACGATTTAGAGATAAAATTTTAGATTATGTAATGTGCAATTTCTGACTCTTGGGCTTCGCCCTCGAGTCAGAAATATAGCAAAATAACTAATTTCTCTCCCTCATTGCATAATCTACTATTTTATCTCTAAATCGTAGTGAGGTTGTATTTTTTACTCCTCTATCGAAATACAAATATCGAACAATTTTTTCTTATTAATATTAAATAAAATGCACCCACCCAGACACGCCCTAGATTAAATAAGCGAAATGCAATGACTTAAAAAACAGTCCATATTACTAGCATTCAATCTGCCAATTATCAATTAAATTTGAAATATTAATAATTATCAAAGTAAATTAATTGAAAAATTAACGCTCTGTATCTCGGTAACGAAACGTTTCCGGACACAAGTTTATAGGACATTTTTTTATTACTTCCTTTTACTATAAAGGAAGTATTGGATTCACCCCAAAAATTCGAAATTGAGTTTTCAACGGATCTTCACGTTTTAGAGTCCCCTGATCCCAAAAAACATATTTTTTTCATTGGTCTGTCTGTGTGTCTGTCTGTGAACAGAATATCTCAAAAACGAAAAGAGGTATGGCGTTGAAACTTCATATATAAGTTTTGTGTACTATGTAGATGAGACAGCAAACTTTTGAAGAAAATCGCATAACCAGAAGTAGCTGTTTACTCTTGTGATTTTTCAGTTTTTTTCGATTTTTTCAAAAACGGCTCTAACGATTTTTTTTAAACTTTACATTTTTCTTACACTTTTAATGTGTATTGATGTGAGATAGGTGATTTTCCAGTTGAATACTTCTAAAGTGGGTTTCTTTTGTTTTTTTTTCTATTTTTTTTATTAACTCCTATTTTAAATAAAACACCCGGTATATTATTACATTTTTGAATTCACCTTAAAATTCTAGAGAAAATTTGTCTCTTCAACTAACACTCGATTTTGTACCGTTTTTGTAGAATTTGTAATTTTTGAAATTTTTTAACAAATGGTTAAAAAATAAAAATGAAATGTTTGACTAATTATAAGATCACTGTAAAAGGAAGTTGTGTGAGTGTATCACACCAGATTTTTTTTAACCAAAGAATCTGTCTTTAATTTTTTTTGCAATATTAAAGAATCACCCTGTATACTTCGCATCGTAATCTTTAATCAATTGGATAAATTACATTTGAAAGGTTATTAATGTCTATAAAAACTATTGCGAATTTTAATCTTAGATGAATCTGGTTAAATTTTTCAAATATGTTTATTTAGATCCTGCTCGTTAGCTCCATTATGTCGTCTAAGAATCTATGTTCAAATGACATTTGGTTTAAATTTTTACCGGTTCCTTCCTCAATGTTTTTATTATTAAATCAGCTATCGTACTTGATAGAGGTTGGTCCATTGCTACTCCAAAATTTTGTTTGTAGATTTGGTTATTACGTTGGAAATAATTAGAATTTAGTATGTACGTATTTTACTGCTTTTATAAATTCATCTTTTGGTATATTTGATAATTTTTCTATTTTTACCCAGTATTTTTCTGTTGCTTCTATTGCCAGTGTTATATTGATATTTATATAGGCTATTTGAGTTACTTGTACTAAAATGTTCTAAATAGATGTTTATAAATTATATAATGGGCTCATTAGTGGAAATGTTGTTTGTGTAATTTTGGAAAGCCATCAATTTTAGGAGTACGTCCATTGTGTGACACTACGTGTTTTTTACTATATATAGATTTTCCTGCCAATTTTGTATTGCATTTGTTGGATATTTTTACCTTTGTCTATGTGTCAGTATCATATATGTAATAATTCTAGCATTTTTAGGTTGTAATATTTGTACCTATTTATAGTTTTTTGAGTTTTATCAACTTTAATTACCATAATTTCTTTAATATCATTCCTAAAGCTTTTGTTTGTTTTAATTTTAATTAAAAAGTTTTTATTAATTTCTTATTTCGTGCCTGCAAACCAGTTTTTCTATTATTTTATTGATATATTATAATATTACAAATTATTGATCTAATTTTGTTTGGTTTTCTTCCTTTAAATAACCTATTCCATTAATATCTACTATAATTAATTATAAATGACTGTGACATAC